>JABXJD010000389.1:325000-510875 GCA_013375575.1 Percina caprodes
TTCACAATCTCCTGACCTCAACATAATTGAAAATCTATGGATAGACCTTAAAAGATCAGTGCGTGACAGACAGCCCAGAAATGTCAGAGCTGGAAGATTTTTGGAAGGAAGAATGGGCGAGGATACCTCAAACAAGAACCAAAAGACTCTTGCCTGGCTACAAGAAGGGTTTCCAAGCTGTGATACTTGCCAAAGGCGACAGTACAAGGTATTAACTCTGCAGGGTGCCCAAACTTTTGCAGACGCCATTTTTTTGTTTTCTGTTATTTTGAAAGTGTAAATGATGGAAATGAAATCTAACTTTTTGTGACATATTATACAAATGTCTAATCTGTCATTTGATGCCTTTTGGAGATTTTTCCATCTTTTCTTGGCTTCTTTATGCACATTAATACAAATGTTTACCTGGGCTGTCCAAATTTCAAGCCCCACTGTATTGGTTAAGGTGGAGAGCACCTAAGACACACTTGTCTCTAGAAGAAGTCGCTGTATGGTCCAACATGTTACCATGGATATAACCTGGTGCTCTCCACCGCATGATCACATGAATTCCTTTAAAGTGAGTTAGTCTATCAAGTGGTTAAAGTCATAACGTATAGGCTTATGTACTGAAATATAAGGTTGCTAAAATGATCAGAACTTTATAAAATTAGCTAATTATTTGAAGCACTTAAACTGGATAACTGTAGGCCTACTGACAAATGTGTTTGTTGTAAGCAGTTCATTCTGATTCTCTACGCTGTCTGGTAAAGTCCTGCTTTCCAGAAGTCATTAGGCCCTAAGCCCACTGTTATTACATAGGCCTACTCTGAAACAATGATTATATACATAAATAAATTACCAAACTAATTTTTACAACAGGCAAGGCTATTAACATTGTCTAGTTTAATGTCATTTTTCTTTTGTCAGGGACATCATTTATTCAAAAGACAGAGACAATTTATATCAGATGTCCCCCACCAGATGTTAATCCTAAAAATCGAATGAAACCACATATGGTTTAAGGTTATTCTCTACAAAGAAGGTTAATAACAAACACAATACATAAGTCTGTACAATATGCACCAATAAATAATGCAACAATAAAACATTACAATGATGATATAATAGAAATAATAGTTTTAGATATAATAAAGGTAAACATTTGGATCATAACTGAGCGGTTACTATGGTTACTGGATCAGACAATACATTTAATTACAGTAGAAATACTGTATGGCGTTTAGGCCATAGTATACAGTGAGGAAAATAAGTATTTGAACACCCTGCTATTTTGCAAGTTCTCCCACTTAGAAATCATGGAGTTGTCTGAAATTGTCATCGTAGGTGCATGTCCACTGTGAGAGACATAATCTAAAAAAAAATGAAATCACAATGTATGATTTTTTAACTATTTATTTGTATGATACAGCTGCAAATAAGTATTTGAACACCTGAGAAAACCAATGTTAATATTTGGTACAGTAGCCTTTGTTTGCAATTACAGAGGTCAAACATTTCCTGTAGTTTTTCACCAGATTTGCACACACTGCAGAAGGGATTTTGGCCCACTCCTTCACACAGATCTTCTCTAGATCAGTCAGGTTTCTGGGCTGTCGCTGAGAAACACGGAGTTTGAGCTCCCTCCAAAGATTCTCTATTGGGTTTAGGTCTGGAGACTGGCTAGGCCACGCCAGAACCTTGATATGCTTCTTACAGAGCCCCTCCTTAGTTCTCCTAGCTGTGTGCTTCGGGTCATTGTCATGTTGGAAGACCCAGCCTCGACTCATCTTCAATGCTCTAACTGAGAGAAGGAGGTTGTTCCCCAAAATCTCGCAATAGATGGCCCCGGTCATCCTCTCCTTAATACAGGGCAGTCGTCCTGTCCCATGTGCAGAGAAACACCCCCAAAGCATGATGCTACCACCTCCATGCTTCACAGTAGGGATGGTGTTCTTGGGATGGTACTCATCATTCATCTTCCTCCAAACACGGTTAGTGGAATTATGACCAAAAAGTTCTATTTTGGTCTCATCTGACCACATGACTTTCTCCCATGACTCCTCTGGATCATCCAAATGGTCATTGGCAAACTTAAGACGGGCCTTGACATGTGCTGGTTTAAGCAGGGGAACCTTCCGTGCCATGCATGATTTCAAACCATGACGTCTTAGTGTATTACTAACAGTAACCTTGGAAACGGTGGTCCCAGCTCTTTCCAGGTCATTGACCAGCTCCCCCCGTGTAGTTTCTGGGATGATTTCTCACCTTTCTTAGGATCATTGAGACCCCACGAGGTGAGATCTTGCATGGAGCCCCAGTCCGAGGGAGATTGACAGTCATGTTTAGCTTCTTCCATTTTCTAATGATTGCTCCAACAGTGGAGCTCAAACTCCGTGTTTCTCAGCGACAGCCCAGAAACCTGACTGATCTAGAGAAGATCTGTGTGGAGGAGTGGGCCAAAATCCCTTCTGCAGTGTGTGCAAATCTGGTGAAAAACTACAGGAAATGTTTGACCTCTGTAATTGCAAACAAAGGCTACTGTACCAAATATTAACATTGGTTTTCTCAGGTGTTCAAATACTTATTTGCAGCTGTATCATACAAATAAATAGTTAAAAAATCATACATTGTGATTTCGTTTTTTTTTTAGATTATGTCTCTCACAGTGGACATGCACCTACGATGACAATTTCAGACCCTCAATGATTTCTAAGTGGGAGAACTTGCAAAATAGGAGAGTGTTCCAATACTTATTTTCCTCACTGTATGTTATGCCGATCAACATCCGGTAGATGGCGCAATAAAACCACAGATTAAAAAAAACAAAAAAACACTACAGACAATAAATTACGGCCTCTGATGGTTACAAAGTGTCGACGGCAGAGAATTAATTGACACATCCTGATGTGTGCTTCGGGAAATTTCAATTAATTAGCTGATAATGCGTTTTTGCCCCGGTTTTGTTTTTTTATATTAAGTGCTTGTAAGAGGCATGTTCTGGGAGGGGACCCCTTCAGGGGTTATTATACTATTTTATTTATTCACATAGATTGATAGCCTGCTGTGTAGACTAATTGTCAAACCCAGCACCGGTAACACACTTCATCCTCACTCTCTCAGCAAACACCACATGCTCAACTCATTTGTGGTCACATGTAAAGTATGTATAAAAACCCTGATGTTTAAGGTGTATTGTATATCGGATATACAGTATGTTTTTGAATATTGGCACTTTGAGTATATTTTCCCAAATGAGTCTGATGAAGACTATAGGCTGAAACACATTGATTTCCACAATGAATCCCCATGAACTGTTGGTCGAGTTGATATTATGACATGGGTTTATGTTCTTACTGAAACTATAGTGGTTAAATAGGCAGGCCATGACGTAAGTTTAAAACTCAACATTATGAAGGTCAGCTGTATGTTGTTCTGTATGGAATGGCGGACTATGATTGCAATGTGAATTTTAAATGAATGTTGGTGCAGGAGTAATCCTCACTTTAGAGGCTGAGCAAAAAAAAATATTAATAAGGTAAAAGAAACAGAACTTTTCTTTTCATACTATGCCTTTATTAATGGAATCCTTCAATTGCTTAGCACCCTGTTGCTGTGATGCCACTAAGATTATTAATAGCTGTACCGTTTCCACTTATTGTTACACTGTCGGGCAGTACCCAGTAGATGGCGCCACACGATCAAAAACGAAGTGAAATGAATTTGTTGGCCTCATATGTGCACATTTGGGGTCAAATAAAACCTGCTCAACTTGAAATCCCTTAAAAACTGAAACATATAGCCTACGTCTTACTTTTGAGAATGTGAAAGAAAACATGAAAAGTTTCCTACCATTAGTCCTTTACCATCCATGATCCACCAGGTGGCTGTTGAGCGGTAGTTCAGAGAAAGTAATGGCTGTCTTTCTGTCGGACAATGGGGTGAGCGAGGCGATAGGGGCGGGTGAGACCGGCTTAATGCTGCGTGGAATGCATGTTAATGTAACAGGCACCAAGGGACCGCCGGCCGGAGTGCTTTGGGATTATTTATCACAAAACATTTGTATTCTTCCGTCGGAGAACGGTTGATCCCGGATAGCTGCCCACTAATCCTTCACTCCGTTAATTAAAAAGAAGGGGAAAGCAATGGAACTGGTGGTGGTGATTTTTTTCTTTTCCAGAAATGTAATCATTTCTGGAGAAGCTTAACCATCTGCTTGAGGTTAAGTCTGCAAGCAGATTGTGTTTTCTGCTTATTTAAACCTGAGGATTTTAGTTTTTTCCTGAAAAGGGGAGGGTGTTGCACTTCGGGGGCTGCTTACGAGACAGATCGGAGGACACTTTGTGTGCCAAGGGGGAAAGTTAAAGTGATACGTATTATATAGTATCTTATTCCATAATGAGCACTTAAATCATTTAATAGTATGCCTTTTTATTAAGAAATAAGTCGTGACCCATTCATCTTTAAATACCAGAACATGAAGTATACAGAAACCATATCCCACCCCCATTCCTTGAATCCTAAAGTTATTCTTCTCTTGAAAGAGAAATGTCAGAAACAACCACAACTTTATCTCCAGTCTGTATTATTATTCCCACTACCCCCGTTTGATTTCGTTTTCAAGGGAAAAGATCATAACAACAGCGACGCTTGGTTTCCTTAAACATTCTTACAGAGGAGCAACCATCAAGACAATTTTCGACAGAGGTTTTGGGGGCTGTTAACCAGAAAAAGGTAGCGTATAGTGTACACGAAAAGACTGACCCTAGGAAGTAGAAATGTTTGTTTCTCGTTATTTCTCTCTCATCTCCCATTCGCTTTTTTCTTTCTTTTTGGTAGCTAACAAGCTCAGTGCTGCCCGGAGGCCAAGGCTGTGTCGTCAGTCCCAAGAAGAGACTTTCAGATTTCAAGCCACTGTTTTACATTAGGATGCCACTCGTGTCTGTCTGGAGACGAACCAGAATTCACAAAGGCATCCTTTAGTTTCTCTCTCTCTCTCTCTCTCTCTCTCTCTCTCTCTGCTGTGGTTCAGTGGTTGTCTTAACCAGGATGAACAGAAAAAGATTAAATCTGAACAAACATGTGCAGCACTCTAAAGAGGCCCGAGTTGTCCTCTTTGTCCTATAAAAACTACATTGCTCAGTGGTAGTACTTTGATTTACTGAAGGCACTTATTACAGTCAAAAATGTTAGTCCTCGAAAACAGCCTTCATGCTCTCTCTTTCTTATCTGAAACTGTAAACACATCACCTATGGGATATTTATCTAATCCCAACTGTAATACCTGATTAGAGACAAGTATGATTACGGCTTTATGACATTGCTTTTACGTTGATTATGTTGATACATGTTCAGGCCTACTTAAGTAAATTAAAGTCGTGTAACGCGCATTTGAATGAGGGTATCAGGTTGATTGTCACTGTATTCCTTTAAACTGCAGCATGTTGCCCACACTCGTTTAAATATAGATTGAAAATGAATATCCTGACCCATCAAAGGTTGTTTTTGTAAAACCCAATTTCGTTTATGATTACTAATGAATGGGACTGTTTTTGCAATGTGGGCATTCATCTTCAAAGAGCTCAATTAAAAAGCATATAATCCCAGGAGCCTACTGGCAGTGGCCACTGGCTCGTTTGTATGTTGACGAGTTGGGGTGAGAATGTGTTGCAAGGCACAGCGACTGAGCGCACATAGGCTAGTAGCTATAATGGGGGTTACAACAAATCAAGGTAAAATAATGTTTACTACCACTGCCATCCTGGGCCTGTAGGGCAATGTGGTCCCCATGACAAATCCTTGTCCATCATCATCTGTTAAATTCAACCTAGAAAACGACACCCACAACACAATGTTTCCCCTAATCCAAATCTGGCTCTGAAGCCTGGTGTCAAATTTACGCCTTGTCGTCTCTTTAATGGGTCAGAGGAACAGAGACGAGGATGTGAAAGGGTTAAATGTCTCCAGTAATTAGAGTCGCACTTCGCGTCAGCGTCCTCCAATACGAAGCTGCGAGAAGCTACGTCCACCCACCCCCTCTCTCTCTCCCTCTCTCTCTCTCACTCTCTTTCTCCTTCTCTCTCTCTCTCTCTCTCTCTCTCTCTCTCTCTCTCTCTCTCTCACTCAAACACACACACACACATACACACTCACACACACACCCACCAGCTCTTCCGAGTGTCTAATACACTGGAAAATCAAAGCACGAGCATCTCCCGTTCACACAGCACCGGTGTTGAGCGTGGGGCACAACACAGATAGAGAGAGAGAAGTACTTTCATTCTCCTCACCTCTCCCGTCCCCTCAGCTTAACTATCCAGTAAACTTATCTGTACACATAGATGTTACAAACTTAGATCTAAAGATTTTTTTATTATTATTTGGGACAGTCTGTGCGTTTGTATGTACTTTTTAGCTATAGTTGAATGGCTTTATGAGGCGACAGATGTCTGGGTGAGGTGATTTTACGCACGCGGCTGAAATGGATCACAGACTCCCCAAAGGCAGTTGGGTACCGGTTACTGGGCTGGTTGTATGTCTACTTTTGTGTGCGTGTGTAGTGGACTTGGTTCTTGCACAAATTCGGTACTCCATTCCAGAAGAGCTGGAGCATGGAGCTTTTGTGGGAAACATCGCCGAAGACCTGGGCTTGGATGTGGCCAAGCTGTCAGCCCGCCGGTTTCGTATAGTCTCCGGCGCAAAGAGGCAATATTTAGAAGTGAACTTGGAGAATGGTATTCTCTTCGTCAACGAAAAGATAGACAGAGAGGAGCTGTGTGAACGAAGCCCGAGCTGTTTTTTACACTTACAAGTGGTAATTGAAAATCCATTAGAACTGTACAGAGTGGAAGTGGAGATTTTAGATGTCAATGACAACTCCCCCAGTTTCCCATGGAGCGAGTTTAATCTTGACATCACAGAATCGGCTGCGCCAGGCTCTTGTTTCCCGTTAGAGAGCGCACAGGACCAGGACGTGGGCAGCAACTCTCTGCGCTCCTACCAGCTAAGCGCAAACGAGCACTTTGTACTGAATATCCAGACGCGCAATGATGGAAGCAAGTTTGCGGAGCTCGTGCTGGACACCCCACTGGACCGAGAACAGCAGAAAAAGCACGAAATGGTTTTGACTGCCTTTGACGGAGGGTCACCGGAACGGTCTGGGACAGCACTGATAACTATTACAGTGTTAGACGCAAACGATAACGTGCCCGTATTTGACCGAACAGTGTACCGGGCAAGTCTTGTGGAGAACGCACCGAGGGGGACGCTGGTGCTGAAGCTGAACGCCACAGACCTGGATGAGGGCTCGAATGGGGAGGTGACCTACGCGTTTAGCGGGCACGCACCTCTCAAGGTGCGCGAACTGTTCAGCGTGGATCCGTACACGGGTGAAATCCGAGTGAAGGGCATTGTGGACTATGAGAAATCCAGCGTATATGAGCTGTATGTGCAGGCAAAAGACAGGGGACCCTTGGCTGTGGCAGTACACAGCAAAGTGCTGGTAGACATCCTAGATGTGAATGACAATGCGCCCGAAGTCATCCTCACATCAGTTTCTACTCCTGTTCAAGAAGACGCGCCACCGGGCACGGTGATAGCTGTTATCAGTGTAATGGATCGGGACTCGGGAGAGAACGGAAACGTTGACTGCCAGATTCCAAGCAATGTTCCCTTTCAGCTCCATTCATCTTTTAAAAACTATTATACTCTGGTGACAAGCGAGTTTCTGGACAGGGAAACGGTGTCAGAGTACAACATCACCCTCACAGCCAGAGATTTGGGCTCTCCTTCGCTCTCCACCAGGAAAACTATCCTCGTTCAAGTATCTGACATTAATGACAACCCCCCGCGATTCTCTCAACCTTCATATACAGTTTATGTGACCGAAAATAATGCCCCGGGCGCTTCCATTTGCTCTGTAACTGCATTCGACCCCGATTCTAATCAGAACGCCTATCTTTCTTATTCTATTCTCGAGGGTCAGATTCAGGGCATGCCCGTGTCCACTTATGTCTCAATCAACTCTGACAACGGCAATATCTACGCACTGCGCTCTTTTGATTATGAGCAACTTAGAAACTTTCAGATTCTGGTACAGGCGCAGGACGCTGGTTTCCCCCCTCTCGCCAGTAATATCACAGTCAACGTCTTTGTCTTGGACCAGAACGACAATGCACCTGTTATTGTATCCCCGCTGCCAAAAAACGGCACAGTGGCCACAGAGGTGGTTCCGCGGTCAGTAGATGCTGGGTATCTGGTTACCAAAATAACAGCGTTAGACGCGGACGCAGGGCAAAACTCCCGGCTGTCCTATCAGGTGTTGCAGGCTACAGACCCAGGGCTGTTCAGTGTGGCTCTGTACACGGGCGAAATCAGGACTATTCGCCGGCTAGTGGAAAAAGACGCAACAAGGCAAAGACTGGTAATATTAGTCAAGGACAATGGGCAGCCGCCGCTCTCCGCCACGGTTTCCATTCTCCTCACAGTGGTGGACAGCGTGCCTGAGTCGCTGTCAGATTTCGGAGACCTCACACTCAGCCCACAGCCCCCCTCGAACCTCGCTCTCTACTTGATCGTGTCACTGAGCACAATATCTTTAATATTCCTTGTGGCTATTATCGTGCTGGCTGTGATCAAGTGCTACAAGGACAGGGAGACCATTAGCGGGTACAACCTCCCCCCGTTCGCCTGCTGTTGCTGCGGGGGATTTCAGCCCGATCCGCCTCCAGAGGTGTTCAAAAAATCCAACCTCAACCTTCAGATTTCATCCGCGGCCAAAGTGCCCACGAACTGTATGGAGGTGAATGGAAACAGCAGTCTCTCTCAGTCATATTGTTATAAAGTCTGCCTAACTCCCGAATCTGCCAAAAGTGACTTTATGTTTCTGAAGCCGTGCAGCCCCGGCAGCACGCCCAGGAACAACGAAGCGAAGAGCGCAGAAAACTCGTGGAACGCGCAAAGCCGGAGCGCATCTGTGAACAACGGAGCAACTACTCCCAATGAGGTACAGTGAAATTAGCGTATAGTACAAGACCCGAGAGCTTATTTAAATCCGTCTGTTTCTCTCACTGCCACAACATAACCCATCTCAGTTTTCAATCTGATACGTATCTAGACTGTGACATTTTCCCATGAAGGTCAAATCACGCATGCCAGACAGATTTAAACCGGGGTTCTTCTCTCTCTTCTCAGTTAAGTGTACTACACAGCATGTTGTCTCGACTGTTTTATAATTATGGCAATAATGTGTCCTATTGTGCAGCCCTGGTAATGTTTTGCAACGGGGAAATGAAATAAAACGATTTGAGATTACATTTGAATTGACATGGTAATGAAAGTGTAAAGCCATATCTTGCAAGGAGCATATTCTGTGCGCATACCAGGGCTTACCTGTGAAGTGAGATTTCAATTACTGTGTGAGAGGAAGAGGAGATGTAGTTCAAGTTGTGTCCTCTGTTCAGTCTTGGTAACATTTTCAGGTGTCTTCACGACACGTGTTCGCAAATTAATTAAACGTGGATAAAGCTTTGAAGAATAATTCATGAACTTAATTATAATAGGTTGTGACCTGGGATATTAATACATCATCCAGTGTCATTGGCACGTGCTTTTCATGCAGTGAGGGGGCACACACCTGCTACCAGCACATCTACCTGAGTTTAAACAAAAAGTCAAGGTTATATATAGGGCAGGGAGGATGAATGGCAGTTATCTGAATTCTTATGCTGAGGTTCAGACTATTCTTTTTTTTACCAGTCGGCCTTCTTGTCCTCAAACTAACAATAAAGGACATATAACCTCACTAACTATGCCTCAAGGGCACAAGCACGGCTGGACCATTATACTACACACAATGTGGCATATTCGCAAGGGAGGGGCTGTCCATTATTGATGAAAAATGGCAAATGGACGGTTTTGGGAAGACAGGGGAGGACATCGAGAGGGGAGGGGGCAAGGAGAAGAAGGGGGTGCAAGGACATCACTGGACAGAGACGTGGGCCGCCTGTAGATCGTCCCCGACGTTGTCCTCTGAATGCGAGGAGAAGCGAGAGAGAGAGAGAGAGAGAGAGAGAGAGAGAGAGAGAGAGAGAGAGAGAGAGAGAGAGAGAGAGAGATGTGGCTTCATCTTTGTCGAGCAAGGGTGGGGAAGACAGGAGAGACAGGAGGGGGGTATAGAACGAGGGGGAAGGCGGGAGACAAGGAGAAAGATAATTTATATAGGCAGGACGTCAACACTAGTGTTTTCTAATTCTAATAGACGGGCAGTAGATCGTAAATATGGGTGTATTGCTCATTGTCGTCTCCCTGTTTTCATCAAAACGCAGAGCGACCAAGACTCAGGGCCATGGTACCAGACTCCACCAGACTGAGAAATGTCAGTCCGGTCATTGGCACATGCACCTCTGGCCACAAGAGGGATTTTGAGGTCATGGTGAATGTTCTGCCTGCAGCTATGCTCCTTCAGGAGAATGTGTCCTTCCTGTCGTTAATTGGTTCCCGTAATTCACCCGCTGGTGTCCCTCAGCGTACCCACAAGAGTCGTCGTAAGGTCGTCAGTGACACATTAAACCTCAAAGACAAATCTCAATGAAACTATTTGCGTATTACGCAAAGCAAGTATATATTCCTGCTTAAGTTGATGAATTGAAGGTGAAAAAAGAGATTAAATACACATTCAAGCGTGTAAGACACGCAGGACATGTGCGTGTACGTGTATGCGTGCGGCTGTGTTTAGCTGTCTTGGGTTGTGCATATACAGCTGCAAGGACCTCAAAGTTTCCAAGGCTCTCTGTGAGACTTTTAATTAAAAACCTTGCTCGAGGAGCATCAGGCAAATATTAATGTAAAAAGGATGCATAAAATCCACAAAACAATGACGTGTGTAATTTTCTTAATTTCCTCCCTGGCACGGTTTCTTTGAAGATCAAAATCATGTTTCGTTTCATCCCGGTGGGGTTCTAATTGGTTTTGTGCGTAGTTGGCGGGACGTGTATTTTGAATAATAATACGCTTACGTCGCATTCTCCATGTTAACAACTTTTAAGGGAATTAATAGAGCGTGGAATCCATACTATGAGACTCAGAGTCGGAATAAATATCTCAAGGGTGCTCTCATTCACCTCTCACGCTGTGCCACAGACGATAAAAGCAAAATAAAGTGACAGGCGAGTTGTGGCTGAAGGCAACAGCATCACTGCTCTTAAAAATGCTGTTCTGCCAAACATCCACAGGGCGGCAGTCGCGATCCATGTAAAAAGAGTCATGTCTCCATTTCAGGACAAGCACAAAGATAGACTGCTCCTCATGTCAATTATCACTGACCTCTACTCATCCAAGGGGACAGAATGAGCAGGCTTCGTTTGTTAGATTTGATTGAAACTTACTTTGAAAAGAGACATTTCTCAAACTAGACCTGGACAGTGACATTGCAATGCATGTGCCTTTACATGGGGATTTAGTATTTTCTTTTTGAAATTTAATTATGTCATGTTATTGGTCCTGCAGCTGAAGCAGCCAAATACAGACTGGTCTCTCACAAAGAATCAGAACTCCTCCATTAAAAGGTACACTTTTTGAACATTGACATTTGTTCTTTTTCAACCCAGATTAAAGCAATTGTACTAAAGCATAAAATGCTCACATAATGAGCTGAAGTACACAGCCTGTATAAAGATCACTTGTCTTAGAATGGATATAGATATTACATTTACATATGAGTAAAGGGTGTTGTCATTACAGACTGGTATCTTGTTTGCAGTTATAACTCTATCAACATGGATGGCACCCTCATGCGTAAGGCAATGCATGCAGACCCAGAAAACTATGTCACCTCCATGGGGCCTGGACAGTACTGGACCTGGGGTACTCACATGAGAGGGATGAAAGGTAAAGAGAGGCCAAAGAGTGGCCCACAAACAACTTTCTTCAGCATTTTAGGATTATGTACACATTTACAGTATTGTTATTTACACAGAAACACATATATACAACATACAACACAGCACAAATCTATCCTTTTGTGTATTAACATCTGTTTTCCTTTGTTTCTGCGTTTATTGGTTTGTTGGTATAGACTTAACTCATCTCCACTAACACTAACAGAAGAAGGGTTATATTCATTTCCCATCATTATAGTTCTGTTTTGTATTTTTGTTGTTTATGTCATTGTTTACTGTCCTGATTGCAAAGCACTTAACTTTGTTTTTTAAAAATGCGCTATGAAAATTAATATAACCCAGCCGTAAGTCAATATTGAATAATTAAGTAGCTGCTTTTCTTCTCTTTTCTTCTCATCTATGTCATACTACAGATTATAAGATGTCTCCTTCAACCACTGGGGTCCCCTCTCGCCCCTGGACTCCTCGGTGCACACCTCCTCCTCAACAGCAGCAGCCATCAATCCCAACCCACCCTCACTTGCATCCTCCCCCACACCCACCACCTGACTACCACCACAATGTGTACATCCCTGGGACACCATCAGGATTTTGCACCCTGAGGCCCGCAGCACCCCGAAGCGAGCTGGATGTCCACAATTCCTTCTCCACCTTTGGCAAGAAGCGACGTCTTCAGATGTCTCCCCAGGGAGAGGCTGCGATTATAAATAATGACCTGTACAATGATTGACTTTTCAATGACTTTCTGACTGGATGATTAAAAATGACGAATAACCTCATATGAATTGGAAGAGACTATTCAGTACATACATTTATGAACAAATCATTTACAAATGGGATAGCAAATACAGAGGATTTTCAAAAGAGAAATAATAAATAAACAATCCATTATGGCAAACATGCTGAATGGAAATGAAGTCTAATGGCTATTTATGTGACATGCAACTGTAACATGGTCAGTATGTGTCTGCCTATTATTATTATTATTATTGTTATTATTATTATTATTATTATTATTATTATTATTACTACTCTCATTATTATTTAGACAATCAAACTGGAGCAGCAAATACATCCAAAATGTTTTGAAAAAGCATTAGTAGACAATAATTTTGCACATCCTTATGAATTTATATATTTGATTTTTTGAAAAGAAAAGGTGTTTTCTTTTTGTATGTTTGTTTGCTAACAGAGTTTTTGTGAATATGACACCTAGTAGGATAATGTATATGCAAGCTGCAACATGATGCAGACAACTGTAAAGGGGGGAGGTTCCCCAAACATGTACTGTATAAATTTATGAAAATAAAGTATTTTTTTCATATGGTTTTCCTTATATCTCTTGAACATGCTAATTCATAAAAAAGGCCTAACCCAACCCATGCTTACTGATACATGCACGCATTAAAACACAGATTCAGTCAATATACAACGAAGCATTTAAATGTGAGCTCCCCAGATCTATGTTTAATTAGCTTGAATCAATTATTTTGGGGTAAAAAAGTTCCACAGCTTCTCTTATAAGGGTGGAAAGCTTTTCGCCTTGGTAAGCTGTTTTCCACAGCGAGGAATAAACATAGTAAAATGCTAACATATGCTAATTGGTGTGCTTGCATTTCCATTTGCCCACAGAGAATAGTGAGGTTCATTAACTGAACAAACAGAACCTCCTCTATGTTTCTCTCTCTCTCTCTCTCTCTCTCTCTCTCTCTCTCTCTCTCTCTCTCTCTCTCGAAATATCACTTTAATTAAGACAACGGACATGAATGCAAGCATCAGGGGAAGGGGTTCAGCTCAAATGCCACACCTGGATGTAAGCTAGAGGGCCTGTGACTTCTCTTTCTGTGACCTTTTACATCTTACTTCTCAGGGAATTAGTTTCTACCATCAACAGATGAGAGCTGGCCAGAAATGGACAAGATAATGAAGTTGTTTTATGGCTCAGATTGAAAATAATTCAGTTAATAAGGAAACCGGTGTCCGTAGAGAGCATGGAGGGGAGCTGGCTAACCTTCTCAGTGGTAAGGTGATCCATAGGGACGGCTGAAGGGGCAGCCGCATTTAGGTCAGCTTGGCTTACTTTCAGATGAGTGAGGAATAAAGCTCTGTTCTATAAACATAGGTGGAGGATTATTCTTACTCTCTGCTGCAAGAAAGTGAAAGATAGAAAATAGTTATTTTACGATAAGTAAAAAAAAAACATATTCAGAAACATCAAATAAATGTGTTCTATATATCTGACCTGAAGACCAAACCAATAGTCTTTTACACTCCGTGTTTGGTGAAATTGTAATAAAATTATAGCGTTGTCATCGGTGAAATTATAGTCATTAAAAGGTACAACATTTCACAGTAATTTCCGTTACAGCCATATGATACTCAGCACATGGCAACTATTGTAACTTTCCATCCTTGGTCCATGTTGGTCATTTGCATTAGGAACTGTCTATGGTCATGGTGCTGAAATAGTTTTGACCAAGTTGTTCTTTCCAAGCCAGCTGCATTTCCATCTGTCGTCCACCAGAGGGCGCATGTGATACAACTCAATGAAGACTGGGGCAGTGTGTGATGTTAAATTAGAGTTTCCTATGATGGCGAAGGAATGTCCTGGCCCACTCTGCCTTACTCTGCCTCTGATTGGCTTGCCCTGGTATTCTTATGCTAAACATAACCAATGCAACCAACGACGGCAACGAGTACTATCAGAGACAGAGTAGGGCGGGACAGAGTTATTGACATTCAGGTGTACTAAGGTTTTTATCAAAATACTGGATGTAATTGTTTTTATCCATGATTCACACGCAGTCACAATTAATGCGCCTATGATCATGATCATGAACATTTGCACCATCTGGCTTAGCAACAGTTTTCTCCAGCAGATGGCATCATTGAGTAAGAATCATTTCACACCAACGAGACAGTCGTAGGTAAGGAGGGTTGATTAATTTTACATTGAAAACTCAGGGTGTGTGGAGCTGGGAGGTTACAATGACGTATGCCAAAACACTGTCAGACAAAAGCAGAAGGAGCTGAGAAATATAAATTAGATATAGATTAACTCTCTTTTCTTGGGACAGACACACATACTGAAACCACAAACAACAGTAGTCAATAGTGTTATATATTAAATCAAAGCCCTGTAGAAATATTTATACATAATTTACATCTTGAAAATAAATATCATTAAAATATGTGCAAATACAGACTCAGTGTGTGTGTTTGTGTGTGTGTGTGTGTGTGTGTGTGTGTGTGTGTGTGTGTGTGTGTTTGTGTGTGTTTGTGGAAAGCTTTTTAAAAGTTTTTAAGGTAAACTAGAGTTCACAGATTCATAACCTTGGCCTTACAAAAACAACAGAGATGCTCTGATTGGCTTCCTTGACATAAAAACAACTTTCCCAGATGCAACAGCATGATTTATGATTTCAGCTAAGCCACTTTAGCATAACCTGGTGCTTTGTTGACACCAGTGACAAAAAGAAGAAGGTAATAAAAATTGGGTTGAAGTTTGTTTTATTTATAATTAATTTGATTTCAGTAAATGTGTTGGTGACACTTTATAATAACCATCATTAATAGATGGTAAATTGATTGTTAATTCATCTTTAGTTAATTGTCATTTAACTGTTGGCAAACCATAATTTTACTGTTAAACAATTAAATTATTAAACTATTAGTAGTGTTAACAGTTTATTGTTACACACATTATATCCCTCATATACTATATTAGGTATCGGGTAATGATTAAAAAAATGTTTGTTTAATCAGAATCAGAATCAGAATCAGAATCAGCTTTATTGCCAGGTATGAGGACACATCCGAGGAATTTTTTTTTTTGGAGCATCGTTGCTCACACTGTGCTTACATACAAAACAACCAAAACAAAAATATACACACTAATATATACACAATATATACATACTCTAAACAGAACAAAAATTTAAATATGGAGCATAGTAGCATAGGAGCATTTAAGAAACCACTTTTAAAACATCTATAAACATTACATCATAGATGGATGGTTATTATAAAGTTGCAACAGATGACTATAATACCTTGCTAAATTGTTAATAAATACTTTGTAAACCATCTATAAACATTGTCTGGATACTGTTGTTAAGTTGCGACTGATGCTTTTTATAGTTAGTTAATGGTTAGTAAGTGCTTGGGTCGCAGTGGTTTTTGCCTGTTATGATCTGATATCACTGCTGGACACCGATAAAAAGACAGAAGCACATCGACAGATACACACACACACAGACAGATGCACACACACTTAACAAAAAAGTGTGAAATAACTGAAAACATGTCTTATATTCTAGTTTCTTCACAGTACCCCCCTTTTGCTTTTTTTATAGTGCTGCAAACCCTTGGTGTTCTCCCAATGAGCTTCATGAGGTAGTCACCTGAAATGGTTTTCACTTCACAGGTGTGCCTTGTCAGGGTTAATTAGTGGAATTTCTTGCCTTATTAATGGAGTTGGGACCATCAGCTGTGTTGTGCAGAGGTCAGGTTGATACACAGCCGACGGCCCTATTGGACAACTGTTAGAATTCATATCATGGCAAGAATCAATCAGCTAAGTAAAGAGAAACAAGTTGCCATCATTACTTTAAGATATGAAGGTCAGTCAGTCTGGAAAATTGCCAAAACTTTGAATGTGTCCCCAAGTGCAGTCGCAAAAACCAGCAAGCACTAAAACGAAACTGGCTCACATGAGGACCATCCCAGGAAAGGAAAGACCAAGAGTCACCTCTGCTGCTGGGGATAAGTTCATCTGAGTCACCAGCCTCAGAAATCGCAAGTTAACAGCAGCTCAGATTAGAGACCAGATGAATACCACAAAGAGTTCTAGCAGCAGACACATCTCTAGAACAACTGTTAAGAGGAGACTGTGCGAATCAGGCCTTCATGGTCAAATAGCAGCTAGGACACCACTGCTAAGGAGAGGCAACAAGGAGGAGAGATTTGTTTGGGCCAAGAAACACAAGAAATGGACATTAGACCAGTAGAAATCTGGGCTTTGGTCTGATGAGTCCAAGTTTGAGCTCTTTGGTTCCAAGCGTTGTGTCTTTGCGCGACGGAGAAAAGGTGACCAGATGGATTCTACATGCCTGGTTCCCACCGTGAAGCATGGAGGAGGAGGTGTGATGGTGTGGGGGTGCTTTGCTTGTGACACTGTTGGAGATTTATTCAAATTTGAAGGCATATTGAACCAGCATGACTACCACAGCATCCTGCAGTGACATGCGACATCCCATCCGGTTTGTGTTTAGTTGGACTATCATTTATTTTTCAACAGGACAATGGCCCCAAACACACCTCCAGGCTGTGTAAGGGCTGTTTGACCAAGAAGGAGAGTGATGGAGTGCTGCGCCTCCACAGTCACCGGACCTGAATCCAATCAAGATGGTTTGGGGTGAGCTGGACTGCAGAGTGAAGGAAAAAGGGCCAACAAGTGCTGAGCATCTCTGGGAACTCCTTCAAGACTGTTTGGAAACCATTTCAGGAGACGACCTCTTGAAGCTCATCAAGAGAATGCCAAGAGTGTGCAAAGCAGTAATCAGAGCGAAGGGTGGCTACTTAGAAGAAACTAGAAAATAGGACATGTTTTTAGTTATTTCACACTTTTTTGTTAAGTACGTAGTTCCATATGTGTTCATTTATAGTTTTGATGCCTTCAGTGATAATCTACAATGTGAATAGTCATGAAAATAAAGGAAACGTATTGAATGAGAAGGTGTGTTCAAACTTTTGGCTAGTATATATATATATATATATATATGAACCAGCTAGTAACCACTGACAAAGTATTAACTAGACTAACTAAGATGGTTTACAAAGTATTTATTAACAATTTAACAAGGTATTATAGTCATCTGTTGCAACTTTATAATAACCATCCGGACACTGTTTATAGACGGTTTACAAACCACTAGTACAAAGTAGTAACCCTTAACAAAGTGTTAGGAATATCTGGTCCATCTATCTACGATGTAATGTTTATAGATGTTTTAAAAATTAGGTTTCTTCAAGGTTAACAAAAAATCTGATACCAAATATAGTATATAAGGGATATCATGTGTGTAACAATAAACTGTTAATTACAGTTACAATTACAGCACTACTAATAATTAGTAAACATTATTAATTATAATTTAATTGTTAACAGTCAAATTACTGTTTGCTAACAGTAAAATGACAATTAACTAAAGATTAAGGAGTAAATTACATTGCAGTCATTTTCATATTTTACATTTAGAAATTGGTGGGTTTTGGTTTATTTGGATCAAGTTATCTGTATGACATCAGTGAAGCACGGCCATATTGCAGTATTGTTGCTTCTAGTAGCCAACATAGCTACAAGGGGGTTAAAGATGGTACATGTCAAAACAAAGACGTGTTATCTCTAATTTTCTGTGGCTCCTCTGTTTTAAATGTTTATAAATGTGTACACCTAGCAGCAGAGAAATACAATCAAACAGTGTAAAATAGGTACATAAAATGCTATATATCTCACCCAGTTTTAAGGAAACAACACAGAGCAGGCACTGCAATTAGACAAAGCTGAAAAAAGCTGTGCACTGCAGCAGAGGGTTTGGCTGAACTTAACAGGAACACATTACAATATATGATTTAATATGATAACCCTTCAATCAATAATTAAATATTTTGGGAAGCTTATGATATTTACTTTTTTAGACTGTTATATAGGTTTTGATTCTGTAGATTGTGTTGTTATTGAATTACATTATATTGTAGGTGTTCCTTTTAGTTTTGCCACCACAAATTGAAAAAGACCTTTGTGAATATGCAGCAGCTCTACATTTCTAATACTAAGTCATGAGTAAAAAGCTGAAAGAGACAAGTTAAATGGTAGTCACACTGTATACATAGTTGTAGCAAATACACAGAGAAGTTGATGCTGCAACTTGATTTCTGTTATGATCTCTCACATCTCAAGGAGTTTTCCTCTTGGGGAGGCCTTATGCTGCAGACACATAGCAGCATATTATGCAATCCATGGTAAAATACAATGCAGTTTAAGTATACCTATTGTTTGTCAGAAAGTACAGGGGTAGCCCTTCCACAAATCCTGCTACATGTCACAGTCCTGTGAGAGCATATTTTGGCCAGTTCTTGGCCAACAAAGCTGATTCTAACAGACAAGTTACGTACAGTCTCTGTCACATGGTGTCACTGTTGACCAATAAAGCATAATGCATCTCCCATCTGGTAACCATGACACACCCATTTCTAAAGGGTTTAGGACACTGCTTTCCGGAAGATGTACTTTTTAAGCTTGAATTAACAACACGACCCTACGGCGTAGCCTAAGCCTTTTTCTGACATTAAAAAACAACAAAAACAACACGTTTTTAGAATCTGGAGTATTGTTCCCTGTAGACGAAATTATGAATTTTTGGACCACTGTCTTTGTCTTGTATGCAGTATGGCCCCGCGCTTTGTCTGTGACACGGTACACCATAGAGGAGGAGATGGAAAGGGGCTCCGTTGTGGCTAATCTTGCTGCGGATTTGGGACTTGAGCCTGGAGGTTTGGCACAACGAGAGGTAAAACTTGACATTTTCCATAACAAAAAATATCTTGATGTCAATAAAAAGACAGGAGAGTTGTATATCGTGGAAAAGATGGACAGGGAATATCTTTGTCCGATAAAAACCACCTCCTGTTTTCTAAAGCTTGATGTTATAATAGAAAGCCCCTTACGTATCTTCAACATTGAACTTGGAATAACGGACATAAACGATAATGCTCCACATTTTCGACGAGACAGAGTGGAGCTCGATGTTTCAGAATCGGCAACACCGGGAGAGAGATTCTCCCTGCCTAATGGAGTGGATCCAGATGTTGGGATAAATACAATAAAAACATACAGACTTAGTGTAAGTGAACATTTCAACATCGAAATTCAGACAGGCAGTGATGGAACTCAATATGTAGATTTGGTGTTGACTAAGTCTTTAGACAGAGAGGAGACTGCTGTTCATAATTTAGTACTGACTGCTGTGGACGGCGGGGTCCCTGTGCGCTCCGGAACTGCCAATATTGATGTTAGAGTACAAGATACAAACGATAATCCTCCTCGGTTTGACAAGCAGACTTACACAATTAATATGACAGAAAATTCCCCGATGGGGACCTTAGTGATGAAGCTTAACGCTACAGATCTCGACGAGGGTCCAAATTCGGAGATAGTGTACTCATTCACCCTTTACACGTCAGAAAAAACACAAGACGTATTTGCATTAAATCCTAACACAGGGGAGATAACTGTGAAGGGTACTATTGATTATGAAGACATGAAATTGTATGAGATGCACATTGAGGCCAGAGACAAAGGGACGCATCCCTTGCTGGGGCAGTGTAAAGTAATCGTCCACGTTAAGGATATGAATGACAATTATCCGGAAATTACCATAGAGTCTGTAAAAAACACTGTGGAGGAGAACATCCCAGTAGGGAGTGTCATTGCTCTGATAGGCATAAGTGACAGAGACACTGGAGATAATGGTAACGTAAGCCTATCAATAAATCAGCCTATGCACTTTATTCTAAATAAATCATCAGATAGACCCTTGCATTACAAGCTTATAGTGTCTGAACCCTTGGACCGTGAATCAGTACCGGAATATGACATTACACTGACTGTTTCAGATGCCGGGACGCCGCCTTTATCTGATAACGAAACAATCACTGTGCATCTATTAGATGTCAACGACAACGCGCCACAGTTCCCTCAGTCATTTTATACTATACGTGTAATGGAGAATAACGCACCTGGGGCCTTGCTCAGTTCTCTCACTGCGTTTGACCCTGACCTCCATGAAAACCAGTATCTAGTTTATTTCATCCTAGAGAAGGAGATAGCAAACACCTCCATGTCCATGCTGTTCTCCATCAATCCAGAGAACGGTAATCTTTACGCACTAAAAACCTTTGACTATGAGATCGAGAAGGATTTTCTTTTCCACATCGAGGCCAGAGACTCTGGCTCTCCTCCACTCAGCAGTAACGTGACGGTCCACATCATTATTGTGGACCAGAACGACAACGCGCCGGTTATTGTCTCTCCTTGGCGCGCGCACGGCTCGGTGGTGGAGGAAAAGATCCCCAGATCCACCGATAAAGGCTCTCTGGTTGCCAAGGTGATAGCCTTAGATACCGACTCTGTGCACAACTCTCGGATTACCTACCAGTTTCTCCAGGTGACTGACGCCACCTTGTTCAGTCTGGACCAGTACAACGGAGAGATCCGGACCATGAGGATGTTCAGCTACAGAGACCCGCGCCACCAGCGACTGGTTGTTGTTGCCAAGGACAACGGGGAGCCTGCTCTCTCTGCTACAGTCACCATCAAGCTGTCCACAGTGGAGACTGTCGTTAAGGCCCACCCTGACATGACTGAGGTGCCTCTGGAATATGACATCTTTTCAGACCTAAACCTGTATTTGGTCATCGGTCTGGGCTCGGTGTCGTTTCTCCTGCTGATCACCATATTGGTCACCATCGTGCTCAAGTGTCAGAAACCCAAACCCAGCAAAGCGGCTCCTCCCTGCAGGAACAGTGTGACCAGTGAGAGGAACTCCACCATCGCAGATTCCACTCTGGTCTCCAACGATGCCTACTGGTACAGTCTGTTTCTAGCAGAGACCAGGAAAGGAAAGCTGGTGGTTAGACAGCCTGTGCCAAAGGGCTCCAGATACATCGTGTCCAGTTTACCAAGAGGCACAGGACTGACAGACACTAGTGACTCAGCAGCTTCCACTCTGCAGGTAAATAGTCTATTGTTCACGTGTTTCTATCTTATCATGTATCAATATTAAGTGACATTTCATTTCACACTTTAGACATTTTAAGATTACAAATCTTTAACAGTCTGATGATTTTTTCGGTAATATCGGCCAAAATGACATTTTAAATTCACATAAATGTATGAAATGCATTTTTATGTGCTTCACGTTAATCACAAAATACAGAGGTGGCGCTGTTTTCTTAATGAAAGAAAGGTACATGAACGCCATGACAGTGAATCGCTGTCATCAGGGCAGATCGTGAAACAACCGGACAGCTCTGTGGTGCTGGAACTCCACTCCAAAAACGCTGCTTTCCTTTTTAGCGCGGAAAAATCCCCCGGAATAAAATTGCGAGAATATGTTTGGGATTAAAGGATTTACAGCTAAATTCAATGTTACTGGAAACCTAAATTCTATCGTTTAAAGTGCGGTGAACCTACACACAACAACGAGGTCCTTTGTAACAATGCAGTCTTGCAAAAGGTACGTGCTGTTAGGTCTTCTTATTCTTTTGTCTTTCGTTCACAATATTTCGACATCTGTGACTCATTATTCAATACCAGAGGAGATGAAAGAAGGATCAGTGGTCGCTAACCTTGCTACCGATCTCGGCCTAGATGTTAAAACACTGAATCTGAGGAAGATGCGTCTTGACATCATTGCAAATAAGAAATATCTGGATGTGAACAAAGAGACTGGTGAACTGTATGTTGTTGAGAAGATTGACAGAGAAAATATTTGCCCAACCAAGTCATCAGCGTCTTGCTATCTCAGACTGGAGGTAATATTAGAAAATCCACTACGAATATTTAATATAGAAGTAGAGATTTTGGATATGAACGACAACGCCCCACAGTTTCGAAGAGACGCCATACATTTAGATATATCTGAAGCAACCCCGAAAGGGGAGAGATTCTCTCTCAGTAATGCAGTTGATCCGGATGTTGGAAGCAATTCAGTGAAAACATATCATCTGAGTGAAAGTGAACATTTTACTATTGAAGTTCAGACTGGCAGAGAGGGGTCGAAATTTGCGGATTTGATCTTGAAAAAGACTTTAGATCGGGAGCAGCAGGCTGTTCATAATTTAATACTGACAGCTGTAGATGGAGGCACACCTGCTCGATCTGGAACTGCAAGTGTAATTGTGCATGTTTCCGACACAAATGACAACGCTCCTACTTTTGACAAAGTTAGTTTGAGTGTAAAAATTACGGAAAATTCTCCCATTGGAAGCCTCGTTGTTCATCTCAATGCAACAGACTTAGACGAGGGGTCAAATTCTGATGTCACCTACTCATATAGTTTATATACGTCAGAGAAAACGCAAGAAACATTTAATTTGAATCCTTCCACTGGTGAAATTACTGTCAAAGGATTGTTAAATTATGAGGATTTCAGGATTTATGATATGGAAGTTATAGCTTCTGATAAAGGAGCAAATAGTTTATCAGGACAATGTACTATAAAGATTATTGTTGAAGACATGAACGACAACCATCCAGAATTATCTATTAAATCATTTCAGAGTCCAGTCAATGAAAACATAGAGTTAGACACAGTGATAGCAGTAGTTAGTGTCAGTGATAAAGACTCAGGTGACAATGGAGTGGTTGATCTTCATATTCCAGATAACATGCCTTTCAAACTGAGGGAGTCCTCTGATAACTATTATGAATTAGTGGTGTCAGAGCCATTAGACCGTGAGAAGGTTCCAGAATATGACATCACGTTCACTGTGACAGACAGAGGTTCTCCTCCTTTATCTGACAATGAAACTATGACGTTAGAGCTGCTGGACGTTAATGACAATGTCCCACAGTTCCCTCAGTCATTTTATACTATACGTGTAATGGAGAATAACGCACCTGGGGCCTTGCTCAGTTCTCTCACTGCGTTTGACCCTGACCTCCATGAAAACCAGTATCTAGTTTATTTCATCTTAGAGAAGGAGATAGCCAACACCTCCATGTCCATGCTGTTCTCCATCAATCCAGAGAACGGTAATCTTTACGCACTAAAAACCTTTGACTATGAGATCGAGAAGGAGTTTCTTTTCCACATCGAGGCCAGAGACTCTGGCTCTCCTCCACTCAGCAGTAACGTGACGGTCCACATCATCATTGTGGACCAGAACGACAACGCGCCGGTTATTGTCTCTCCGTGGCGCGCGCACGGCTCGGTGGTGGAGGAAAAGATCCCCAGATCCACCGATAAAGGCTCTCTGGTTGCCAAGGTGATAGCCTTAGATACCGACTCTGTGCACAACTCTCGGATTACCTACCAGTTTCTCCAGGTGACTGACGCCACCTTGTTCAGTCTGGACCAGTACAACGGAGAGATCCGGACTATGAGGATGTTCAGCTACAGAGACCCGCGCCACCAGCGACTGGTTGTTGTTGCCAAGGACAACGGGGAGCCTGCTCTCTCTGCTACAGTCACCATCAAGCTGTCCACAGTGGAAACTGTCGTTAAGGCCCACTCTGACATGACTGAGGTGCCTCTGGAATATGACATCTTTTCAGACCTAAACCTGTATTTGGTCATCGGTCTGGGCTCGGTGTCGTTTCTCCTGCTGATCACCATATTGGTCACCATCGTGCTCAAGTGTCAGAAACCCAAGCCCAGCAAAGCGGCTCCTCCCTGCAGGAACAGTGTGATCAGTGAGAGGAACTCCACCATCGCAGATTCCACTCTGGTCTCCAACGATGCCTACTGGTACAGTCTGTTTCTAGCAGAGACCAGGAAAGGAAAGCTGGTGGTTAGACAGCCTGTGCCAAAGGGCTCCAGATACATCGTGTCCAGTTTACCAAGAGGCACAGGACTGACAGACACAAGTGACTCAGCAGCTTCCACTCTGCAGGTGAGAGTAGTTTGTTGATCCAACACCTGTACAGCTTTTACATATGTGAACCGTTTGTTTTATTAATGGACACTCTTTTAATACCAGTGTAAGAAAACGTAATTTGTAAACACTTTTAGTAAATTTTCATGGAACAAATGAATATCAATTTAAGACATACTTGTGGATATTCTCCTTTTACAACTGATTCTGAAGTTTTCATGTTCATAGTAAAATTGATGTGCTGATTTAATGTATATAGCAATAGAAACCGTATAGTATGAATATGTTATCTTAGAGAGAACCACCCAGATATGTTTTGCCTCAACATTTAAAAATTACAATTTCTTATTGTAGTCCTTTACAAGTTATTGCCCAGGGGCTGCACATGGGAATCCAAGATTAAATTCAATAAGCCAACAAAAAACGCAAAATTATCTTAGACAGAAGAACATAATTTGATTCTAAACGTGTTAAAACGACAAACAACCAAATAAAGACAAAACGAAAAAGTAAAAAAAAAAACTCCAACTGACCATAATCCATATCAACAGCACCAGGCCATTAAATAACTCCCCCGGTGTAAATAATATGTTATGATTTTGAGGTCGACTTGTGGTACACAACAGTAATTTAAATGTTTATCTAACAAATGCTGATGAGAGGTACACCTTCCTGCACGCAGCGTCGCTGTTCCCCAGTCATATGCTCTTGAGACATCACGGTCGCCCTAGCAGTCTTCATTTTTAGAGAAACGGAGGAAACGGCGAATGGACAGCTCCTGGTGCTGAGTGCATTTGGATCTGAAGGATCTCACAGTGTCTCTACCGGCATTACTTTTAGGAATTTGACTGAAGCTTCAAAGTTGTCCTAAATGTTGTGCGGGATAATTTAGACTACGTTGAAGAAAAAAAAGATCTGGGGTAACAATGGAAGGCTTGGTCTGTTCTGAATATTGGAAAAGGTATGTGTCGACAATTATTCTATTTGTTGCCACCTTAAATTCCACGTCGGCTGTATCACACTATTCTGTTCCCGAGGAACTCGAAGAAGGCTCTGTCGTTGCAAATCTAGCTGGGGATTTGGGACTAGATGTGAAGACATTAGTCGAACGGAAAATGCGCATAGAGATTATTGCCAATCGGAAATATGTGGACGTGAACAAAGAAACAGGGGAGCTTTACATCGTTGAACGAATTGACAGAGAGTCCTTATGTCCCGCCAAGACATCCTGTTATCTGAAAATGGAAGCAATAATAGAAAACCCAAAACGAATATTTTATATTGAATTAGAGATAATGGACATAAACGACAACGCACCTCATTTTCGTAGAGACACGATAGATTTAGACATTTCAGAGGCTACGCAGGCTGGTGAGCGCTTTTCTGTGAGTAATGCAGTTGACCCAGACGTTGGTTCAAACTCTGTGAAAACATACAATTTGAGCGAAAGTGATTATTTCACAATAGAAATTCAGACTGGAAGAGATGGATCCAAATTTGCTGATTTAATCCTGAAAAAGACTTTGGACCGAGAGCAGAAGGCTGTTCATTATTTAATACTTACAGCTGTAGATGGCGGTATGCCCTCTCGTTCTGGTACTGCCAGCATTATTGTTCATGTTTTAGACACAAATGACAACGCCCCTACATTTAATGAAGAGAGTTACCAAATCAGTTTGATGGAAAATTCTCCGATCGGAAGTCTTGTTATTCATCTCAATGCGACAGACTTAGATAAAGGGTCAAATTCAGATTTGATATACTCATACAGCTTATACACATCGGAGAAAACGCAAGAAACGTTTAATTTAAACCCCAACACGGGTGAGATTACTGTAAAAGGACTGTTAAATTATGAAGATTTTAAGATTTATGATATGGAAGTTATAGCAACTGACAAAGGAGCCAATAGTTTATCAGGACAATGTAAACTCAAAATTATCGTCGAGGACATGAACGACAACCATCCAGAATTATCTATTAAATCATTTCAGAGTCCAGTCAATGAAAACATAGAGTTAGACACAGTGATAGCAGTAGTTAGTGTCAGTGATAAAGACTCAGGTGACAATGGAGTGGTTGATCTTCATATTCCAGATAACATGCCTTTCAAACTGAGGGAGTCCTCTGATAACTATTATGAATTAGTGGTGTCAGAGCCATTAGACCGTGAGAAGGTTCCAGAATATGACATCACGTTCACTGTGACAGACAGAGGTTCTCCTCCTTTATCTGACAATGAAACTATGACGTTAGAGCTGCTGGACGTTAATGACAATGTCCCACAGTTCCCTCAGTCATTTTATACTATACGTGTAATGGAGAATAACGCACCTGGGGCCTTGCTCAGTTCTCTCACTGCGTTTGACCCTGACCTCCATGAAAACCAGTATCTAGTTTATTTCATCCTAGAGAAGGAGATAGCCAACACCTCCATGTCCATGCTGTTCTCCATCAATCCAGAGAACGGTAATCTTTACGCACTAAAAACCTTTGACTATGAGATCGAGAAGGAGTTTCTTTTCCACATCGAGGCCAGAGACTCTGGCTCTCCTCCACTCAGCAGTAACGTGACGGTCCACATCATCATTGTGGACCAGAACGACAACGCTCCGGTTATTGTCTCTCCGTGGCGCGCGCACGGCTCGGTGGTGGAGGAAAAGATCCCCAGATCCACCGATAAAGGCTCTCTGGTTGCCAAGGTGATAGCCTTAGATACCGACTCTGTGCACAACTCTCGGATTACCTACCAGTTTCTCCAGGTGACTGACGCCACCTTGTTCAGTCTGGACCAGTACAACGGAGAGATCCGGACCATGAGGATGTTCAGCTACAGAGACCCGCGCCACCAGCGACTGGTTGTTGTTGCCAAGGACAACGGGGAGCCTGCTCTCTCTGCTACAGTCACCATCAAGCTGTCCACAGTGGAGACTGTCGTTAAGGCCCACTCTGACATGACTGAGGTGCCTCTGGAATATGACATCTTTTCAGACCTAAACCTGTATTTGGTCATCGGTCTGGGCTCGGTGTCGTTTCTCCTGCTGATCACCATATTGGTCACCATCGTGCTCAAGTGTCAGAAACCCAAGCCCAGCAAGGCGGCTCCTCCCTGCAGGAACAGTGTGATCAGTGAGAGGAACTCCACCATCGCAGATTCCACTCTGGTCTCCAACGATGCCTACTGGTACAGTCTGTTTCTAGCAGAGACCAGGAAAGGAAAGCTGGTGGTTAGACAGCCTGTGCCAAAGGGCTCCAGATACATCGTGTCCAGTTTACCAAGAGGCACAGGACTGACAGACACTAGTGACTCAGCAGCTTCCACTCTGCAGGTAAATAGTCCAATGTTCACGTGTTTCTATCTTATCATGTATCAATATTAAGTGACATTTCATTTCACACTTTAGACATTTTAAGATTACAAATCTTTAACAGTCTGATGATTTTTTCAGTAATATCGGCCAAAATGAAATTTTAAATTCACATAAATGTATGAAATGCATTTTTATGTGCTTCACGTTAATCACAAAATACAGAGGTGGCGCTGTTTTCTTAATGAAAGAAAGGTACATGAACGCCATGACAGTGAATCGCTGTCATCAGGGCAGATCGTGAAACAACCGGACAGCTCTGTGGTGCTGGAACTCCACTCCAAAAACGCTGCTTTCCTTTTTAGCGCGGAAAAATCCCCCGGAATAAAATTGCGAGAATATGTTTGGGATTAAAGGATTTACAGCTAAATTCAATGTTACTGGAAACCTAAATTCTATCGTTTAAAGTGCGGTGAACCTACACACAACAACGAGGTCCTCTGTAACAATGCAGTCTTGCAAAAGGTACGTGCTGTTAGGTCTTCTTATTCTTTTGTCTTTCGTTCACAATATTTCGACATCTGTGACTCATTATTCAATACCAGAGGAGATGAAAGAAGGATCAGTGGTCGCTAACCTTGCTACCGATCTCGGCCTGGATGTTAAAACACTGAATCAGAGGAAGATGCGTCTTGACATCATTGCAAATAAGAAATATCTGGATGTGAACAAAGAGACTGGTGAACTGTATGTTGTTGAGAAGATTGACAGAGAAAATATTTGCACAACCAAGTCATCAGCGTCTTGCTATCTCAGACTGGAGGTAACACTAGAAAACCCAGTACGAATATTTAATATAGAAGTAGAGATTTTGGATATGAACGACAACGCCCCACAGTTTCGACGAGACGTCATACATTTAGATATATCTGAAGCAACGCCGAAAGGGGAGAGATTCTCTCTCAGTAATGCAGTTGATCCGGATGTTGGAAGCAATTCAGTGAAAACATATCATCTGAGTGAAAGTGAACATTTTACTATTGAAGTTCAGACTGGCAGAGAGGGGTCGAAGATGGCCGATTTGATCTTGAAAAAGACTTTAGATCGGGAGCAGCAGGCTGTTCATAATTTAATACTCACAGCTGTAGATGGAGGCACACCTGCTCGATCTGGAACTGCAAGTGTAATTGTTCGTGTTTTGGACACAAATGACAACGCTCCTACTTTTGACAAAGTTAGTTTGAGTGTAAAAATTATGGAAAATTCTCCCATTGGAAGCCTCGTTGTTCATCTCAATGCAACAGACTTGGATGAGGGGTCAAATTCTGATATCACCTACTTATATAGTTTATATACGTCAGAGAAAACGCAAGAAACATTTAATTTGAATCCTTCCACTGGTGAAATTACTGTCAAAGGATTGTTAAATTATGAGGATTTCAGGATTTATGATATGGAAGTTATAGCTTCTGATAAAGGAGCAAATAGTTTATCAGGACAATGTACTATAAAGATTATTGTTGAAGACATGAACGACAACCATCCAGAATTATCTATTAAATCATTTCAGAGTCCAGTCAATGAAAACATAGAGTTAGACACAGTGATAGCAGTAGTTAGTGTCAGTGATAAAGACTCAGGTGACAATGGAGTGGTTGATCTTCATATTCCAGATAACATGCCTTTCAAACTGAGGGAGTCCTCTGATAACTATTATGAATTAGTGGTGTCAGAGCCATTAGACCGTGAGAAGGTTCCAGAATATGACATCACGTTCACTGTGACAGACAGAGGTTCTCCTCCTTTATCTGACAATGAAACTATGACGTTAGAGCTGCTGGACGTTAATGACAATGTCCCACAGTTCCCTCAGTCATTTTATACTATACGTGTAATGGAGAATAACGCACCTGGGGCCTTGCTCAGTTCTCTCACTGCGTTTGACCCTGACCTCCATGAAAACCAGTATCTAGTTTATTTCATCCTAGAGAAGGAGATAGCAAACACCTCCATGTCCATGCTGTTCTCCATCAATCCAGAGAACGGTAATCTTTACGCACTAAAAACCTTTGACTATGAGATCGAGAAGGAGTTTCTTTTCCACATCGAGGCCAGAGACTCTGGCTCTCCTCCACTCAGCAGTAACGTGACGGTCCACATCATCATTGTGGACCAGAACGACAACGCTCCGGTTATTGTCTCTCCGTGGCGCGCGCACGGCTCGGTGGTGGAGGAAAAGATCCCCAGATCCACCGATAAAGGCTCTCTGGTTGCCAAGGTGATAGCCTTAGATACCGACTCTGTGCACAACTCTCGGATTACCTACCAGTTTCTCCAGGTGACTGACGCCACCTTGTTCAGTCTGGACCAGTACAACGGAGAGATCCGGACCATGAGGATGTTCAGCTACAGAGACCCGCGCCACCAGCGACTGGTTGTTGTTGCCAAGGACAACGGGGAGCCTGCTCTCTCTGCTACAGTCACCATCAAGCTGTCCACAGTGGAGACTGTCGTTAAGGCCCACTCTGACATGACTGAGGTGCCTCTGGAATATGACATCTTTTCAGACCTAAACCTGTATTTGGTCATCGGTCTGGGCTCGGTGTCGTTTCTCCTGCTGATCACCATATTGGTCACCATCGTGCTCAAGTGTCAGAAACCCAAGCCCAGCAAGGCGGCTCCTCCCTGCAGGAACAGTGTGATCAGTGAGAGGAACTCCACCATCGCAGATTCCACTCTGGTCTCCAACGATGCCTACTGGTACAGTCTGTTTCTAGCAGAGACCAGGAAAGGAAAGCTGGTGGTTAGACAGCCTGTGCCAAAGGGCTCCAGATACATCGTGTCCAGTTTACCAAGAGGCACAGGACTGACAGACACTAGTGACTCAGCAGCTTCCACTCTGCAGGTAATTGACCGATGTTTAGGTGCTTCTATCTTTATCATGTATCACTATTTGCTGGCATGTTGTTTAACTTTTTAAATATTTCGAGATTACAAATGTGTATCAGATCGACGATTCTTTTTAGTAACATTTGCAAAAAAGATAATTTTAAATCCACATAAAATCTATCAAATGCATTTCTTATGGGCTTCACATTAACCATATAGTCTTTCAAAGTACAAAGGTGGCGCTGTTTTCTAAATCAAAGAACAGCACATGAACGTCATGACATCAGGGCACATCGTGAAACAACCGGACAGCTCCGTGGTGCTTAAACTCCACTCCAAATCGCAGTTTCCCTTTTTACTGCAGAAAAAACCTCTGGAAAAAACTGCGTGAATATGTTTAAGATGAAGATCGTTGCAGCAAAATTCAATATTATTGGAAACGTAAATTATATCGTTTAAAACGCGGTGAACCCACACAACAACGAGGTCCTTTGTAACAATGCAGTCTTGCAAAAGGTACGTGCTGTTCGCTATTCTTATTCTTTTGTCTGTTGTTCACATTATTTCGGCATTAGTGACTCATTATTCAATACCAGAGGAGATGAAAGAAGGATCAGTGGTCGCTAACCTTGCTACCGATCTCGGCCTGGATGTTAAAACACTGAATCTGAGGAAGATGCGTCTTGACATCATTGCAAATAAGAAATATCTGGATGTGAACAAAGAGACTGGTGAACTGTATGTTGTTGAGAAGATTGACAGAGAAAATATTTGTCCTGCAAAGTCATCTTGTTATCTCAGACTGGAGGTAATATTAGAAAACCCAGTACGAATTTTTAATATAGAAGTAGAGATTTTGGATATGAACGACAACGCCCCACAGTTTCGAAGAGACGCCATACATTTAGATATATCTGAAGCAACGCCGAAAGGGGAGAGATTCTCTCTCAGTAATGCAGTTGATCCGGATGTTGGAAGCAATTCAGTGAAAACATATCATCTGAGTGAAAGTGAACATTTTACTATTGAAGTTCAGACTGGCAGAGAGGGGTCGAAGATGGCCGATTTGATCTTGAAAAAGACTTTAGATCGGGAGCAGCAGGCTGTTCATAATTTAATACTCACAGCTGTAGATGGAGGCACACCTGCTCGATCTGGAACTGCAAGTGTAATTGTTCGTGTTTTGGACACAAATGACAACGCTCCTACTTTTGACAAAGTGAGTTTGAATGTAATAATAATGGAAAATTCTCCCATTGGAAGCCTCGTTGTTCATCTCAATGCAACAGACTTGGATGAGGGGTCAAATTCTGATATCACCTACTCATATAGTTTATATACGTCAGAGAAAACGCAAGAAACATTTAATATGAATCCTTCCACTGGTGAAATTACTGTAAAGGGATTGTTAAATTATGAGGATTTCAGGATTTATGACATGGAAGTTATAGCTTCTGATAAAGGAGCAAATAGTTTATCAGGACAATGTACTATAAAGATTATTGTTGAAGACATGAACGACAACCATCCAGAATTATCTATTAAATCATTTCAGAGTCCAGTCAATGAAAACATAGAGTTAGACACAGTGATAGCAGTAGTTAGTGTCAGTGATAAAGACTCAGGTGACAATGGAGTGGTTGATCTTCATATTCCAGATAACATGCCTTTCAAACTGAGGGAGTCCTCTGATAACTATTATGAATTAGTGGTGTCAGAGCCATTAGACCGTGAGAAGGTTCCAGAATATGACATCACGTTCACTGTGACAGACAGAGGTTCTCCTCCTTTATCTGACAATGAAACTATGACGTTAGAGCTGCTGGACGTTAATGACAATGTCCCACAGTTCCCTCAGTCATTTTATACTATACGTGTAATGGAGAATAACGCACCTGGGGCCTTGCTCAGTTCTCTCACTGCGTTTGACCCTGACCTCCATGAAAACCAGTATCTAGTTTATTTCATCCTAGAGAAGGAGATAGCCAACACCTCCATGTCCATGCTGTTCTCCATCAATCCAGAGAACGGTAATCTTTACGCACTAAAAACCTTTGACTATGAGATCGAGAAGGAGTTTCTTTTCCACATCGAGGCCAGAGACTCTGGCTCTCCTCCACTCAGCAGTAACGTGACGGTCCACATCATCATTGTGGACCAGAACGACAACGCTCCGGTTATTGTCTCTCCGTGGCGCGCGCACGGCTCGGTGGTGGAGGAAAAGATCCCCAGATCCACCGATAAAGGCTCTCTGGTTGCCAAGGTGATAGCCTTAGACACCGACTCTGTGCACAACTCTCGGATTACCTACCAGTTTCTCCAGGTGACTGACGCCACCTTGTTCAGTCTGGACCAGTACAACGGAGAGATCCGGACCATGAGGATGTTCAGCTACAGAGACCCGCGCCACCAGCGACTGGTTGTTGTTGCCAAGGACAACGGGGAGCCTGCTCTCTCTGCTACAGTCACCATCAAGCTGTCCACAGTGGAGACTGTCGTTAAGGCCCACTCTGACATGACTGAGGTGCCTCTGGAATATGACATCTTTTCAGACCTAAACCTGTATTTGGTCATCGGTCTGGGCTCGGTGTCGTTTCTCCTGCTGATCACCATATTGGTCACCATCGTGCTCAAGTGTCAGAAACCCAAGCCCAGCAAGGCGGCTCCTCCCTGCAGGAACAGTGTGATCAGTGAGAGGAACTCCACCATCGCAGATTCCACTCTGGTCTCCAACGATGCCTACTGGTACAGTCTGTTTCTAGCAGAGACCAGGAAAGGAAAGCTGGTGGTTAGACAGCCTGTGCCAAAGGGCTCCAGATACATCGTGTCCAGTTTACCAAGAGGCACAGGACTGACAGACACTAGTGACTCAGCAGCTTCCACTCTGCAGGTAAATAGTCCAATGTTCACGTGTTTCTATCTTATCATGTATCAATATTAAGTGACATTTCATTTCACACTTTAGACATTTTAAGATTACAAATCTTTAACAGTCTGATGATTTTTTCAGTAATATCAGCCAAAATGACATTTTAAATTCACATAAATTTATGAAATGCATTTTTATGTGCTTCACGTTAATCACAAAATTTAAAGGTGGCGCTGTTTTCTTAATGAAAGAAAGGTACATGAACGCCAGGACAGTGAATCGCTGTCATCAGGGCAGATCGTGAAACAACCGGACAGCTCTGTGGTGCTGGAACTCCACTCCAAAAACGCTGCTTTCCTTTTATTAATTGCGAGAATATGTTTGGGATTAAGGGATTTACAGCTAAATTCAATGTTACTGGAAACCTAAATTCTATCGTTTAAAGTGCGGTGAACCTACACTCAACAACGAGGTCCTCTGTAACAATGCAGTCTTGCAAAAGGTACGTGCTGTTAGGTATTCTTATTCTTTTGTCTTTCGTTCACAATATTTCGACATCTGTGACTCATTATTCAATACCAGAGGAGATGAAAGAAGGATCAGTGGTCGCTAACCTTGCTACCGATCTCGGCCTGGATGTTAAAACACTGAATCAGAGGAAGATGCGTCTTGACATCATTGCAAATAAGAAATATCTGGATGTGAACAAAGAGACTGGTGAACTGTATGTTGTTGAGAAGATTGACAGAGAAAATATTTGCCCAACCAAGTCATCAGCGTCTTGCTATATAAAACTGGAAATAATACTAGAAAACCCAGTACGAATATTTAATATAGAAGTAGAGATTTTGGATATGAACGACAACGCCCCACAGTTTCGAAGAGACGTCATACATTTAGATATATCTGAAGCAACGCCGAAAGGGGAGAGATTCTCTCTCAGTAATGCAGTTGATCCGGATGTTGGAAGCAATTCAGTGAAAACATATCATCTGAGTGAAAGTGAACATTTTACTATTGAAGTTCAGACTGGCAGAGATGGGTCGAAATTTGCGGATTTGATCTTGAAAAAGACTTTAGATCGGGAGCAGCAGGCTGTTCATAATTTAATACTCACAGCTGTAGATGGAGGCACACCTGCTCGATCTGGCACTGCAAGTGTAATTGTTCGTGTTTTGGACACAAATGACAACGCTCCTACTTTTGACAAAGTTAGTTTGAGTGTAAAAATTATGGAAAATTCTCCCATTGGAAGCCTCGTTGTTCATCTCAATGCAACAGACTTAGATGAGGGGTCAAATTCTGATGTCACCTACTCATATAGTTTATATACGTCAGAGAAAACGCAAGAAACATTTAATTTGAATCCTTCCACTGGTGAAATTACTGTCAAAGGATTGTTAAATTATGAGGATTTCAGGATTTATGATATGGAAGTTATAGCTTCTGATAAAGGAGCAAATAGTTTATCAGGACAATGTACTATAAAGATTATTGTTGAAGACATGAACGACAACCATCCAGAATTATCTATTAAATCATTTCAGAGTCCAGTCAATGAAAACATAGAGTTAGACACAGTGATAGCAGTAGTTAGTGTCAGTGATAAAGACTCAGGTGACAATGGAGTGGTTGATCTTCATATTCCAGATAACATGCCTTTCAAACTGAGGGAGTCCTCTGATAACTATTATGAATTAGTGGTGTCAGAGCCATTAGACCGTGAGAAGGTTCCAGAATATGACATCACGTTCACTGTGACAGACAGAGGTTCTCCTCCTTTATCTGACAATGAAACTATGACGTTAGAGCTGCTGGACGTTAATGACAATGTCCCACAGTTCCCTCAGTCATTTTATACTATACGTGTAATGGAGAATAACGCACCTGGGGCCTTGCTCAGTTCTCTCACTGCGTTTGACCCTGACCTCCATGAAAACCAGTATCTAGTTTATTTCATCCTAGAGAAGGAGATAGCCAACACCTCCATGTCCATGCTGTTCTCCATCAATCCAGAGAACGGTAATCTTTACGCACTAAAAACCTTTGACTATGAGATCGAGAAGGAGTTTCTTTTCCACATCGAGGCCAGAGACTCTGGCTCTCCTCCACTCAGCAGTAACGTGACGGTCCACATCATCATTGTGGACCAGAACGACAACGCTCCGGTTATTGTCTCTCCGTGGCGCGCGCACGGCTCGGTGGTGGAGGAAAAGATCCCCAGATCCACCGATAAAGGCTCTCTGGTTGCCAAGGTGATAGCCTTAGATACCGACTCTGTGCACAACTCTCGGATTACCTACCAGTTTCTCCAGGTGACTGACGCCACCTTGTTCAGTCTGGACCAGTACAACGGAGAGATCCGGACCATGAGGATGTTCAGCTACAGAGACCCGCGCCACCAGCGACTGGTTGTTGTTGCCAAGGACAACGGGGAGCCTGCTCTCTCTGCTACAGTCACCATCAAGCTGTCCACAGTGGAGACTGTCGTTAAGGCCCACTCTGACATGACTGAGGTGCCTCTGGAATATGACATCTTTTCAGACCTAAACCTGTATTTGGTCATCGGTCTGGGCTCGGTGTCGTTTCTCCTGCTGATCACCATATTGGTCACCATCGTGCTCAAGTGTCAGAAACCCAAGCCCAGCAAAGCGGCTCCTCCCTGCAGGAACAGTGTGATCAGTGAGAGGAACTCCACCATCGCAGATTCCACTCTGGTCTCCAACGATGCCTACTGGTACAGTCTGTTTCTAGCAGAGACCAGGAAAGGAAAGCTGGTGGTTAGACAGCCTGTGCCAAAGGGCTCCAGATACATCGTGTCCAGTTTACCAAGAGGCACAGGACTGACAGACACTAGTGACTCAGCAGCTTCCACTCTGCAGGTATGACCAAAGTTAAACTTTTATCCTCTACATTCTAGTGTTACTTATCTTTTAACTTGCCATTTAACACAGTAAAGGATTTCAAAACATAACGTCACTAAAAATGTTGAGAAAGAAATAACCAACATAATTCCTTTCAACAAAATGTGCAGCAGTCATTCATCTTGAGCTCACCTTTGAAGTTTAAAACGTGCTTTTTCAAGATACCTCATTTTAAATAAATCATTCCGCAATTTGCAAAGTGTGGCGCTGTTCACTCGTTAAAACAGTTACCAATAGTCGCCATGACAGAGAATCACTGTAATCATATCAGAGCTTCAGACCTCAGGACAGCTCCGTGGTGCTGAATCTTACATTACAAACAAAAAATCCCGACTTCGCAGTTCTACACTTTAAAACACTGTCGGACATATATTTTCATTAATCGGTTTGGATGGAGAATTTAATGGCAACGTTGTAAATCGGTGGATATAGGCTTTGTAACGACTGGTGTGCTATGCGTGCGGTCAAAAGAAGAACAATAATGCGGACTGATGTAACAATGCAGGCACGGAAAAGGTACTTGGCGCTTGTGATTTTCTTTTCTTTTGTAAATCATGTTACGGCCTCAGTGACTCATTATTCAATACCAGAGGAGATGAAAGAAGGATCAGTGGTCGCTAACCTTGCTACCGATCTCAGCCTGGATGTTAAAACACTGAATCAGAGGAAGATGCGTCTTGACCTCATCGCCAATAAGAAATATCTGGATGTGAACAAAGAGACTGGTGAACTGTATGTTGTTGAGAAGATTGACAGGGAATATCTTTGTACCAAAATGCTGACATCGTGCTACTTAAAAATGGAAGTAATACTTGAAAATCCCTTACGAATATTTAATATAGAACTAGAAATTTTGGATATGAACGACAACGCCCCACAATTTCGAAGAGACGCCATACATTTAGATATATCTGAAGCAACGCCGAAAGGGAGAGATTCTCTTGAGTAATGCAGTTGATCCGGATGTTGGAAGCAATTCAGTGAAAACATATCATCTGAGTGAAAGTGAACATTTTACTATTGAAGTTCAGACTGGCAGAGATGGGTCGAAGATGGCCGATTTGATCTTGATAAAGACTTTAGATCGGGAGCAGCAGGCTGTTCATAATTTAATACTCACAGCTGTAGATGGAGGCACACCTGCTCGATCTGGAACTGCAAGTGTAATTGTGCATGTTTCCGACACAAATGACAACGCTCCTACTTTTGACAAAGTTAGTTTGAGTGTAAAAATTATGGAAAATTCTCCCATTGGAAGCCTCGTTGTTCATCTCAATGCAACAGACTTAGATGAGGGGTCAAATTCTGATGTCACCTACTCATATAGTTTATATACGTCAGAGAAAACGCAAGAAACATTTAATTTGAATCCTTCCACTGGTGAAATTACTGTCAAAGGATTGTTAAATTATGAGGATTTCAGGATTTATGATATGGAAGTTATAGCTTCTGATAAAGGAGCAAATAGTTTATCAGGACAATGTACTATAAAGATTATTGTTGAAGACATGAACGACAACCATCCAGAATTATCTATTAAATCATTTCAGAGTCCAGTCAATGAAAACATAGAGTTAGACACAGTGATAGCAGTAGTTAGTGTCAGTGATAAAGACTCAGGTGACAATGGAGTGGTTGATCTTCATATTCCAGATAACATGCCTTTCAAACTGAGGGAGTCCTCTGATAACTATTATGAATTAGTGGTGTCAGAGCCATTAGACCGTGAGAAGGTTCCAGAATATGACATCACGTTCACTGTGACAGACAGAGGTTCTCCTCCTTTATCTGACAATGAAACTATGACGTTAGAGCTGCTGGACGTTAATGACAATGTCCCACAGTTCCCTCAGTCATTTTATACTATACGTGTAATGGAGAATAACGCACCTGGGGCCTTGCTCAGTTCTCTCACTGCGTTTGACCCTGACCTCCATGAAAACCAGTATCTAGTTTATTTCATCCTAGAGAAGGAGATAGCAAACACCTCCATGTCCATGCTGTTCTCCATCAATCCAGAGAACGGTAATCTTTACGCACTAAAAACCTTTGACTATGAGATCGAGAAGGAGTTTCTTTTCCACATCGAGGCCAGAGACTCTGGCTCTCCTCCACTCAGCAGTAACGTGACGGTCCACATCATCATTGTGGACCAGAACGACAACGCTCCGGTTATTGTCTCTCCGTGGCGCGCGCACGGCTCGGTGGTGGAGGAAAAGATCCCCAGATCCACCGATAAAGGCTCTCTGGTTGCCAAGGTGATAGCCTTAGACACCGACTCTGTGCACAACTCTCGGATTACCTACCAGTTTCTCCAGGTGACTGACGCCACCTTGTTCAGTCTGGACCAGTACAACGGAGAGATCCGGACCATGAGGATGTTCAGCTACAGAGACCCGCGCCACCAGCGACTGGTTGTTGTTGCCAAGGACAACGGGGAGCCTGCTCTCTCTGCTACAGTCACCATCAAGCTGTCCACAGTGGAGACTGTCGTTAAGGCCCACTCTGACATGACTGAGGTGCCTCTGGAATATGACATCTTTTCAGACCTAAACCTGTATTTGGTCATCGGTCTGGGCTCGGTGTCGTTTCTCCTGCTGATCACCATATTGGTCACCATCGTGCTCAAGTGTCAGAAACCCAAGCCCGGCAAGGCGGCTCCTCCCTGCAGGAACAGTGTGATCAGTGAGAGGAACTCCACCATCGCAGATTCCACTCTGGTCTCCAACGATGCCTACTGGTACAGTCTGTTTCTAGCAGAGACCAGGAAAGGAAAGCTGGTGGTTAGACAGCCTGTGCCAAAGGGCTCCAGATACATCGTGTCCAGTTTACCAAGAGGCACAGGACTGACAGACACTAGTGACTCAGCAGCTTCTACCCTGCAGGTATGGGAAAAATATTTATTTAACACGTGTTACACACAGATGTACTGCGTGAATGTCCACCTAGTCCATTGAAAAATGACAAATGCAGCCACTTGTCATATCAGCGTTTGATAATTTAACTCTCCTATTTATTGATTATAAGTTATACGCCGATAACTAACCATGCATCACATGTAAAAATGTAATTTTGCACATTGAAAACGTGTTAGATACGTCTTCATACACTTGCTGAAATCTGTCTTCTAGAAAAAGCTATACCAAAATAATAATCCATACGCTTTCTCAATTTTTAGATTTGTATCTTAGCCTGGATATTTTAGCATACACACTGGGAGGAGAAATAAGGCCAGACGTGGGACACCCGGACAACCATTGATGATACACACACGTTCACTTTGGATACATTATATTTGGCATTGTTTTTACGCACAGACACCCGTGCGTAAAACTCGCAGAACATGAAGCAAAAGATGATACTCTGATACATACTGTATACCTTTACAAACACTGTTAACACTTTTGACAAATTTAAAACAAAATGTGTATTAAGTGATACTAACAAAGAACGGATTGTGAAAACTAGCTAACAGGTTTTTGGAAGTTCACCTCCAAATAAATACAAAAATAGAAATCACAAACGAAAACTTTATCAAAAGACTTATTGCCAGTTCGTTAAACTGTGATAAAAACCTACTCACACTCTGTTTTAGTTCAAAACAAGATTTAATATTTGTTTTAAAAACTTGCAAAGGCTCACACAAGACTAATTTCGTCGCTGCTCTCCACGAAAACACACTCACTGCTGATGTCATCGTTCTCACGATAGTTTATTGGAGGCGGGACAGTCTGACATTGCATTACACGGAAGCCACTCTCTGTCTCAGCGTAAGAAGCGTTTTATTTTTTGAGATCCTCGTCTCGTTTGTTCTTTTAACGAGAGGACGGTTTATCCACCTTTCAGACTATAACGACATCTGCACGATGGCGCATCAGATCCGAGTGTTGTTCGGGAATGGGTATGTTTCCGTATTTCTCTGTCTTTCTGCCATCCTGAACATAGTATCTACCGTCACCCATTATTCTGTTCCCGAAGAAATGGAGGAAGGCTCTGTCGTTGCTAATTTAGCAACTGATTTGGGAATAGACGTAAAGACGCTAAAGGGAAGGAAAATGCGCGTAGACGTTGTAGGCAATAAGAAATATATCGAAATCAACAAAGACACAGGAGAGCTGTTTATCTTTGAAAGGATAGACAGAGAGTTGTTATGCCCCTTGAAGACGTGCTTTCTGAAATTAGACGCTACAATTGAAAATCCAATACGAATGTTTAATATCGAGGTGGAAATCACGGACATTAACGATAACGCTCCTCATTTTCGACGGGGGACGATGCATCTGGACATCTCTGAATCAAGCCCCGTTGGAGAGAGATTCTCATTGAATAATGCTGCAGATCCAGATGTTGGAACGAATTCTGTGAAAAATTACCATCTGAGCTCAAGTGACCATTTCTCCATTGAAATTCAGACCGGGCGAGATGGGACAAAGTTTGCTGACTTGATTCTGAAAAAAGCTTTAGATAGAGAGCAGCAGGCTGTTCATAATCTAATACTCACTGCTGTGGACGGTGGATTGCCCACGCGCACAGGTACAGCCAGCATCATTGTTCGCGTGCTTGATGTGAACGACAACACCCCTTCATTTGACAAAGACATATATATCGTAGATGTAATGGAAAACTCCCCGATTGGCAGTCTAGTAGTAAAACTAAACGCCACTGATTTAGATGAAGGCTCAAATTCCGACATTGTTTATTCATATAGTTTATATACATCAGAGAGAACACAACAGATGTTTAACTTGAATCCAGAAAATGGTGAAATCAGAGTGAAAGAGATGATAAATTATGAAGATTTAAAGCTTTACGAAATGGAGGTTATTGCCAGTGATAAAGGGCCTAACTCATTATCTGGACAGTGTAAACTGACAATACAGGTGACAGATATGAATGACAACCACCCAGAAATATCTATCAAATCATTTCAAAGTCCAATAAAAGAAAATGAACCGATAGACACAGTGATAGCAGTAGTTAGTGTTAGTGATAAAGACTCAGGTGACAATGGAGTGGTTGATCTTCATATTCCAGATAACATGCCTTTCAAACTGAGGGAGTCCTCTGATAACTATTATGAATTAGTGGTGTCAGAGCCATTAGACCGTGAGAAGGTTCCAGAATATGACATCACGTTCACTGTGACAGACAGAGGTTCTCCTCCTTTATCTGACAATGAAACTATGACGTTAGAGCTGCTGGACGTTAATGACAATGTCCCACAGTTCCCTCAGTCATTTTATACTATACGTGTAATGGAGAATAACGCACCTGGGGCCTTGCTCAGTTCTCTCACTGCGTTTGACCCTGACCTCCATGAAAACCAGTATCTAGTTTATTTCATCCTAGAGAAGGAGATAGCCAACACCTCCATGTCCATGCTGTTCTCCATCAATCCAGAGAACGGCAATCTTTACGCACTAAAAACCTTTGACTATGAGATCGAGAAGGAGTTTCTTTTCCACATCGAGGCCAGAGACTCTGGCTCTCCTCCACTCAGCAGTAACGTGACGGTCCACATCATCATTGTGGACCAGAACGACAACGCTCCGGTTATTGTCTCTCCGTGGCGCGCGCACGGCTCGGTGGTGGAGGAAAAGATCCCCAGATCCACCGATAAAGGCTCTCTGGTTGCCAAGGTGATAGCCTTAGACACCGACTCTGTGCACAACTCTCGGATTACCTACCAGTTTCTCCAGGTGACCGACGCCACCTTGTTCAGTCTGGACCAGTACAACGGAGAGATCCGGACTATGAGGATGTTCAGCTACAGAGACCCGCGGCACCAGCGACTGGTTGTTGTTGCCAAGGACAACGGGGAGCCTGCTCTCTCTGCTACAGTCACCATCAAGCTGTCCACAGTGGAGACTGTCGTTAAGGCCCACTCTGACATGACTGAGGTGCCTCTGGAATATGACATCTTTTCAGACCTAAACCTGTATTTGGTCATCGGTCTGGGCTCGGTGTCGTTTCTCCTGCTGATCACCATATTGGTCACCATCGTGCTCAAGTGTCAGAAACCCAAGCCCGGCAAGGCGGCTCCTCCCTGCAGGAACAGTGTGATCAGTGAGAGGAACTCCACCATCGCAGATTCCACTCTGGTCTCCAACGATGCCTACTGGTACAGTCTGTTTCTAGCAGAGACCAGGAAAGGAAAGCTGGTGGTTAGACAGCCTGTGCCAAAGGGCTCCAGATACATCGTGTCCAGTTTACCAAGAGGCACAGGACTGACAGACACTAGTGACTCAGCAGCTTCCACCCTGCAGGTATGGGAAAAATATCTATTTAACACGTGTTACACACAGATGTACTGCGTGAATGTCCACCTAGTCCATTGAAAAATGACCAATGCAGCCACTTGTCATATCAGTGTTTGATAATTTAACTCTCCTATTTATTGATTATAAGTTATACGCCGATAACTAACCATGCATCACATGTAAAAATGTAATTTTGCACATTGAAAACGTGTTAGATACGTCTTCATACACTTGCTGAAATCTGTCTTCTAGAAAAAGCTATACCAAAATAATAATCCATACGCTTTCTCAATTTTTAGATTTGTATCTTAGCCTGGATATTTTTGCATACACACTGGGAGGAGAAATAAGGCCAGACGTGGGACACCCGGACAACCATTGATGATACACACACGTTCACTTTGGATACATTATATTTGGCAATGTTTTTACGCACAGACACCCGTGCGTAAAACTCGCAGAACATGAAGCAAAAGATGATACTCTGATACATACTGTATACCTTTACAAACACTGTTAACACTTTTGACAAATTTAAAACAAAATGTGTATTAAGTGATACTAACAAAGAACGGAATGTGAAAACTAGCTAACAGGTTTTTGGAAGTTCACCTCCAAATAAATACAAAAATAGAAATCACAAACGAAAACTTTATCAAAAGACTTATTGCCAGTTCGTTAAACTGTGATAGAAATCTACTCACACTCTGTTTTAGTTCAAAACAAGATTTAATATTTGTTTTAAAAACTTGCAAAGGCTCACACAAGACAAATTTCGTCGCTGCTCTCCACGAAAACACACTCACTGCTGATGTCATCGTTCTCACGATAGTTTATTGGAGGCGGGACAGTCTGACATTGCATTACACGGAAGCCACTCTCTGTCTCAGCGTAAGAAGCGTTTTATTTTTTGAGATCCTCGTCTCGTTTGTTCTTTTAACGAGAGGACGGTTTATCCACCTTTCAGACTATAACGACATCTGCACGATGGCGCATCAGATCCGAGTGTTGTTCGGGAATGGGTACGTTTCCCTATTTCTCTGTCTTTCTGCCATCCTGAACATAGTATCTACCGTCACCCATTATTCTGTTCCCGAAGAAATGGAGGAAGGCTCTGTCGTTGCTAATTTAGCAACTGATTTGGGAATAGACGTAAAGACGCTAAAGGGAAGGAAAATGCGCGTAGACGTTGTAGGCAATAAGAAATATATCGAAATCAACAAAGACACAGGAGAGCTGTTTATCTTTGAAAGGATAGACAGAGAGTTGTTATGCCCCTTGAAGACGTGCTTTCTGAAATTAGACGCTACAATTGAAAATCCAATACGAATGTTTAATATCGAGGTGGAAATCACGGATATTAACGATAACGCTCCTCATTTTCGACGGGGACGATGCATCTGGACATCTCTGAATCAAGCCCCGTTGGAGAGAGATTCTCATTGAATAATGCTGCAGATCCAGATGTTGGAACGAATTCTGTGAAAAATTACCATCTGAGCTCAAGTGACCATTTCTCCATTGAAATTCAGACCGGGCGAGATGGGACAAAGTTTGCTGACTTGATTCTGAAAAAAGCTTTAGATAGAGAGCAGCAGGCTGTTCATAATCTAATACTCACTGCTGTGGACGGTGGATTGCCCACGCGCACAGGTACAGCCAGCATCATTGTTCGCGTGCTTGATGTGAACGACAACACCCCTTCATTTGACAAAGACATATATATCGTAGATGTAATGGAAAACTCCCCGATTGGCAGTCTAGTAGTAAAACTAAACGCCACTGATTTAGATGAAGGCTCAAATTCCGACATTGTTTATTCATATAGTTTATATACATCAGAGAGAACACAACAGATGTTTAACTTGAATCCAGAAAATGGTGAAATCAGAGTGAAAGAGATGATAAATTATGAAGATTTAAAGCTTTACGAAATGGAGGTTATTGCCAGTGATAAAGGGCCTAACTCATTATCTGGACAGTGTAAACTGACAATACAGGTGACAGATATGAATGACAACCACCCAGAAATATCTATCAAATCATTTCAAAGTCCAATAAAAGAAAATGAACCGATAGACACAGTGATAGCAGTAGTTAGTGTTAGTGATAAAGACTCAGGTGACAATGGAGTGGTTGATCTTCATATTCCAGATAACATGCCTTTCAAACTGAGGGAGTCCTCTGATAACTATTATGAATTAGTGGTGTCAGAGCCATTAGACCGTGAGAAGGTTCCAGAATATGACATCACGTTCACTGTGACAGACAGAGGTTCTCCTCCTTTATCTGACAATGAAACTATGACGTTAGAGCTGCTGGACGTTAATGACAATGTCCCACAGTTCCCTCAGTCATTTTATACTATACGTGTAATGGAGAATAACGCACCTGGGGCCTTGCTCAGTTCTCTCACTGCGTTTGACCCTGACCTCCATGAAAACCAGTATCTAGTTTATTTCATCCTAGAGAAGGAGATAGCCAACACCTCCATGTCCATGCTGTTCTCCATCAATCCAGAGAACGGCAATCTTTACGCACTAAAAACCTTTGACTATGAGATCGAGAAGGAGTTTCTTTTCCACATCGAGGCCAGAGACTCTGGCTCTCCTCCACTCAGCAGTAACGTGACGGTCCACATCATCATTGTGGACCAGAACGACAACGCTCCGGTTATTGTCTCTCCGTGGCGCGCGCACGGCTCGGTGGTGGAGGAAAAGATCCCCAGATCCACCGATAAAGGCTCTCTGGTTGCCAAGGTGATAGCCTTAGACACCGACTCTGTGCACAACTCTCGGATTACCTACCAGTTTCTCCAGGTGACCGACGCCACCTTGTTCAGTCTGGACCAGTACAACGGAGAGATCCGGACTATGAGGATGTTCAGCTACAGAGACCCGCGGCACCAGCGACTGGTTGTTGTTGCCAAGGACAACGGGGAGCCTGCTCTCTCTGCTACAGTCACCATCAAGCTGTCCACAGTGGAGACTGTCGTTAAGGCCCACTCTGACATGACTGAGGTGCCTCTGGAATATGACATCTTTTCAGACCTAAACCTGTATTTGGTCATCGGTCTGGGCTCGGTGTCGTTTCTCCTGCTGATCACCATATTGGTCACCATCGTGCTCAAGTGTCAGAAACCCAAGCCCAGCAAAGCGGCTCCTCCCTGCAGGAACAGTGTGATCAGTGAGAGGAACTCCACCATCGCAGATTCCACTCTGGTCTCCAACGATGCCTACTGGTACAGTCTGTTTCTAGCAGAGACCAGGAAAGGAAAGCTGGTGGTTAGACAGCCTGTGCCAAAGGGCTCCAGATACATCGTGTCCAGTTTACCAAGAGGCACAGGACTGACAGACACTAGTGACTCAGCAGCTTCTACCCTGCAGGTATGGGAAAAATATCTATTTAACACGTGTTACACACAGATGTACTGCGTGAATGTCCACCTAGTCCATTGAAAAATGACCAATGCAGCCACTTGTCATATCAGCGTTTGATAATTTAACTCTCCTATTTATTGATTTTAAGTTATATGCCGATAACTAACCATGCATCACATGTAAAAATGTAATTTTGCACATTGAAAACGTGTTAGATACGTCTTCATACACTTGCTGAAATCTGTCTTCTAGAAAAAGCTATACCAAAATAATAATCCATACGCTTTCTCAATTTTTAGATTTGTATCTTAGCCTGGATATTTTTGCATACACACTGGGAGGAGAAATAAGGCCAGACGTGGGACACCCGGACAACCATTGATGATACACACACGTTCACTTTGGATACATTATATTTGGCATTGTTTTTACGCACAGACACCCGTGCGTAAAACTCGCAGAACATGAAGCAAAAGATGATACTCTGATACATACTGTATACCTTTACAAACACTGTTAACACTTTTGACAAATTTAAAACAAAAATGTGTATTAAGTGATACTAACAAAGAACGGAATGTGAAAACTAGCTAACAGGTTTTTGGAAGTTCACCTCCAAATAAATACAAAAATAGAAATCACAAACGAAAACTTTATCAAAAGACTTATTGCCAGTTCGTTAAACTGTGATAAAAATCTACTCACACTCTGTTTTAGTTCAAAACAAGATTTAATATTTGTTTTAAAAACTTGCAAAGGCTCACACAAGACAAATTTCGTCGCTGCTCTCCACGAAAACACACTCACTGCTGATGTCATCGTTCTCACGATAGTTTATTGGAGGAGGGACAGTCTGACATTGCATTACACGGAAGCCACTCTCTGTCTCAGCGTAAAAAGGCGTTTTATTTTTTGAGATCCTCGTCTCGTTTGTTCTTTTAACGAGAGGACGGTTTATCCACCTTTCAGACTATAACGACATCTGCACGATGGCGCATCAGATCCGAGTGTTGTTCGGGAATGGGTACGTTTCCGTATTTCTCTGTCTTTCTGCCATCCTGAACATAGTATCTACCGTCACCCATTATTCTGTTCCCGAAGAAATGGAGGAAGGCTCTGTCGTTGCTAATTTAGCAACTGATTTGGGAATAGACGTAAAGACACTAAAGGGAAGGAAAATGCGCGTAGACGTTGTAGGCAATAAGAAATATATCGAAATCAACAAAGACACAGGAGAGCTGTTTATCTTTGAAAGGATAGACAGAGAGTTGTTATGCCCCTTGAAGACAACTACATCGTGTTTTCTAAGATTAGACGCTACAATTGAAAATCCAATACGAATGTTTAATATCGAGGTGGAAATCACGGATATTAACGATAACGCTCCTCATTTTCGACGGGGGACGATGCATCTGGACATCTCTGAATCAAGCCCCGTTGGAGAGAGATTCTCATTGAATAATGCTGCAGATCCAGATGTTGGAACGAATTCTGTGAAAAATTACCATCTGAGCTCAAGTGAACATTTCTCCATTGAAATTCAGACCGGGCGAGATGGGACAAAGTTTGCTGACTTGATTCTGAAAAAAGCTTTAGATAGAGAGCAGCAGGCTGTTCATAATCTAATACTCACTGCTGTGGACGGTGGATTGCCCACGCGCACAGGTACAGCCAGCATCATTGTTCGCGTTCTTGATGTGAACGACAACACCCCTTCATTTGACAAAGACATATATATCGTAGATGTAATGGAAAACTCCCCGATTGGCAGTCTAGTAGTAAAACTAAACGCCACTGATTTAGATGAAGGCTCAAATTCCGACATTGTTTATTCATATAGTTTATATACATCAGAGAGAACACAACAGATGTTTAACTTGAATCCAGAAAATGGTGAAATCAGAGTGAAAGAGATGATAAATTATGAAGATTTAAAGCTTTACGAAATGGAGGTTATTGCCAGTGATAAAGGGCCTAACTCCTTATCTGGACAGTGTAAACTGACAATACAGGTGACAGATATGAATGACAACCACCCAGAAATATCTATCAAATCATTTCAAAGTCCAATAAAAGAAAATGAACCGATAGACACAGTGATAGCAGTAGTTAGTGTCAGTGATAAAGACTCAGGTGACAATGGAGTGGTTGATCTTCATATTCCAGATAACATGCCTTTCAAACTGAGGGAGTCCTCTGATAACTATTATGAATTAGTGGTGTCAGAGCCATTAGACCGTGAGAAGGTTCCAGAATATGACATCACGTTCACTGTGACAGACAGAGGTTCTCCTCCTTTATCTGACAATGAAACTATGACGTTAGAGCTGCTGGACGTTAATGACAATGTCCCACAGTTCCCTCAGTCATTTTATACTATACGTGTAATGGAGAATAACGCACCTGGGGCCTTGCTCAGTTCTCTCACTGCGTTTGACCCTGACCTCCATGAAAACCAGTATCTAGTTTATTTCATCCTAGAGAAGGAGATAGCCAACACCTCCATGTCCATGCTGTTCTCCATCAATCCAGAGAACGGCAATCTTTACGCACTAAAAACCTTTGACTATGAGATCGAGAAGGAGTTTCTTTTCCACATCGAGGCCAGAGACTCTGGCTCTCCTCCACTCAGCAGTAACGTGACGGTCCACATCATCATTGTGGACCAGAACGACAACGCTCCGGTTATTGTCTCTCCGTGGCGCGCGCACGGCTCGGTGGTGGAGGAAAAGATCCCCAGATCCACCGATAAAGGCTCTCTGGTTGCCAAGGTGATAGCCTTAGACACCGACTCTGTGCACAACTCTCGGATTACCTACCAGTTTCTCCAGGTGACCGACGCCACCTTGTTCAGTCTGGACCAGTACAACGGAGAGATCCGGACTATGAGGATGTTCAGCTACAGAGACCCGCGGCACCAGCGACTGGTTGTTGTTGCCAAGGACAACGGGGAGCCTGCTCTCTCTGCTACAGTCACCATCAAGCTGTCCACAGTGGAGACTGTCGTTAAGGCCCACTCTGACATGACTGAGGTGCCTCTGGAATATGACATCTTTTCAGACCTAAACCTGTATTTGGTCATCGGTCTGGGCTCGGTGTCGTTTCTCCTGCTGATCACCATATTGGTCACCATCGTGCTCAAGTGTCAGAAACCCAAGCCCAGCAAGGCGGCTCCTTCCTGCAGGAACAGTGTGATCAGTGAGAGGAACTCCACCATCGCAGATTCCACTCTGGTCTCCAACGATGCCTACTGGTACAGTCTGTTTCTAGCAGAGACCAGGAAAGGAAAGCTGGTGGTTAGACAGCCTGTGCCAAAGGGCTCCAGATACATCGTGTCCAGTTTACCAAGAGGCACAGGACTGACAGACACTAGTGACTCAGCAGCTTCCACTCTGCAGGTACAGACTAGATACTTTAAATTAACCCTCATTCCTAAGTCTAACTTATGTGAAGAAAAATATCTGGCCTCCATGAGGATCTCAATTCTAAATTCAAGTCAGTGTATGGATGCATTTAATGTGTCAGACCACATACATTAAGCAAAACAACAACAAAATCACTAAATCAGTGTAAAAGCTGGGCATTGATGCACAGTATGAGCATGTGTAATTTTTTGTTGTACCCCTGATGTTAGCTGTGTAAGGATACTCTGTGGCTTCAATTTACTTTAGTGTTTGACACTTCTTTACACATTGGATTGCAGTTAAATACCGTTTCACTCAGTCTTCAATCAATCTCCCTATATAATACTGCAGAAATTCACTGTAAAAGATGTAAATTATTCAACAGGTAGGCTACTTACTAATAATAAACATAAAAGTCTCCCAATACAACATTTTACATTAAACCATGATAGAAACCAAATCTTTGTTAAAGATTTTAAAACATCCATCACAAAATGGAAGTAGAAATAATATACTTCATTTATCATTTAAATAGATAGCAAAACAAATGGTTACATGAGGTCACCCTTCTGCTTCATAACATATCCTGCAGCTGTTTAAAGTTTTGCTGTCATTTTACATTTTGCATTTGCTCAAAAAGGGTTTTCATCTGTAACTGCTTCAGAATAATATCTGCGTGACTTCGGTTTGTGACGCATGTACCTGTGAAATGTATTCACTGCAAATAAAAACACAATCACGTCTACAGAAGGACATAAATGTTATATACAACGAGCTAGTTCAACATTATTTTTCAAACAGTGAAAGTCTGTGAGTAAGGATTCTTTGATCTAATAATCTGGTCATTGTCATGCATGACCCGCTATTTGTCTTCAAATATATGAAATGAAAGTACTGAATGCTATGTAATAATATTTAAAGTGCTTTTTTTCCAGTGTCAATGTCATTTGATTTCCAATGCCTTCAATGCCTTCAATGCTATCTATCTCTATCTATCTATCTATCTATCTATCTATCTATCTATCTATCTATCTATCTATCTATCTATCTATCTATCTATCTATCTATCTATCTATCTATCTAGCTGATGGTAAGTATTCTGCTATAAGAACAATCAATGATACAGCTAAATGTAAAACTGCCCACTTTCATAGAACAGAGTGTAAGAAGCTGCAGTGTCTGGGTCACAAACCAAACCATGCTTAGTCTGTGGTATTTTTTAAAGATAACATGTCATTCATTGTGCGTCGGCACCACCTCTGTGGTCATTGGATACATACAAAAATTCTTATTTGTGCTTGCAATGACCTGACCATTAAATTGCTTGTTTTGTTTTTCTCCCCACTCTAAAGTACCCTAAATGAGGAAAGTCCACTCTGCAGCTGGAGGTATGCAGGAGTCTCACGCCAGATGACCTTTTATGAATGATGTTACAGAACATAGTGTTTGAATGTGTTTTTTAGTCTTTGTTTTGTTTTCAGTGGATGTTTTTAAAATTATTTTTTTATATTTTTTAGTTTATCTTGGAGAAGGAGATTTTTTAATTGCAAATGGTCACTCAGTTGACATCACATGGAGCTGGTTTATTCTCCCATGTTAACCTGTGCATGCCAACATTTTGGTATCCTTTATTCATTTTACAGCCTCATCACTGAATCACACTAAAATTTGTATACGCAATCTAACTACCAAAGTAATTAACACTACTTCTATCAGTACTTCTATCAGTACTTCAGGATCATGTCCCCTCTCAAAGTTTTTTATACAATTTGACAGAGCCTAAAAATATGGCCCAGATGATCGTTATTGACCTCAGGGGACAAAGACATAATCATATTACTGTATACTGAGTCTGAAACTCACTGTTATCAGTTTTGCAGACAGGCAAACATTTAGGTCCAAATAACATAGTATTGAAAAAGTATTCTTGTCCTAGTCATCAATTTTGGTAAACCAAAGTGAGGGTCAAGTATAGCCAGTCCCTGCACACACACCTGAGTTCTTGGCTCATAGGGCACTATTACAGTTTTACTTCTAATCACAAAATGATAACATCAACATGCTGCTCTGCCTAAAGGTTATTGATCACAGTTCTAAAAACTCTTTTACTTCAACTAACAAATGTTGCCATTTGCTGACTTAGTTTTTTTTCACTTTTTTCATCTGGCTTTTGCTGTTAACACACATGAAAAGAAAATACTGACATGTCTTTAATTGAATTACTATGTTCTCAAAAGGATCCTGTGCATGTGAAGATTAATTTGTGTTCATCCCCTGCTGACCCACCTCTAATAGATTATAAGTATATCCTAATTTGAATGTGTATACGTGGAATTGAACTGTGCTGTTGTTGTATGATGACCATGAATGACACATTGAATTTCTGCTGTCTGCTATCGTGTGAATTGTGACCTAATTCTTTGTGCAGGAGAGGCGCAAAGTGAAACCAGTCAGCCAGTTACCTAGCAACCACTCTCCTTCACATAATTTTGGAGCATGGTATTCATTGATAGATCCGCACCTCACCACTACATGTTCAAGGATCTGCCCAACCCGTCCACCCCCTCTTGTCTTCTGCCTGAAGCCCCTGTCTGAATGACAGATTTGTCTGTTTGGCCAGTCACAAGGCTGTCCATACTGTGGTTCATTTCTAGATGTACTGTATATAATTCTCTTCTCTCATTGGCAGGGTTCCACCAGCAGCAGCAGCGGTTCGACATAACACACCTCCAGTTGCGTACTGGATTGACCCTAAAAGGAGAGCTTCACAGAGGAAAGGAAAAACAACCTACCCATAACCCCCACCCCCCACATCCACCCTGTTCAGTCTGATCTGTGTTTCCTCACAATTTGTTGTTGTCATGCTAAAACAACGAGTGGACTATTGTGGCTAATTATGGACACAACCCTCCCCCTCTCTTTCTTTAAGCACACGAAAAGCCAATCAACAATGCCTCTCTGTCCATTTAATATGCATGATAAGGGTGCATGGCTTTAACCACACTACAAGAGTTTCATACAAAAAAAGTTCAAGAGGAGATACTCGCAAAGACGAAGACTATACAAAAAATTGCACCTGCGGATATTTAAAGAAGCATCAATAAGGACTATTAAGAGTGGACATGGACATGTTGGAATGCCTTTAAGAGACTGTTTTCTCTCTCTAAAAATGAAACATGTTGGATATTACATGTGTAACCTCTGTGCTTTGTCTTGCTCCATAACAGCATTGATGTATAACAACTTAACTAAGAAGTAACACAGCACAATTAACTAAATGTCAAAAAAGCACCAACCTAGTATTTTAAAGTATGTAAACAAAAGGGAATCAGTATTTTATAAGTGTGGTATATTTTAGTCATTTTATGTTTTGTACTTGACTTTGTGCTTTATATGTGAGTTGGCTTAAATACATGAATGAGAGTGCTGAGAGATTAAGTTAAGGAAACCGGTATATTAAACAGATAAAAGTGAGGCCTTCAGCCATTATATATCTGCCTTTCAGTTGTTTCTGCATGGGATAATACTTTAATAGCTTTAGATATTTTATAATATTGAGAAATCCATTTTCTGTAGTTAGACCTTATTGTTTTATTTTTAAAAACAATATGGAAGATTCAGTTTTAATGACCACACTGAAGAAGTACAACAGCATAATTTGTTTCTGTGGATTCAGAAAGTTAAGTGTACTCTCATCTTAAATGTAAATTAACAATGTGCTTGAATATTATGCCCACATGGACATTACTGGAGAATAGGAGTCTAGGGGATTAATTTGAACACAAGTGAACAAAGTGAGTTTTTGAGAATGGTTAGATTATTATTAATAGTTATGACTACTATTTCACTTTTTTTAAAGCCAAACTATGGATGTTCCTTATTTCCAATGTCTTCTGGGATTGTGTGACAAGTTAAAAATTCACATTCATCATGACTTAATGTTTACTTTACAATAGTGAAATTCTGAATACTGCTCATGTGTATTACTGACTACTGTATGTATATGCATATATAACACACATATAGTGATATAGATAGGACTGACATATATACATCTGAATCTATAAATATGATTTTCTTTTTCAATACCAATACTGAACTTTTTAAGGTGAACAAAAACAGTGGAACTCCTGTGCCATCCGATTTATGTGCCACACTATGTGCAACACTAAATTACATAATGTTGTCACACAACTCTTTAGCACAGTTCAGATTGCATTACTTGTACAAAGTTTTAATGTTTTACAGGCAAACACATACAATAAGTGCTTTTTGTGGTTCAGTGGTACTTTTATGGTGCAACGTGTAGTAACGTGTGTAATGTGAGTTTATTGTATGCTATGGTTTGGTCTTTTTTGATCTATTAAATACAACAACAAAATAGAACAGCAAACTAAATGGTGAACTTCTAAATCTCTTGAGTCTTGCATCAAAAGACATAACAATCCTTTAGGTTTGCTCCATTATTGAAAAGGAAGTTTTGTTTTTAGTTTATAAAGCAAGTCCACCTTTAATGGATCTACACTAAAACACTAGAACATTAGTATTGACACCCTGCTATGTATTATCAAGGATCAAGTCAAACTACATAAGTGATGACACTGTAAGTAAGATAAAGGCCTACTTTACTTAATGATAATGCCACAAAGTGATTCGATTAAGGGGCAGCTGTACTGCAAGCTTGCATTATCAATTCATAAAGAAGACTTACTGTAATTGTGGCACATTACACACAACAACTTTTAGTACAACCAAGGGTTCCCACCAGATTTAAACAAACCTTTTTTTTACATATTTAAGGTTTGTGAGACATAAATAATAAAGACAAACAGGAAACTATGAAATAGACTGTAGTGATGATGCATAATTGTACCAATAGTACATGAATTACTGGTCTATGCCATCTCATTACTATGGATTCAAAGTGCAGTATGATAATGACAAAGCATCTGCAAGGTAACATAAATAATATCAAATTCTGCATAATTAGACTTAACTTCACTTTCTATAAATACTTTAGTAAAACCAATCAGGTCTCACCAAACCACACATTGGCTGTTTGTGCTTTGGTTGAAGAAGAACATTGTCCCCCCAAAAAATAATTACTAGTTAATCACATAAATATCATGCTTTGTATGCATGTTGTTTAACATCAAACAAACCCTTTTTCTAAGAACAAGTTACCTGATACACGATGATATTTTACAAATTGTAATATATTTTAATTTCTCTGATTCACTTTCAGGCATGTAAGGTAGTGATGATTAGAAGACTGTCACCTCAAAAAGCCTTAAACTATTAAAAAGAGCTCATGTCACTGTCTTTAGCAAAACATGTTTAGCCTGTGCGTCCTTGTTTATGAGCAGCAAGAACACATCATTTGAACATTTAAGGAATGTTTTTATCCTATAAAAAAATCCTGTTTTTTGGTTTAAAATGCTAATACAGGAGGCAATACTCTCTTTCCATAGCTTAACTTTTGGTAAAAGGAATTTGAGTCATTACATATTCTATTTTATATCCATCAATATCCATTTTTCAACCGATTGAGAATCACTAAGGCTTGCAGATCATTATGTAAAGGTCAAGCGTTCTAGTCCAGTTTAGGCCTTTCGTTCTATACAAGCATCATTCTTTAATTGAGTGAAGGATTTTATGAAACATTTCAAATAATTCAAGAACACAATATGTGTGTGTCAAAACATGAGGCGTCAGGTAACTGATGAAATCCATGTCAATACCTCTGGAATGTACGATGGCAGTGGAAACTGGCTCCAGCAAAACTAAGTGCCCCTTTTGGATTGTCTTTACTGATTCCAGTTAGCACACCCACAATCTGTGAGAACATCATGGTCATCTTGATCCTGCAAAGAAACACTTAACATTTAGAGGAGAAGAAGGAACCACATTATGTCTCAACTGAAACTCTAAATACGGTTTGATAAATAATGCTTGAGGCTACAAATTCAATAGCTGAATTTATGTATTTAACGTAAGGAGACACGTTATTACAATGTCATTGTAATGATTACATCACATATTAACACTTTTTTTGCAGATAATGAATGTTAGCAGCATTTTTTATGAGGGTGGAATAAGAGTGTCTGTCTCTGTGTCTGTGTGCACACATGACCTCATCTCCCCAGAGAGATGACATCATGTGTGAGCAGGATGAGCAATTTTGATTTAATGTCCTTCAACATTTCAGTAGCAGATTTTAGCAATTCAGATGTGTGTGTGTGTGTGTGTGTGTGTGTGTGTGTGTGTGTGTGTCTTTGTAATGTATTTTAAAATGAAAACCAAAAGTTGTGTATGGGATTGTTTTGATACAATTCTGTTTGTTTGGAGCAAAGTGAAATAATAATAAAAAAAGCTTAAAATCAGAAACATTTTTCAATTTCACCACTTGACACTGAGAGGAGACTGTCACACTGTCGGTTGTCTGCTGCCCTGGTCCACTGGCAGACTAGCACACTGATGCACAACAACGCACCAATGTGGAACAAAGCACTAGAACAACCACCAGCTGGCACTAGTAGGTTATCACATGAGCATCATACATCCCACTACATGTATTTTTATTAGGAGTCTCATTTTCTATGCATCATTTTAGTTATACTTAAGGGGAAAATGGGATTTTAAGAGTGATACATTATGTGTTTCTTTCACAAGTATTTCCACCTTCATTACAATAGTTATCAGTGGATACAGCTCACTTTCTTTGTCTGCAGCATTCACTGCTCCTGCATCCCTCCCCCTCTACTTCCTTCCTTCCTGCGCACTGCTTGCTTTCAGCACCATGGACAGTGGAGCTGCGTTGCCATGGTAACGTGCTGTCTGTTCGCTGGAGGTTGCAGTGAGCTCTGAAGCAGCCTGCAATGTAATATTCTTACATGACCCCCTCCACTTCATCCGCAGCATGCAGACTTTATATGAGCATCCTCTGTCAAATAGTATCGCTACCTCTGCCTAACAAGGGCTAATAATAATTGGACGTGAGATGCTCTGAAACAGTCTGGTAGCATTGATGCAGCATGAGGAGAAATGGGGAGTAGGTGTAGCACAATGCGGCAGCGCTCGTGCACGCGCACGTATACGTCTGGCCTAATTCCGGAAGCCATACTTAGCTGTAGCATGTGGGAGGGGTACGGAGATTTAGGTTTTACTATGTAGGTCACTTTGTTTCCTAGCTGCTAGTAGTGAGATTGATATTATATATCATGATTTATTCGGGATATTACCCTGCAACAGCATGGCGCACACGGCACAATTGCATATGAACCACCATGTACAGCAGACGAATGGGTTCATCACACCTGCATTTGCAGGTTTGATCCATGAGATGTCACTGCTCACCTCTTCAACAGGAGAAATATTGTGGGGGTGTGCTGAGTAGACCACCTAGAGGAGAATGTGAATGTGACAGCTTCCTACATTAGAACCAACACGATAGAGAATTAAATAACGTTCTATTATACACATTTTAGTAATACCTTTCAAGGAGAAGAAGATATCTAAACAATAAAATTGCTCCCGTGCATTAATTTTCTAATTGTTCACTTTCATTTCGACAGTTTAGTTACCAATAGTTATTCTCTGAAAACATTTCAAATTAGTATTTCATTTCTTAATAAATATTGGGAGGACATTACACATTGAGGGGCTAATTGTGGGAAACGAACATTGTACTACAAAGGGTAACGAAAACAAAACAATACATTAACATAACTTGAAATATGATATTACAGACATTTCGGAACCAAGGCAGCCTTAAACACACAGTTTTTTTAAATGACATTTTTCATAACTTGTACTCGTACAACTCGTACTTGCCTTCTATCTAAATGCAGTTGTGGGGGACAAATTTCAGCAAAGCCACACACGCACTGTAGGCTAAACTGGAAGAAACCTTATAGTCATCGCACCAGAGTGAACGTGACAATGGGTGGTGCTGTTACCCTATATATGTATCACCACAGTGTCTGTGTAAGGGGGGATCTTTTTTACATGCGCACTCAGTAACGACCCAAAGAGACGGATTGAAAGACCGGACTTAACAGCCTTCATTCAGAATGGTGGTTCCCGCAGCCTTTTATTGTTTATTATCCGTGCGAGAATACTAAAACATTTGTTGACAGATTTAAGATCGTTTTTTTTCTCTCCAGAAATGAAGATAACGGAAATCAAAGGACAATGGCTGGATGTGTGGATTTCTTTTTGTCTGGCACTGCTGACTGTGACTAACTTGAAAGGAATCTCTGCTCAGATACGATATTCAATTCAAGAAGAAGTCAAATTAGGCACGGTAGTTGGAAATGTGGCCAAAGACCTTGAATTAGATATTGGAAAATTGACGGATAGGAATCTTCGTGTCGTTTCAGGAACAAAGCATGATTTGTTTAAGGTAAATCCGAGAGATGGAGTTTTGTTAGTCAACGAGAGAATAGACAGGGAGGAGCTGTGTGTAAAAACTGCTCCATGTATCACAAATCTGAAAGCAGTTGTAGAAAATCCTCTTGAAATGCACCAAATCATAATTGAAATACTCGATGTAAACGACAACTCTCCGAGATTTCCAGAAGAAAGCAACACATTAGAGGTGCTAGAGTCCGCCATAGTTGGTTCTCGATTTCAAATGGAAGGAGCACACGACTTGGATGTTGGTTTGAATTCCTTACAGTCATATAAGCTCAACCATAACCAGTATTTTCGCCTGGAAACAGAAGAATTTGGGGAGGATGGAAAGGTTCCATTTCTCATCTTACAACGACCTTTGGATAGAGAACACGCCGCTCAACACTGGTTACTCTTAACAGCTAATGATGGAGGTAAACCTTCAAAATCTGCTACTATTAATATCACTGTCATTGTGTCTGATATAAATGACAACTCACCAGTGTGTGATAAACCGAAATACACCATAACAATAAAGGAAAACGCACCTGCAGGGACATTTCTGCTGACTGTAAATGCATCTGACTCAGATGAGGGGATGAACAGTTTGATTGAATATTCTTTACGGAATAAACTTAGAAGACTCTCATCTGAACCATTTGATTTAAACAGCAGTACCGGCACACTAACAGTAAAGGGGGGCCTTGATTACGAGGAAAAGCAAGTCTATGAAATTAAGGTTCTGGCTGCTGACAAAGGTGCTGTGTCTCTCTCCACACACTGCAACGTGGTTGTTAGAGTGGAAGACGTGAACGATAATAAACCCGAAATAGACATCACATCACTTTCAAGTCGCATACCAGAGGACGCACCTCCTGGCACAGTGGTGGCGTTGATGGATGTGACGGACCTTGACTCAGGTGTAAACGGACAGGTGGTGTGCAGTGTGCCTGGCCATTTACCTTTTGACTTAAAGCCATCGCCGGACGGACAGTCATACTCTTTGGTCACGAAGGACTATCTAGATAAGGAAACCATGCATATATATAATATTACAATAACGGCTAAGGATTTAGGGAGCCCCGCCCAGTCATCTACGAAGGTAATACGGGTAGATGTGCTAGATGTTAATGACAATAGTCCTGTATTCACTGAAAGCCCATATACTTTTTATGTGCCTGAAAACAACAAGGCTGGAATTTCAATATTTTCAGTGAGCGCGGGAGATGCTGATGGAGGCGAAAATGCGGTAGTCACGTATTCACTCAACCGGAAGATTCCAGGGCCCACTGTAACTTCCTTTTTGAATATAAATGAAGCCGATGGCACCATTTCAGCACTAAAAGGTTTCGACTTTGAAACTCTGAAAACGTTCCAGTTCCAAGTTGTTGCCACAGATTCTGGAACTCCGTCACTAAGCAGCAACGTCACAGTGAACGTGTTCATTCTGGATCAGAACGACAACGCTCCAGTCATCCTGTATCCAGTCAGCTCTAACGGTTCTGCTGAAGGTGTGGAGGAGATTCCCCGCAATGTGAACGCAGGACACTTGGTGACTAAAGTCAGAGCCTATGACGCTGATATAGGATATAACGGCTGGTTACTGTTTTCACTGCAGGAAGTTACTGACCACAGTCTCTTTGGTTTGGACCGCTATACAGGACAGATCAGAACACTTCGCTCATTCACAGAGACAGACGAGGCTGAGCATAAACTGGTCATACTGGTGAAAGACAATGGGAACGTTTCACTCTCAGCAACAGCTACTGTGGTTGTCAAAGTTGTGGAGCCCAAAGAGGCTTTTGCCGCTTCTGATGTTAAAAGTGCAACAAAGGATGAGGAGGAGAATAATGTGACTTTTTACCTGATGATAACTTTGGGCTCAGTTTCAACACTTTTTCTCATCAGTATCATTGTGCTGATTGCAATGCAGTGCTCCAAAACCACAGACTATACTTCTAAATATCTACAAGAGACTAATTATGATGGGACACTGTGTCACAGCATCCAGTACAGATCTGGAGACAAACGGTACATGCTAGTAGGACCCAGAATGAGTATAGGATCTACTATAGTCCCGGGCAGCCATGCGAATACACTAGTGCTTCCTGACAGGAGAGGAACATCTGGAGAGGTAAGACATTAAAAAAAAGTTGTTTACAATGTTTCAAAGCATACGATTATTAGTTTGTGCTTTGCTCAAACGACAGGTCTGGCTGCTTCGATTGTCAACGGTCGGCTGTCAAAAAGTGCTTGGTGTTATTTTAGAAAAGTTTAGCTTTTTTACATCAAAAAGACACGCTAAGCTCCAGAAAAAAAGTCGGCAGTGGCTTTTCAAAAAGCGCTCACGAATGTCTTGAAAACACGGTTTACTCCATATGATACTAATGTAAAACAGACGCTGGCAGCTTAAAAAAGACGCCAAATGTGAACATGTGTGTGTGTTGCTTTTGTGTACTGTTTTGAAGAGGTTTGTTCGAGTTAATATTATTTTTGTTCCACATACAAAGTGCTCAAAAACATAGAAAGGGATGTAAAGCAAGTCTATATAGCAAAATATTTGATGTGGCAAAATAGCACCGTCAACAACAGTCACTCTGTGATATCTGCTCTGAATGTTTGTGCCTCTTGTTCAGGTACTCAAAACCATGATGGATCCTAATCGATTTGAAATACATGAAATAGCTAATTCTTTGTAAAGATGGCAGTCTTTCCCATGATTATGGCTGCTGTCCATGGTGTTGAAATGTTCCTGCTGTCCATCCAAAAAGGGTACATATAGTCTGTATTTGGCAATATGTGAGACGTGGGTTTTCTAACGAAACGTTTAAATATGTTGCAGTGTTTCTGTTGAGCTGTTTGGCAGTATGCATGGCTTTTAGTATTAAAGGGAAAAGCTGGGCGACTACTTGTATTTGCTGTCCATGGTGCTGAAACGTAAGACCATGTCAAACATTATTGCAATGTTAAAGAAACACACTCACATTATGTTTGAATGTGAAAGAATACGCCTCCTAGTATGTGCATTGCATCTAAAGAGAATTCATCACTTCAAACGTTGCATATGAGGTATGTAATAAGAAGTAAAGGTTGTTCTTAGAAATTACCTCTGGGTGTCACTAATACATCGGGAAAACATAGACGACTTTGTCCCTCCCCTTTCAAGGCTTTTGTTTCCTCCTGAATAGAGCAAGTAAGGTGTTTGAATCAAGCACACCAGCCGATGAAATTAAGCTTAGGATTTTGCAAATATGCGATATTCAGCGTGTTGGACATAAATAACTGTTTGTCGAAGTAACCGGCTCCTGTATGCGTATGTGTTGCTGGATAACGATGGGGACCGATACAAAAACTCGGACAAAGGACTGCTCCTGGTTTGCTTTTTATTTGTCTCTACTGCTGCTGTTCGGAAAACAGGCTTTGGCTCAGATAAGATACTCTATTCCAGAGGAGGTACAAGAAGGAACTGTTGTTGGAAATGTTGCTAAAGATCTTGGCCTTGAAATCACCTCTTTGATTGCTCGAAGGTTCCGTGTTGTGTCTGGAAGTAAGGACGCTATTTTTGAAGTAAACCAGAATAATGGGGCATTGTACGTCCACCAGCATATTGACAGAGAGGAGCTCTGTCAGGGCAGCGGTGCGTGTTTAATGGAGCTTAAAATCCTTGTTGAGACCCCGTTGGAAATACACTACGTAATTGTAGAAATTACTGATGTAAATGATCACTCTCCTAGTTTCCCTGAAACAGAACAGACGTTTAATATAGCTGAGCACACACTACCAGGAAAGCGATTTCAACTGCACACCGCTCGTGACCCCGATGCTGGAATTAACTCTATTCGTACATACACTTTGACAGCAAATGACCATTTTGAGGTAAATATCCGTCAAAGCGATGCGGGTAAAATACCGTTTTTAGTGCTGAAGAAATCGTTAGACAGAGAACAAACGGGCAAACACACACTACTGGTTACAGCAGTTGATGGAGGCAAACCTCCAAGATCAGGGACACTAAATGTTTCCATTATTGTTCTTGACAGTAATGATAACCGACCGACATTTAGTCAGGAGATTTATCAAATTGAAATAGAAGAAAACGTTTCAATAGGCACTTCAATATTTAGAATGAATGCAACGGATCTCGATGAAGACACGGATGGGGAAGTTGAGTACAGTCTGGGTAAAACATTGATGCGGAAAGTTTATGATATTTTTGATTTGGATAAATTAACCGGAGAAATTAGAGTTAAAGGAGTAGTGGACTATGAAGAAAACGACGTGTTTGAACTTGACATTGAGGCATCAGATAAAGGAACACCTCCACTGACAGGTGAGTGTAGAGTCATTATAAAGATAATAGACGTTAATGATAATCCACCGGAAATAGAAGTGACATCACTGTCAAATACAGTGTCTGAAGACTCAAAGCCTGGCACAGTTATTTCACTACTTAGTGTGGCGGATAAAGACGCCGGTGTCAATGGAAAAATAATATCAAGCATAACCTCAGACGTGCCTTTTGAGTTAAAGCCCTCTTATAAGGAGAACACGTATTCAGTTGTCACGAAGGGATTTTTGGATCGAGAGGAGGTGTCACATTATGAAATAACAATAAAAGCCACCGATTGTGGTGAACCTCCATTATCGACTTTTAAAACTCTAAATATTCAGATATCAGATATAAATGACAACAGTCCACAATTTTCTGAAAATCCATTACATTTTTATCTAGTAGAAAATAACGTTGCTGGAAATTCAATATTCTCTGTAAGCGCAACGGACAATGATTCGAACGACAATGCAGCTATTTTATATACCATTATGAGAGAAGGGAGTCGAAATGACATAATGTCTTTCCTGAATGTAAATCCAGATAACGGACACATTTCAGCACTAAAAAGTTTTGACTTTGAAACACTGAAAACGTTCCAGTTCCAAGTTGTTGCCACAGATTCTGGAACTCCGTCACTAAGCAGCAACGTCACAGTGAACGTGTTCATTCTGGATCAGAACGACAACGCTCCAGTCATCCTGTATCCAGTCAGCTCTAACGGTTCTGCTGAAGGTGTGGAGGAGATTCCCCGCAATGTGAACGCAGGACACTTGGTGACTAAAGTCAGAGCCTATGACGCTGATATAGGATATAACGGCTGGTTACTGTTTTCACTGCAGGAAGTTACTGACCACAGTCTCTTTGGTTTGGACCGCTATACAGGACAGATCAGAACACTTCGCTCATTCACAGAGACAGACGAGGCTGAACATAAACTGGTCATACTGGTGAAAGACAATGGGAACGTTTCACTCTCAGCAACAGCTACTGTGGTTGTCAAAGTTGTGGAGCCCAAAGAGGCTTTTGCCGCTTCTGATGTTAAAAGTGCTACAAACACTGAGGAGGAGAATAATGTGACTTTTTACCTGATGATAACTTTGGGCTCAGTTTCAACACTTTTTCTCATCAGTATCATTGTGCTGATTGCAATGCAGTGCTCCAAAACCACAGACTATACTTCTAAATATCTACAAGAGACTAATTATGATGGGACACTGTGTCACAGCATCCAGTACAGATCTGGAGAAAAAAGGTACATGCTAGTAGGACCCAGAATGAGTATAGGATCTACTATAGTCCCGGGCAGCCATGCGAATACACTAGTACTTCCTGACAGGAGAGGAACATCTGGAGAGGTAAGAAACCAAGTTTTATGCAATATCTTTTACAAGCATACACTTCTTTGTCTGTGCTTTGCTCAAAGTTTTGTTTTCATCAGGTCTCTAAAGCCTCTACCATTGAGAAATATAACAGGCAACAAACTCAGAAATGTCTTAAGTGTATTGCTTTTTTTGTTCAGATTAAATTAGGCTTGTTTAAGTTAATATTGTGTTTTCTGTCTCATTTATCATACACAGTGCTTGTTGACATAGAAATGGATGTAAAAAGACAATTTTGTGCATCTTTTTCATGTATATACATATAATAACCATGTTGAAACTAACACATTTGGGAAAAAATAGTTAATTCGTTGTAAAGAGGAAAGTGTTTCCACTGATTGTGACCGCTGCCATGGTGCTGAAATCAACATGTTCTGGGTTTCAGCCCAATATTAAAATTGTTATCTACAATTGCACGTAGTGAGTTTTTGAAAGTTAGGCCTCAGACCATTACAACTTCTAACCAATAACTGACTGAACTGTTTTAATATATGACAGGGTGTCTGTTGAGTTGTTTGGGCAGTATGCATGGACTTAGTTGGTTTAATACTGATCTAGTTTTGTTAAATAAGGAAAGGACGTGCACTACTTGTGTTTGCTGTCCATGGTGCTGAAAGGCATGGATATGTTAAACAGTAATGCAATGTTAAAGAAACACATTGATTATTATGTTTAAGGTGAATACATAAGCCTATTGGTAAGTACATGGCATCTAAAAGAATGCATTACTTCAAACGTTGCATATGAGGAATGTAACACGTAGTAAAGTATGTTCTTAGAAATTACCTCTGGGTGTCACTAATACATCGGGAAAACATAGACGAATTTGTCCCTCCCCTTTCAAGGCTTTTGTTTCCTCCTGAATAGAGCAAGTAAGGTGTTTGAATCAAGCACACCAGCCGATGAAATTAAGCTTAGGATTTTGCAAATATGCGATATTCAGCGTGTTGGACATAAATAACTGTTTGTCGAAGTAACCGGCTCCTGTATGCGTATGTGTTGCTGGATAACGATGGGGACCGATACAAAAACTCGGACAAAGGACTGCTCCTGGTTTGCTTTTTATTTGGCTCTACTGCTGCTGTTCGGAAAACAGGCTTTGGCTCAGATAAGATACTCTATTCCAGAGGAGGTACAAGAAGGAACAGTTGTTGGAAATGTTGCTAAGGATCTTGGCCTTGAAATCACCTCTTTGATTGCTCGACGGTTCCGTGTTGTGTCTGGAAGTAAGGACGCTATTTTTGAAGTAAACCAGAATAATGGGGCATTGTACGTCCACCAGCATATTGACAGAGAGGAGCTCTGTCAGGGCAGCGGTGCGTGTTTAATGGAGCTTAAAATCCTTGTTGAGACCCCGTTGGAAATACACTACGTAATTGTAGAAATTACTGATGTAAATGATCACTCTCCTAGTTTCCCTGAAACAGAACAGACGTTTAATATAGCTGAGCACACACTACCAGGAAAGCGATTTCAACTGCACACCGCTCGTGACCCCGATGCTGGAATTAACTCTATTCGTACATACACTTTGACGTCTAATGAACATTTTGAAGTAGATATCCGTCAAAGCGATGAGGATAAAATACCGTTTTTAGTGCTGAAGAAATCGTTAGACAGAGAACAAACAGGCAAACACACACTACTGGTTACAGCAGTTGATGGAGGCAAACCTCCAAGATCAGGGACACTAAATGTTTCCATTATTGTTCTTGACAGTAATGATAACCGACCGACATTTAGTCAGGAGATTTATCAAATTGAAATACAAGAAAATGTTCCAGTCGGTACTTCAATATTTCAAATTAATGCGACAGATCCCGATGAAGGCACTAACGGCATAGTTGAGTACAGCCTCGGAAAAACCTTGAGAAGAAAAATCTATGACATTTTTGAATTGGACAAATTAACCGGAGATATTAGAATTAAAGGAGTAGTAGACTATGAAGAAAACGACGTATATAAACTGGATGTTGAGGCATCAGATAAAGCAACACTACCACTGACAGGTGAGTGTAGAGTCATTATAAAAATAATAGACGTCAACGACAATGCACCGGAAATAGAAGTGACATCACTGTCAAATACAGTGTTTGAAGATGTAAAGCAGGGAACGGTTATTTCCCTCATCAGTGTGGCAGATAAAGACAGCGGTGCAAATGGCAAAATTATTACAAGCATAACCTCAGACGTGCCATTTGAGTTAAAGCCCTCTTATAAGGAAAACATGTATTCACTTATCACGAAGGGAGTTTTGGATCGTGAGGAGGTGTCACATTATGAAATAACAATAAAAGCCACCGATTGTGGTGTACCTCAATTATCGACTTTTAAAACTCTAAATATTCAGATATCAGACGTAAATGACAACAGTCCACATTTCGACCAAACCCCCTTAGAGTTCTATCTGTTAGAAAATAATATTCCAGGAAATTTTATTTTTTCTGTGAGCGCAACAGACAATGATTTAAATGACAATGCAGCAATTTCATACCATATAATGAGAGGAGGGAATCAAAATGACTTCTATCTTTCCTGAATGTCAATCCAGATAACGGACACATTTCAGCACTAAAAGTTTCGACTTTGAAACACTGAAAACGTTCCAGTTCCAAGTTGTTGCCACAGATTCTGGAACTCCGTCACTAAGCAGCAACGTCACAGTGAACGTGTTCATTCTGGATCAGAACGACAACGCTCCAGTCATCCTGTATCCAGTCAGCTCTAACGGTTCTGCTGAAGGTGTGGAGGAGATTCCCCGCAATGTGAACGCAGGACACTTGGTGACTAAAGTCAGAGCCTATGACGCTGATATAGGATATAACGGCTGGTTACTGTTTTCACTGCAGGAAGTTACTGACCACAGTCTCTTTGGTTTGGACCGCTATACAGGACAGATCAGAACACTTCGCTCATTCACAGAGACAGACGAGGCTGAGCATAAACTGGTCATACTGGTGAAAGACAATGGGAACGTTTCACTCTCAGCAACAGCTACTGTGGTTGTCAAAGTTGTGGAGCCCAAAGAGGCTTTTGCTGCTTCTGATGTTAAAAGTGCAACAAAGGATGAGGAGGAGAATAATGTGACTTTTTACCTGATGATAACTTTGGGCTCAGTTTCAACACTTTTTCTCATCAGTATCATCGTGCTGATTGCAATGCAGTGCTCCAAAACCACAGACTATACTTCTAAATATCTACAAGAGACTAATTATGATGGGACACTGTGTCACAGCATCCAGTACAGATCTGGAGACAAACGGTACATGCTAGTAGGACCCAGAATGAGTATAGGATCTACTATAGTCCCGGGCAGCCATGCGAATACACTAGTGCTGCCTGACAGGAGAGGAACATCTGGAGAGGTAAGACCTTTAAAGCAAACACCAACAAATACAGCTCTTTGCTGGGTTGTGATTGCTGTCTATGGTTCTGAAACGCCTTGGCTTTTCTGTTTCTGTTTAGAGACTTTAAAGGAATCCTTGCTCCGTTTAAGAATACTTGATCAGTTTGTTTTTTACAGTTGTGTCACTAAATAGTTCACGCAATTCTGTCTAACAATGAATTGGGATGTATGAAGTTAGCAGTGGTAGTAAGTGCATCAACTCAAGTAGGCTACTGCACTAAAGTCCAAATTTGAGACTCTTGTACTTTTTACTCCACTACATTAATCTGACAGCTATATTAGTTACTTTAGAGATAGGCTTTTTCACACAACAAACATGTAGTTTATAAAATGCGATGTTTTATTATGAATTAAATTGCCCATCAATATATAGACCTAAGTCCAGCTGAAATTATTAGACGATTAAACACAAAACTGTTTTGATTGTCCCCAGTTTCTAAATGTGAGAATTTTAAGCATTGAGTACTTTTACTTTTAATAATGCATGCACATATTACTGTAGATACATACATCCTTTTACAGTTTGGTATTAGTCCTTAAGCAAATCCTCTGAATACATCTACCACTACTGGAAGTTGATGTTGTTTCTTTTGAGTTGTGCGAGCAGTCTGTATAGGCTTTATTATGTAAATACTATGTTACATAATAAAATACACTAGAGAAAGAGAGAGAGAGAGAGAGAAAGAGAGAGAGAAGACCAGACCCTATCTGTCAATTTGTGTTTTGCTGTATAAAATATAGTACTGTTGCAGATTATACACTCATTTCATGACAAGAAGATTTAGACAATATATATAGTATATCCTTGATTGTGTAGTATTTACGTTCATTTAATGACCTTCGGGTGTCACTGTTACATTGGGAAACGATACAAGACGTTGTCCCTCCCATCAAAAAGCTTTTGTTTGCCATCTAGAGCCGGGCAGGCATTTGAATCAAGCACGCCAGCCGCTGGATTCATGTTGTACAATTTGTAATTATGCCATATACAACGGGTTGGATATAAAGATTTTTTTGACGCAGTAACTCCTTTCATGTTTTTCCTCTAAGTTGTAGTATAACGATGGGGACAGACAGAAAAAGTCGAACGAGGGAGAAGTGTTTGTTTGTCTTTTATATGGGGTTACTGCTTTTTGTCGGAAAGCAAGCTTTTGCTCAGATTAGGTACTCTATTCCAGAGGAGGTGAAAGAAGGACATGCTGTTGGAAATGTTGCGAAGGATCTTGGCCTCGAAATCACCTCGTTAAGTGACCGACGCTTCCGTGTTGTGTCTGGATCAAAGGAGACATTTTTTGAGGTAAACCCGGACAATGGGGCTCTATACGTTCATAAAAAAATCGACAGAGAGGAGCTCTGTCAGGGCAGTGGTGCCTGCCTAATGGAGCTTAAAATCCTTGTTGAAAACCCGTTGGAAATGCACTACGTAGTTGTAGAAATTACTGATGTAAATGATCACTCTCCTAGTTTCCCTGAGAGAGAACAGGGATTTGAAATATTTGAACAAACATCACCAGGAAAGCGATTTCAACTGCACACCGCTCGTGACCCCGATGCTGGAATTAACTCTATTCGTACATACACTTTGACGTCTAATGAACATTTTGAAGTAGATATCCGTCAAAGTGATGAGGATAAAATACCGTTTTTAGTGCTGAAGAAATCGTTAGACAGAGAACAAACGGGCAAACACACACTACTGGTTACAGCAGTTGATGGAGGCAAACCTCCAAGATCAGGGACACTAAATGTTTCCATTATTGTTCTTGACAGTAATGATAACCGACCGACATTTAGTCAGGAGATTTATCAAATTGAAATACAAGAAAATGTTCCAGTCGGTACTTCAATATTTCAAATTAATGCGACAGATCCCGATGAAGGCACCAACAGTGACATTGAGTACAGCCTCGGAAAAACTCTGAAGAAAAAAGTCTATGACATTTTTGAATTGGATAAATTAACCGGAGAGATTAGAGTTAAAGGAGTAGTGGACTATGAAGAAAACGACGTTTATAAACTGGATGTTGAGGCATCAGATAAAGGAACACCTCCACTGACAGGTGAGTGTAGAGTCATTATAAAAATTAAAGACGTTAATGATAATCCACCGGAAATAGAAGTGACATCACTGTCAAATACAGTGTCTGAAGACTCAAAGCCTGGCACAGTTATTTCACTACTTAGTGTGGCGGATAAAGACGCCGGTGTCAATGGAAAAATAATATCAAGCATAACCTCAGACGTGCCTTTTGAGTTAAAGCCCTCTTATAAGGAGAACATATATTCAGTTGTCACGAAGGATTTTTGGATCGAGAGGAGGTGTCACATTATGAAATAACAATAAAAGCCACCGATTGTGGTGAACCTCCATTATCGACTTTTAAAACTCTAAATATTCAGATATCAGATGTAAATGACAACAGTCCACAATTTTCTCAAAATCCATTACATTTTTATATGGTAGAAAATAACGTTGCTGGAAATTCAATATTCTCTGTAAGCGCAACGGACAATGATTCGAACGACAATGCAGCTATTTTATATACCATTATGAGAGAAGGGAGTCGAAATGACATAATGTCTTTCCTGAATATTAATCCTGATAACGGACACATTTCAGCACTAAAAAGTTTTGACTTTGAAACACTGAAAACGTTCCAGTTCCAAGTTGTTGCCACAGATTCTGGAACTCCGTCACTAAGCAGCAACGTCACAGTGAACGTGTTCATTCTGGATCAGAACGACAACGCTCCAGTCATCCTGTATCCAGTCAGCTCTAACGGTTCTGCTGAAGGTGTGGAGGAGATTCCCCGCAATGTGAACGCAGGACACTTGGTGACTAAAGTCAGAGCCTATGACGCTGATATAGGATATAACGGCTGGTTACTGTTTTCACTGCAGGAAGTTACTGACCACAGTCTCTTTGGTTTGGACCGCTATACAGGACAGATCAGAACACTTCGCTCATTCACAGAGACAGACGAGGCTGAGCATAAACTGGTCATACTGGTGAAAGACAATGGGAACGTTTCACTCTCAGCAACAGCTACTGTGGTTGTCAAAGTTGTGGAGCCCAAAGAGGCTTTTGCTGCTTCTGATGTTAAAAGTGCAACAAACAATGAGGAGGAGAATAATGTGACTTTTTACCTGATGATAACTTTGGGCTCAGTTTCAACACTTTTTCTCATCAGTATCATCGTGCTGATTGCAATGCAGTGCTCCAAAACCACAGACTATACTTCTAAATATCTACAAGAGACTAATTATGATGGGACACTGTGTCACAGCATCCAGTACAGATCTGGAGACAAACGGTACATGCTAGTAGGACCCAGAATGAGTATAGGATCTACTATAGTCCCGGGCAGCCATGCGAATACACTAGTGCTGCCTGACAGGAGAGGAACATCTGGAGAGGTAAATATTTTTTTTTTAAATTATTCACACTATTAAATTGTAGTCAATACGTTACAGAAGACGATACTTATTGTTTTTACTTTCTTTTATCATACTGCTGGTATGAAACTGTGCTTTCCATGGTGCTGAAATTCTGTTTTTTTTGTTTGCGTTTTATGCCATCACAATTAATGGCAGGTAAACCTAAGTGAATAATCCCTGGTCGATCACCGGTGTTCCGAATTACGTTTGTATAGGTTAGTATCCTTATGTACAGCCCCACGTTTTGTTTTAATCTAACTGACTCAATTGTGTATTATACAAAATAGTGCTGTGGAGCAGGTTTACAATGTGTGCTTCCTGTTCTATCATGCCTCAATTACTTCACGCCCGACAACATTTATCGACGAGATCACATGTCGTTTAACAATGCATACAATGGCAGGTGTTATTATTTGTCAGTTGTCCAATAACCGCATACCTGATTTGACGTTTTTGCGAACATATGTACGTTTTGTTTGAGTTTCTGGAGGAGGCAGACTTAAGCATCCTCCACAGAGGGAGACCATGGGGGACGTTTTGATCAGCTTATTGCTTGTCCTTTGGTTGTGAATTGTGGGCATTATGGAGGAATTTATACGTCAATTGTTCAAACGTGTATGAATAGAACAATGGCACGGCAAGTACTGCTTTTCATCTCAATCTTCTCTCTTGGATCAGTTCTCGGTCAAGTCAGCTATTCTATTCTAGAGGAAATGGCAAAGGGCTCTGTAGTGGGCAACATAGCATGGGATTTAGGAAGAAGAATGTAGTTAAGTTAAACACTTGGGATAATATCGCATTGTAGCCAACTGGTCACATGGTGTCAGTGTGGCATAGCTAATAATTGTGTTGCTCATTCAGCCCAAGCCCTGCCCATCTCTGGATCATGTTCTATGGATGTGGTATGCTGACGGAGTACACATCGTAGGCTATGTATCAAGCAACATGGATAGTGGTTAATATTTATATGTAAAAACTTACATTTGAGAATCGTGAAATAGATTTAATCATACTTGGTCGATGAGCAATTGGATCACTGTATTTGTCTAAAAGGAAGCCGTTTTTTGCTTCAAAATGGGAGAACGAGGACAAAGGCTCCGAGTGAACTGCTGGTGGGTTGCCGGGATTTTGTTGCTGTGCTTTGGGAAACGAATTTGTGCTCAGCTTAGATACTCTGTTCCAGAAGAAGTACAAGTGGGATCCCTGTTGGAAATGTTGCCAAGGATTTAGGGCTTGACCTTAACACTTTGAAAGACAGGCGGTTTCGTATTGTTTCGGGACCCAACCATGCACTGTTTCAGTTAAATCAAAACACTGGAGTGTTGTATATTGGAAAAATTACGGACCGCGAAGAGCTATGCGATGGAATGAAGGTTTGTTTGATAAACCTGAAAATTGTTGTTGAAAGCCCACTGGAAATACATTACGTTGGTGTTGAAATAACAGATGTCAATGACCATTCACCGACTTTTCCAGAAAGCGAACAACGACTGGAAATAGCAGAGCATACTCCTCCAGGTACTCGTTTCCAAATTCATGCAGCTAGAGACCCTGATGTCGGTACACAGTCAGTCCGGTTATATAAATTGAGCTCAAATGAATTTTTTGATATAGAAGTCAGAGACAGCGAGGAGGACAAGATACCTTTTTTAGTAATTAAAAAGCCTTTAGATCGGGAGCAAAAGGCAGAACACCGTTTAGTGTTAAAGGCTCTTGATGGGGGTAGTCCGTCGAAATCTGGGAGCCTTAATTTAACTATTACCGTGCTAGATGCAAATGATAATCGCCCTGTATTCAACAAAGACATATATACTGTGTCATTAAATGAAAATGCCCCGATAGGAACTCTAGTAATACAATTAAACGCTTCAGATTTAGATGATGGTTCTAATAGCGAAATTGAATACATGTTTGGGAAAACCCAAAAGAAAAAAGTGCATGACACATTTGAATTAGATAGCGTCACTGGTGAGATTCGAGTGAAAGGAATATTGGACTTTGAGGACACAGAAATTTACAGACTAGATCTGCAGGCTTCAGATAAAGGCCAACCTCCTTGGACGGCCGAAAGTAGAGTTGTGATAAAAATAAAGGATGTGAACGATAATCAGCCAGACATTGAAGTAACATCACTGTCCAATGTAGTCCCCGAGGATTCAAAGCCTGGCACTGTTATCTCCCTCATCAGTGTTACAGACAGAGATTCTGGGGTTAATGGAAAAGTTATTTGCAAAATCTTGGATAATGTTCCGTTTGATTTGACGTCATCCATTGAAGAAAACATGTACTCTCTTGTCACAAAAGGGCATTTAGACAGAGAAATTGTGTCCCATTATGACATCACAATAACAGCTACCGACTGTGGTGAACCTCCACTTTCCGCTGTTAAAACCTTGAGAGTCCAGGTGTCAGATGTAAATGACAACAGACCACTTTTCAGTCAGGATCCATTTGAACTTTATTTGGTAGAAAACAATGCCCCGGGCGCATCAATATTTTCTGTTAGTGCTGCTGATAAGGATCTGAATGAAAATGCAGCAATAGCATACCACATTGTGAGAGGTGATGGGCTGCATCGCGATATAACATCTTTCTTAAATGTAAATTCTGATAACGGACACATTTCAGCACTAAAAAGTTTCGACTTTGAAACACTGAAAACGTTCCAGTTCCAAGTTGTTGCCACAGATTCTGGAACTCCGTCACTAAGCAGCAACGTCACAGTGAACGTGTTCATTCTGGATCAGAACGACAACGCTCCAGTCATCCTGTATCCAGTCAGCTCTAACGGTTCTGCTGAAGGTGTGGAGGAGATTCCCCGCAATGTGAACGCAGGACACTTGGTGACTAAAGTCAGAGCCTATGACGCTGATATAGGATATAACGGCTGGTTACTGTTTTCACTGCAGGAAGTTACTGACCACAGTCTCTTTGGTTTGGACCGCTATACAGGACAGATCAGAACACTTCGCTCATTCACAGAGACAGACGAGGCTGAGCATAAACTGGTCATACTGGTGAAAGACAATGGGAACGTTTCACTCTCAGCAACAGCTACTGTGGTTGTCAAAGTTGTGGAGCCCAAAGAGGCTTTTGCTGCTTCTGATGTTAAAAGTGCAACAAAGGATGAGGAGGAGAATAATGTGACTTTTTACCTGATGATAACTTTGGGCTCAGTTTCAACACTTTTTCTCATCAGTATCATCGTGCTGATTGCAATGCAGTGCTCCAAAACCACAGACTATACTTCTAAATATCTACAAGAGACTAATTATGATGGGACACTGTGTCACAGCATCCAGTACAGATCTGGAGACAAACGGTACATGCTAGTAGGACCCAGAATGAGTATAGGATCTACTATAGTCCCGGGCAGCCATGCGAATACACTAGTGCTTCCTGACAGGAGAGGGGCATCTGGAGAGGTAAGACCTTTAAAGCAAACACCAACAAATACAGCTCTTTGTTTGGGTGTCATTGCTGTTCATGGTGCTAAAAAACTTTGGCTTTTCTGTTATCAAGCAAAGAGACTTTGAAAGAATCCTTGCTCTGTTTAAGAACATTAGTTTGTTTTTGACAGTTGTGTCTCTTAATGTATTGGGAGGTGAAGTTAAAAGTGGTGGTATTTAACTAAGTGCATTAAAGTACATTACTTAAGTACAAAGTTGAGGGACTTGTACTTTTTACACCACTACATTAATCTGACAGCTTTAGTTACTAGTAACTTTAGAAAATAAGCTTTTGCACACAACACTTATGTATTTAATGTATGTAATTTAAAATATAATGTGTTATTATAAATTCAACTACCTAACAATATAACGGCCTAGAAGTACAGCTGAAATGATTAGCCGATTATAAACATAACTGAATTCTTTGTTTCTAGTTTGTATATGTGAATATTTTTCTGTATTGAGTACTAGTACTTTTAATACTTTAGGTAGATTTTTCATACATAGTTTTACTTAAGTGATATTTTCAACGCAGGAATTGTACTTGTAAAAGAGCATTTTTTGTAATAGTACTATGCATCTGAATACTTCTTCCACCACTGGAAGTTGGTGGTGTTTCTGTTGAGCTGTACGAGCAGTTTGTATAGTATTTAATGTTTAAATACTATGTTAAATATGAAAATTCACTAGAGAGAGTGAGCGAGTGAGTGAGTGAGTGAGTGAGTGAGTGAGTGAGTGAGTGAGTTAGTGAAGTCTGTCCATTTGTGTTTTGCTAAATAAACGATAGTACTGGTGCAGAATTTACGCTCATTTCATGACAAGAAGCTTTGAATAACATATCCTTGGATGAGTAGCATTTACGTTCATTTAATGACCTTCGGGTGTCACTGTTACATTGGGAAACGATACAAGACTTTGTCCCTCCCATCAAAAAGCTTTTGTTTGCCATCTAGAGCCGGGCAGGCATTTGAATCAAGCACGCCAGCCGCTGGATTCATGTTGTACAATTTGTAATTATGCCATATACAACGGGTTGGATATAAAGATTTTTTTTGACGCAGTAACTCCTTTCATGTCTTTCCTCTAAGTTGTAGTATAACGATGGGGACAGACAGAAAAAGTCGAACGAGGGAGAAGTGTTTGTTTGTCTTTTATATGGGGTTACTGCTCTTTGTCGGAAAGCAAGCTTTTGCTCAGATTAGGTACTCTATTCCAGAGGAGGTGAAAGAAGGACATGCTGTTGGAAATGTTGCGAAGGATCTTGGCCTCGAAATCACCTCGTTAAGTGACCGACGGTTCCGTGTTGTGTCTGGATCAAAGGAGACATTTTTTGAGGTAAACCCGGACAATGGGGCTCTATACGTTCATAAAAAAATCGACAGAGAGGAGCTCTGTCAGGGCAGTGGTGCCTGCCTAATGGAGCTTAAAATCCTTGTTGAAAACCCGTTGGAAATGCACTACGTAGTTGTAGAAATTACTGATGTAAATGATCACTCTCCTAGTTTCCCTGAAACACAACAGACGTTTGAAATAGCTGAGCACACACTACCAGGAAAGCGATTTCAACTGCACACCGCTCGTGACCCCGATGCTGGAATTAACTCTATTCGTACATACACTTTGACAGCAAATGACCATTTTGAAGTAGATATCCGTCAAAGTGATGAGGATAAAATACCGTTTTTAGTGCTGAAGAAATCGTTAGACAGAGAACAAACAGACAAACACACACTACTGGTTACAGCAGTTGATGGAGGCAAACCTCCAAGATCAGGGACACTAAATGTTTCCATTATTGTTCTTGATATTAATGATAACCGACCAATATTTAGTCAGGAGATTTATCAAATTGAAATACAAGAAAATGTTCCAGTCGGTACTTCAATATTTCAAATTAATGCAACAGATCCCGATGAAGGCACCAACAGTGACATTGAGTACAGCCTCGGAAAAACTCTGAAGAAAAAAGTCTATGACATTTTTGAATTGGACAAATTAACCGGAGCGATTAGGGTTAAAGGAGAAGTGGACTATGAAGAAAACGACGTATATAAACTGGATGTTGAGGCATCAGATAAAGCAACACCCCCACTGACAGGTGAGTGTAGAGTCATTATAAAAATTAAAGACGTTAATGATAATCCACCGGAAATAGAAGTGACATCACTGTCAAATACAGTGTCTGAAGACTCAAAGCCTGGCACAGTTATTTCACTACTTAGTGTGGCGGATAAAGACGCCGGTGTCAATGGAAAAATAATATCAAGCATAACCTCAGACGTGCCTTTTGAGTTAAAGCCCTCCTATAAGGAGAACATATATTCAGTTGTCACGAGAGGATTATTGGATCGAGAGGAGGTGTCACATTATGAAATAACAATAAAAGCCACTGATTGTGGTGAACCTCCATTATCGACTTTTAAAACTCTAAATATTCAGATATCAGATGTAAATGACAACAGTCCACAATTTTCTGAAAATCCTTTACATTTTTATATGGTAGAAAATAACGTTGCTGGAAATTCAATATTCTCTGTAAGCGCAACGGACAATGATTCGAACGACAATGCAGCTATTTTATATACCATTATGAGAGAAGGGAGTCGAAATGACATAATGTCTTTCCTGAATATTAATCCTGATAACGGGCACATTTCAGCACTAAAAAGTTTCGACTTTGAAACACTGAAAACGTTCCAGTTCCAAGTTGTTGCCACAGATTCTGGAACTCCGTCACTAAGCAGCAACGTCACAGTGAACGTGTTCATTCTGGATCAGAACGACAACGCTCCAGTCATCCTGTATCCAGTCAGCTCTAACGGTTCTGCTGAAGGTGTGGAGGAGATTCCCCGCAATGTGAACGCAGGACACTTGGTGACTAAAGTCAGAGCCTATGACGCTGATATAGGATATAACGGCTGGTTACTGTTTTCACTGCAGGAAGTTACTGACCACAGTCTCTTTGGTTTGGACCGCTATACAGGACAGATCAGAACACTTCGCTCATTCACAGAGACAGACGAGGCTGAGCATAAACTGGTCATACTGGTGAAAGACAATGGGAACGTTTCACTCTCAGCAACAGCTACTGTGGTTGTCAAAGTTGTGGAGCCCAAAGAGGCTTTTGCTGCTTCTGATGTTAAAAGTGCAACAAACAATGAGGAGGAGAATAATGTGACTTTTTACCTGATGATAACTTTGGGCTCAGTTTCAACACTTTTTCTCATCAGTATCATCGTGCTGATTGCAATGCAGTGCTCCAAAACCACAGACTATACTTCTAAATATCTACAAGAGACTAATTATGATGGGACACTGTGTCACAGCATCCAGTACAGATCTGGAGACAAACGGTACATGCTAGTAGGACCCAGAATGAGTATAGGATCTACTATAGTCCCGGGCAGCCATGCGAATACACTAGTGCTGCCTGACAGGAGAGGGGCATCTGGAGAGGTAAATATATATTTTTTTAAATTATTCACACTATTAAATTGTAGTCAATACGTTACAGAAGACGATACTTATTGTTTTTACTTTCTTTTTTCATACTGCTGGTGTGAAACTGTGCTGTCCATGGTGCTGAAATTCCAAGACTTGATCGTACTTTTCTTAAAATTTGCTTCTCATTGTGTATTTAGAGCATTTTGCACAGAGAAAAGTACAAAATATAACTTGCAAAACACTGAAATATTTCTTGTACGGATTCTTATATGTCTGTCTTGTCTCTATAATCATACCAAGTGTTTCTTTACCTAAAACTGCAAGCAAATGCAACGTTTTAAACGTGGCAAGAATGCTTCGTCTATAACAGCCACTGTGCTCTCTGCTATGTTTTCACTGTTTGTGTCTCTTATTCATAAACATATACATTTATAACCATGATGAAAACTAATCACTTAGAAATACAAACGAGCTCATTCTTTGTCCCTAATCATGACCACTGTCCGTATGGCTGAAATTAAACTGGTACCGTTTTCCAGCTAACCAGAGCAATTCTAGAATGCATGTGGAGATTTGTGGGTTGTGAGTTTTTAAATGTCAGGTCGCAGAACATAAAAAACTCTCAGCATTCTATCACATATGAACGGCAACAGTCCACATTTCGACCAAACCCCTTTAGAGTTTTATCTTGTAAACGCAACCTTGTTGTTTATACACAACATAGTGCACAACGAAGTTGAATTAAATAAAATAAACGTAATGAGCAATTATTTGTAAAGACTGTTAACTGTATTATTTTTAACTTCGAGTGAAGCGTTTTTTTTCTCTCTACATATTAAGAGTAATCAACGCACGTTTTGTTTGCCAAATGAAGTGAACAACTTGATCACGTGTTTACATAAATTGGAGTAAAACAGTCTCAGTCCTAGTCTTTTCTCAACGGCCTCTTGGTGTCAGTATTACATTGGTAAACCATATGAAATCCCGTCCCTCCCTTCATAAACCTTTTGTATGCCCCTGAGAGCAAGCAGAAAAATCAAATGAATACAGCTTGCCACTCGACCGATTGGTACTGTGCTTGATGTAGCTAAACATGCACACACAGTGGGTTTGATATAGACTTTTATTGCAGTTACGGATTTTTGTGTATTACTGCGTTGTTGGAAAACAATGGCTATCGAAAGACAAACTAGACGAAGGTTCTGCTCATGGACTGCTTTATATTTGGCTCTACTGTTGTTTGTCGGAATACGGGCTTTGGCAGAAATAAGATACTCTATTCCAGAGGAGGTAAACGATGGAACTGCTGTTGGAAATGTTGCGAAGGACCTTGGTCTTGACATCAGCTCTTTGTTTAGCCGACGATTCCGCGTTGTTTCTGAATATAACGATGCATTTTTTGAGGTAAACCAGAACAATGGGGCTCTATACGTCCATAAGAAAATCGACCGAGAGGAGCTCTGTCAGGGCAGTGGTGCCTGCCTAATGGAGCTAAAAGTAATAGTCGAAAACCCGTTGGAAATACACTACGTAGTTGTAGAAATTACTGATGTAAATGATCACTCTCCTAGTTTCCCTGAAAAAGAACAGATGTTTGAAATAGCTGAGCACACACTACCAGGAAAGCGATTTCAACTGCACACCGCTCGTGACCCCGATGCTGGAATTAACTCTATTCGTACATACACTTTGACGTCTAATGAACATTTTGAAGTAGATATCCGTCATAGCGATGAAGATAAAATGCCATTGTTAGTGCTGAAGAAATCGTTAGACAGAGAACAAACGGGCAAACACACACTACTGGTTACAGCAGTTGATGGAGGCAAACCTCCAAGATCAGGGACACTAAATGTTTCCATTATTGTTCTTGACAGTAATGATAACCGACCGACATTTAGTCAGGAGATTTATCAAATTGAAATACAAGAAAATGTTCCAGTCGGTACTTCAATATTTCAAATTAATGCGACAGATCCCGATGAAGGCACCAACAGTGACATTGAGTACAGCCTCGGAAAAACTCTGAAGAAAAAAGTCTATGACATTTTTGAATTGGACAAATTAACCGGAGAGATTAGAGTTAAAGGAGTAGTGGACTATGAAGAAAACGACGTTTATAAACTGGATGTTGAGGCATCAGATAAAGGAACACCCCCACTGACAGGTGAGTGTAGAGTCATTATAAAAATAAAAGACGTTAATGATAATCCACCGGAAATAGAAGTGACATCACTGTCAAATACAGTGTCTGAAGACTCAAAGCCTGGCACAATGATTTCTCTTATCAGTCTCAAGGATAAAGACTCCGGTAACAATGGAAAAATTATTTCAAGCATAACCTCAGACGTGCCTTTTGAATTAAAGCCCTCTTACAAAGAGAACATATATTCAGTAGTTACTACGGATTTTTTGGATCGAGAGGAGGTGTCACATTATGAAATAACAATAAAAGCCACCGATTGTGGCGAACCTCCCTTATCTACTGTTAAAACTCTCAGTATTCAGATATCAGATGTAAATGACAACAGTCCACAATTTTCTCAAAATTCATTACAGTTTTATCTAGTAGAAAATAACGTTGCTGGAGCGTCGATATTCTCTGTAAGCGCAACGGACAAAGACGTGAACAACAATGCAGTTATTTCATACCATATAGTGAGAGGAGGGCGTCTAAATGACATAATGTCTTTTCTCAATATCAATTCTGATAACGGACACATTTCAGCACTAAAAAGTTTCGACTTTGAAACACTGAAAACGTTCCAGTTCCAAGTTGTTGCCACAGATTCTGGAACTCCGTCACTAAGCAGCAACGTCACAGTGAACGTGTTCATTCTGGATCAGAACGACAACGCTCCAGTCATCCTGTATCCAGTCAGCTCTAACGGTTCTGCTGAAGGTGTGGAGGAGATTCCCCGCAATGTGAACGCAGGACACTTGGTGACTAAAGTCAGAGCCTATGACGCTGATATAGGATATAACGGCTGGTTACTGTTTTCACTGCAGGAAGTTACTGACCACAGTCTCTTTGGTTTGGACCGCTATACAGGACAGATCAGAACACTTCGCTCATTCACAGAGACAGACGAGGCTGAGCATAAACTGGTCATACTGGTGAAAGACAATGGGAACGTTTCACTCTCAGCAACAGCTACTGTGGTTGTCAAAGTTGTGGAGCCCAAAGAGGCTTTTGCTGCTTCTGATGTTAAAAGTACAACAAAGGATGAGGAGGAGAATAATTTGACTTTTTACCTGATGATAACTTTGGGCTCAGTTTCAACACTTTTTCTCATCAGTATCATCGTGCTGATTGCAATGCAGTGCTCCAAAACCACAGACTATACTTCTAAATATCTACAAGAGACTAATTATGATGGGACACTGTGTCACAGCATCCAGTACAGATCTGGAGACAAACGGTACATGCTAGTAGGACCCAGAATGAGTATAGGATCTACTATAGTCCCGGGCAGCCATGCGAATACACTAGTGCTTCCTGACAGGAGAGGGGCATCTGGAGAGGTAAGAAAGATCACTTCATTTTAAGGCAGTTCTGGTATGAACGCTGTTGATAGATGGGATGCAGATTTCAGATGATTTCAGTGTGCTTAAAGTCCTGAATCACACCACCTATTAAGAACAGCTGGCTAAAGATGATCCACAGACATAAAATCCATCACTCAGAGGAATGAGTAGGTAGTGTGATGTTATGAGACTGAAGAGTTAAGTTGTTGTTACAGGGGGGTCGTACGGTTGGTACTCACACAGCCCAGACTGTTAATTAGATTAGTAAATACCACATTTTAATTCAGTTAGTATGCTGTGTTTGTAGCTTGATGTTGGTTGTCCCTATATACTTAATATAAAATCAATTCCAAGAATTGATACAACCTTATAAAATATATTGACCTTTGTAGGCTATGTAAAACAGGATGTTGTTGTTGTGGATTGCTGTGAAACATTGGTCAAATTAGTTAAGATGTTTCTGTAAATAGCAAAGCATCCTTCCTTGTGACACTGAAGACACAGTTCCTTCTACCGAAAAGAGAGCAAAAGCAAACTCTTCCTTTTTTGTCCCTTTGTGTTAGCTAATCGTTCAATTTTAAAGAAATTTTGTATAGGATCTACTATAGTCCCGGGCAGCCATGCGAATACATTAGTGATGCCTGACAGGAGGTCCGCGACTGCCGAGGTAAGATATGTTTAAATATTTTTGTATCATGCTGGTGTGCACAAGCACTTTAATAGAAACATAAAGGGCCTTTAACGTCAGTGACAGTAAACACATTCTAAGTCAATAGGGTGCTATAATAAATACCATCATTCATAAAAAAACAGGTACTTACCACGCATTTGTTTCAGCTAGATTTTTCTATAAGGTCTTTGGTTTAAAACACGTGTGTTTTAAATGCTGCTTTGATGAAGTCGTAGAATTTCACTTTTAAAGACAATGAACTAAATGATTATACCACATCGTATTTAATCAATTTGAATTGTTAGCCTGACTAGCTTGATGTCACGTGATATGGGTAGTGAATCGCCTCTTGTGTATAGTGTTTGGTATTAAGATTGTGTTGTGCGTATTAAATCAGTTTGCGTGATAGAATCGCATGGTGGCACTAAACAACCAGAAATACGCATTACAGTAGTTGACCATCCATAGGTCTTTGGGACTGCCTCTGAAGCATTCAGGAGGGCAGAACGTTTTCCTCCCAATGTAATTTGTTCAAACGATTTTGTCATCCAGACAAACCGAGCGCATCATAGGAAGGTGATTTTTGTTCTCAATTAATGGATATGTAAAGAGTCTGTAGATCACTTGGTATTTACTGGATTTATCAGCTGTCAATAAGCAATGGAAAAAAGCGGAACGGACTCCTGGCGACAAGAAAGCAAATGGGTATTCCTCGTGCTCGCTTTTAATTTGATTTTCGGCAATGCATCTGGACAGATAAGATATTCTATATCGGAAGAGATCAAAGAGGGGACTGCTGTTGGGAATTTAGCAAAGGATCTAGGAATAGATTCTAATATATTAAAAGCAAGGAGATTTCGTATCGTTTCTGGCTCCAGTGAATCCCTTTTCCAGGTAAACCAAGATGATGGAATTTTATACGTAAATCGGAATATTGACCGTGAGGAAATATGCCAGCGGACCAATGTTTGTTTGATTAACCTTAAATCCGTGCTAGAGAACCCACTGGAGATCCATTATGTTGCTGTGGAAGTGTTAGATGTAAATGACCATTCGCCCTCTTTCCCGGAGAACAACAAAAGGCTAGAAATTTCAGAGTCCACCTTACCGGGAACCAGATTTCAGTTGCATGCTGCTGTCGATCCAGATGGTGGTGTGAATTCCGTTCAACACTATAGGCTAAGTCCTAATAATAATTTTCGTCTAGAAGTGAAAGACAGCGGGAAAGATGGCAAAGTGCCTGTTTTACAGATACAAAGCCCGTTAGACAGAGAAACCTCTAGCAGCCACAAACTACTGCTCACAGCACTGGATGGGGGTAAACCTCCTAAATCAGGGACCATGGAGATATCTATAGACATATTAGATGTGAACGACAATGCGCCAGTTTTTACAAAAGATGTCTATTCTGCAGAGATAAATGAGGATTCGCCAATTGGAACAATAATCATACGAGTAAATGCCACAGATATTGACGACGGATTAAATGGAGATGTGAGCTATTCTTTTGGTAATGTGAACAGCAAGGTGCGCGAAATGTTTGATGTCGACCCAAACACAGGTGAAATAACTGTGAAAGGACAATTAAACTATGAAGTGGATGACAGTTACGAGATTAATATACAGGCATCTGACAGCGGTGCTGTTCCGTTTATAACTGAAAAAAGCGTTACTGTAAATATTAAAGACATAAATGATAATGCACCTGTAATTGAGGTAACGTCACTGTCGAACACAATTTCAGAGGATTCCAGACCAGGAACAACGGTAGCACTTCTTAGCATTACCGATTTGGACTCTGGAGTAAACGGGAAAGTGATAAGCTTTGCAGAAGGCGATGTCCCTTTCACACTAACGCCATCAATACAGGACAACATGTACGCTGTAGTGACAAAGTCGCAGCTTGACAGGGAAAATAAATCGATTTATGATGTAACAGTAATAGCAAAAGATGCAGGCGAACCAGCCTTAACGTCTGTAAAGACATTAAGGGTTGTTGTTTCTGACGTTAACGATAACAGCCCAGAGTTTTCAATAAGCCGATATCATATTTATGTCTCTGAAAATAACCCTCCCGGAATGTTGGTGTTTTATTTAACCGCGTCTGATCGTGACGAAGGAGATAATGCTCTTATTTCGTACAATATTCTAAGAAATGGAGTTTATGCAAATGAAGTGACTTCATTTCTCAGCATAAACTCTGAAACTGGAGATATTTCAGCGCTAAAAAGTTTCGACTTTGAAACACTGAAAACGTTCCAGTTCCAAGTTGTTGCCACAGATTCTGGAACTCCGTCACTAAGCAGCAACGTCACAGTGAACGTGTTCATTCTGGATCAGAACGACAACGCTCCAGTCATCCTGTATCCAGTCAGCTCTAACGGTTCTGCTGAAGGTGTGGAGGAGATTCCCCGCAATGTGAACGCAGGACACTTGGTGACTAAAGTCAGAGCCTATGACGCTGATATAGGATATAACGGCTGGTTACTGTTTTCACTGCAGGAAGTTACTGACCACAGTCTCTTTGGTTTGGACCGCTATACAGGACAGATCAGAACACTTCGCTCATTCACAGAGACAGACGAGGCTGAGCATAAACTGGTCATACTGGTGAAAGACAATGGGAACGTTTCACTCTCAGCAACAGCTACTGTGGTTGTTAAAGTTGTGGAGCCCAAAGAGGCTTTTGCTGCTTCTGATGTTAAAAGTGCAACAAACACTGAGGAGGAGAATAATGTGACTTTTTACCTGATGATAACTTTGGGCTCAGTTTCAACACTTTTTCTCATCAGTATCATCGTGCTGATTGCAATGCAGTGCTCCAAAACCACAGACTATACTTCTAAATATCTACAAGAGACTAATTATGATGGGACACTGTGTCACAGCATCCAGTACAGATCTGGAGACAAACGGTACATGCTAGTAGGACCCAGAATGAGTATAGGATCTACTATAGTCCCGGGCAGCCATGCGAATACACTAGTGCTTCCTGACAGGAGGAGAACAGTCACAGAGGTAAGATTTTAACACGCAGAAAGTGTGACGTTTTCTCTTCAGATACAGTATATATCACGTTGTTTGAGGTCTGTGGAATTTTGGTGTCTTATTCAACATGTTCAAACTACCTTCAGACATGTTTGTCACACATGTTACTGTGTGTTCTTTTTTCAAAAGAACAGATGTGAGTTTGTCAGCTTAGTATACTTTTGGATTCAGCTTCCTGCTTCTGTTTTCAACAGCTACTGTCTGATGCACAATTTTCTCTCAGCTCCTTTAATAACGGGGCACTCTTATACATACCCATACACTAGTCATCACGAACACTATAGGTATTTATATACAATGATCCGTCTTTCCAAATGACAGAACCGAAAAACCAAATCCCTTACGTCATTCTGTTCTCTTTTTGTGCAAAGAGCTTTTCCACCAAACATCTAAAATTGTATTAAAAACCAAAACAATATCTGCCTACACTGACATGCTCTTGGTTATTTGTCTTGGATTTATTCATGATAATTCTGCAAAAGACATTCATAATTTTGGACACAAATAATATGGTTAAGACAGAAAAACCCTGCTAGTCTGCTTGGAATCGCTATCCATGGTGCTGAAAAGCATTGCCTTTTCTGTTTTCCAGCAAAGATATGATCAAAGCTAAAACAAAACAAAACTTGGTTAGTAATACTTCATGTATGTTCCAATTTAAAGTGTTAGCTATTTGCATTGTTTCTGATGTGGAATTTTACTAATTCATACTTTATTTCTGTGTGGCAGAGGCAACCTGTAGCCTACAAAGCTCTATGCCCTGTCCATAGCATTACGCGTTTGTGATCATATTCGTTGTTCAAAACTTGCTTTATCTCTGCTTTTGTTTCATCTCCAAATGGATTTTCTGACCAAACTATACCCTGATATGTCATTTTAACGACTTTAAATGGTTTAAAATGTTGCCCTCTTGGTGTCACTGTTACACCAATAAGGCCATAAAGGAATCAGTCCCTCCCCCGAAGAAAGCTTTTGTTTGGTACAAACAGCAGACGATACATCAGATGTAAGGGTGCCAGTTGGATGAGATGGTGTGGTCTGCTTTCTAAACATGGGAAACTAAACATAAGGGTAGATTTGATTTGCTGCAGAACCGGGCTCCTGTGTGGGTGTATGTTGTTGGACAACGATGGGGAGTAAAAGACGATCTCGCTCAAGTGACTATTGTTGGTTTGCATTTCGTTTTTCCTTATTGCTGATTTTCGGAAAGCAGGCTCTGGCTGAACTGAGATACTCTATTCCAGAGGAGATGAAAGAAGGAACCGTTGTTGGAAATGTTGCTAAGGATCTTGGTCTGGACAAAACCGCTTTAATTGATCGACGATTTCGTGTTGTGTCAGGATCCAAGGACGCTTTTTTCGAGGTAAACCCGGACAATGGTGCCTTACAAGTCCGTAAAAAGATCGACAGAGAGGAGCTGTGTCACGGTAGCGGTGCATGTCTAATGGAGCTGAAAATCCTTGTTGAAAACCCTTTGGAAATGCACCATGTTGCTGTAGAAATCACGGATGTAAATGATCACTCCCCCAGGTTTTCTGAAAAGGAACAGCAATTTCAAATATTTGAACATACAGCTCCGGGAACGCGATTCGATCTGCACGCAGCCCGTGATCCGGATGCTGGAAGTAATTCTATTCGTACATATACATTAACATCAAATGATCACTTTGAAATAGATGTTAGTCAAAGTGACGAGGACAAAATACCATTTTTAGTGCTGAAAAAGTCCTTAGACAGAGAACAAAATAATAAACACGTGCTGTTTGTTACAGCAGTTGATGGAGGTAAACCTCCAAGATCAGGGACACTAAATGTTTCCATTATTGTTCTTGATATTAATGATAATCGTCCAATGTTTAGTCAGGATACTTATCAAATAGAAGTATACGAAAATGTCCCAGTTGGTACAACTGTTACAAGAGTGAATGCAACAGATTCAGATGAAGGGACTAATGGAGAAATAGAGTACAGCCTTAGCAAAACATTAGCACGTAGAATCTACGAGATATTTGAATTAGATAGTTTAAGTGGACAAATTACATTGAAAGGGACTTTGGATTTTGAGGAATCAGAGATTTATAAACTAGATGTTCAGGCATCGGACAAGGGGACGCCTCCATTAATGAGCAGGTGTAAAGTGATAATAAAGATAAAAGATGTTAATGATAATCCACCGGAAATAGAAGTCACATCACTGTCAAATACAGTGTCTGAAGACTCAAAGCCTGGCACAGTTATTTCACTTATTAGTGTGACGGATAAAGACTCTGGTGTTAATGGGAAAATTATATCACGCATTACCGACGAAGTGCCATTTGAATTAAAGCCCTCCTATAAGGAGAACATATATTCAGTTGTCACGAAAGGATTATTGGATCGAGAGGTGGTGTCACATTATGAAATAACAATAAAAGCCACCGATTGTGGGGAACCTCCCTTATCGACTTTTAAAATTCTTAACATTCAATTATCAGATGTAAATGACAACAGTCCACAATTTTCTCAAAATCCATTACATTTTTATCTAGTAGAAAATAACGTTGCTGGAGCGTCGATATTCTCTGTAAGTGCAACTGACTACGATGTCAGTGACAATGCATTTATTTCATATCATATTGCCAGAGAAAATGATCTAACATATTTCCTAAATATAAATTCTGATAACGGACACATTTCAGCGCTTAAAAGTTTTGACTTTGAAACTCTGAAAACGTTCCAGTTCCAAGTTGTTGCCACAGATTCTGGAACTCCGTCACTAAGCAGCAACGTCACAGTGAACGTGTTCATTCTGGATCAGAACGACAACGCTCCAGTCATCCTGTATCCAGTCAGCTCTAACGGTTCTGCTGAAGGTGTGGAGGAGATTCCCCGCAATGTGAACGCAGGACACTTGGTGACTAAAGTCAGAGCCTATGACGCTGATATAGGATATAACGGCTGGTTACTGTTTTCACTGCAGGAAGTTACTGACCACAGTCTCTTTGGTTTGGACCGCTATACAGGACAGATCAGAACACTTCGCTCATTCACAGAGACAGACGAGGCTGAGCATAAACTGGTCATACTGGTGAAAGACAATGGGAACGTTTCACTCTCAGCAACAGCTACTGTGGTTGTCAAAGTTGTGGAGCCCAAAGAGGCTTTTGCTGCTTCTGATGTTAAAAGTGCAACAAAGGATGAGGAGGAGAATAATGTGACTTTTTACCTGATGATAACTTTGGGCTCAGTTTCAACACTTTTTCTCATCAGTATCATCGTGCTGATTGCAATGCAGTGCTCCAAAACCACAGACTATACTTCTAAATATCTACAAGAGACTAATTATGATGGGACACTGTGTCACAGCATCCAGTACAGATCTGGAGACAAACGGTACATGCTAGTAGGACCCAGAATGAGTATAGGATCTACTATAGTCCCGGGCAGCCATGCGAATACACTAGTGCTTCCTGACAGGAGAGGGGCATCTGGAGAGGTAAGAGTTTAATGTAGCAAGTGTTGTGTTTTTTCGTTGTTCAGATGAATATCCCATTATTTGAGGTTAAATTACTTGTTGTCTTATCCATCTCGTTTAACTGTCTACATACATGTATGAGACATATATTATCGTGCTTTCTGTTCCAAAAGAAAAGATGTGTTTTTATGCTTATTATAATGCTGGCCTCAGCTTCCTGCTTCTGTTTGCAAAAGCCTCCGTCTGATGCACAACCCACTCATCATGAACACCAGAGTTGTTTCAGAAAAAAATTATCAGTCTTTCTCAGTGAGAAAATTAACAAAATAAATGTGTTAATTAATGGTAGCCTCATTTTGGAAACATGTGAGCGAAGAGATTTACCACCAACAATTGTGATACAATTCCAAACAATGCCTGCTTATCCTAACATAATGTTAGTTTTGTGTTTGCAATATTTATCACGATTGTGCAACATGTATAATAATAGACACAAATAATAATTATGCTTGGAATCGTTATCCATTGTGGTACATTTAATTGGCTTTACTTTGGTGTACTTTTTCAATCAGCAATATGAGCAAAGCAACAAAAAAAAAGTAGTAACATTTATATTCCTACTGAGCATGGCATTTCACTAATTCATACAGTTAGCTGTTTCTGTTTGTGGCAGAGAGAACATATATAGCTCTAAGGACAGAGCCCAGTCCATTGAACAGCCCGTTTGTGATTATGTTGTACTTTCACAACTTGCTTTATCGCCTCTTCTGTTTAAACATCTTAAGGTGAATTTTCTAATTAAAGTAGGCTACTTACAGGTATTGCTATTTTAAGAGCTTTAATTCGTCTAAAATGCTGCCCTCTTGGTGTCACTGTTACATAAAAAAACATAAAAGACTCAATCCCTCCCATAAGAAAGCTTTTGTTTGGTGCACACAGCAAAGGGTTTCATCTGATTTGAGCGTGCGAGTTGGTTGAGACGGTGTTTTACGTTTTCAAAACAAACGATACTAACTGGGCTGATATACACATTTGATTTGCTGCAGAAACAGGTGCGTGTGTGTGTTGTTGGATAACGATGGGGAGCGAAAGACGATGTCGATCAAGTATAAATGTTTTGCTTGGTTTTCATTTATCCTTCCTGCTGATTTTCGGAAAGCAGGCTCTGGCTGAACTGAGATACTCTATTCCAGAGGAGATGAAAGAAGGAACCGTTGTTGGAAATGTTGCTAAGGATCTTGGTTTGGACAAAACCGCTTTAATTGATCGACGATTTCGTGTTGTGTCAGGATCCAAGGACGCTTTTTTCGAGGTAAACCCGGACAATGGTGCCTTACAAGTCCGTAAAAAGATCGACAGAGAGGAGCTGTGTCACGGTAGTGGTGCATGTCTAATGGAGCTGAAAATCCTTGTTGAAAACCCTTTGGAAATACACTATGTAGTTGTAGAAATCACGGATGTAAATGATCACTCCCCCAGGTTTTCTGAAAAGGAACAGCAATTTCAAATAGCAGAACATACAGCTCCGGGAACGCGATTCGATCTGCACGCAGCCCGTGATCCGGATGCTGGAAGTAATTCTATTCGTACATATACATTAACATCAAATGATCACTTTGACATAGATGTTAGTGAAAGTGACGAGGACAAAATACCATTTTTAGTGCTGAAAAAGTCCTTAGACAGAGAACAAAATAATAAACACGTGCTGTTTGTTACAGCAGTTGATGGAGGTAAACCTCCAAGATCAGGGACACTAAATGTTTCCATTATTGTTCTTGATATTAATGATAATCGTCCAATGTTTAGTCAGGATACTTACCAAATAGAAATATATGAAAATGTCCCAGTTGGTACAACTGTTACAAGAGTGAATGCAACAGATCCAGATGAAGGGACCAATGGAGAAATAGAGTACAGCCTTAGCAAAACATTAGCACGTAGAATCTACGAGATATTTGAATTAAATAGTTTAAGTGGACAAATTACATTGAAAGGGACTTTGGATTTTGAGGAAACAGAGATTTATAAACTAGATGTTCAGGCATCGGACAAAGGGACGCCTCCATTAACGAGCAGGTGTAAAGTGATAATAAAGATAAAAGACGTTAATGATAATCCACCGGAAATAGAAGTCACATCACTGTCAAATACAGTGTCTGAAGACTCAAAGCCTGGCACAGTTATTTCACTTATTAGTGTGACGGATAAAGACTCTGGTGTTAATGGAAAAATTATATCACGCATTACCGACGAAGTGCCATTTGAATTAAAGCCTTCTTTTAAGGAAAACACATATTCAGTTGTCACGAAAGGATTTTTGGATCGAGAGGAGGTGTCACATTATGAAATAACAATAAAAGCCACCGATTGTGGTGAACCTCCCTTATCGACTTTTAAAACTCTTAACATTCAAATATCAGATGTAAATGACAACAGTCCACAATTTTCTCAAAATCCATTACATTTTTATATGGTAGAAAATAACGTTGCAGGAGGGTCGATATTCTCTGTAAGCGCAACGGACAATGATTCGAACGACAATGCAGCTATTTCATATCATATTGCTAGAAAGAATGATTTAACAACCTTCCTGAATGTAAATTCAGATAACGGACACATTTCAGCACTAAAAAGTTTCGACTTTGAAACACTGAAAACGTTCCAGTTCCAAGTTGTTGCCACAGATTCTGGAACTCCGTCACTAAGCAGCAACGTCACAGTGAACGTGTTCATTCTGGATCAGAACGACAACGCTCCAGTCATCCTGTATCCAGTCAGCTCTAACGGTTCTGCTGAAGGTGTGGAGGAGATTCCCCGCAATGTGAACGCAGGACACTTGGTGACTAAAGTCAGAGCCTATGACGCTGATATAGGATATAACGGCTGGTTACTGTTTTCACTGCAGGAGGTTACTGACCACAGTCTCTTTGGTTTGGACCGCTATACAGGACAGATCAGAACACTTCGCTCATTCACAGAGACAGACGAGGCTGAGCATAAACTGGTCATACTGGTGAAAGACAATGGGAACGTTTCACTCTCAGCAACAGCTACTGTGGTTGTCAAAGTTGTGGAGCCCAAAGAGGCTTTTGCTGCTTCTGATGTTAAAAGTGCAACAAACAATGAGGAGGAGAATAATGTGACTTTTTACTTGATGATAACTTTGGGCTCAGTTTCAACACTTTTTCTCATCAGTATCATCGTGCTGATTGCAATGCAGTGCTCCAAAACCACAGACTATACTTCTAAATATCTACAAGAGACTAATTATGATGGGACACTGTGTCACAGCATCCAGTACAGATCTGGAGACAAACGGTACATGCTAGTAGGACCCAGAATGAGTATAGGATCTACTATAGTCCCGGGCAGCCATGCGAATACACTAGTGCTGCCTGACAGGAGAGGAACATCTGGAGAGGTAAGCTGCTTTACATGGCTCAAACTTTGGTTTGCGTTTAATTTTAAATATGTCTCTTAATAATTATATTATATACACTTTTTATAGCTGAGGTATTACTATACATACACATTGTATTGTTTTGTGAGAGGTGTTCTTTGGGTTTGGGGAATTACTCAACAGACGAGTCTGAGTGATAATATCGTTATCCAAAGTTCTGAAACCGCTGTCGGTGTGTTTTTATAAAGGCACGAAAAATGTACACTTTATCTTTCTTTATGGCATCGACAATAATTGTTTTTAAAGAGCTACACCTCACAATTTTTGCTTGTTTAGGAACAAACCGAGTAAGTGATCACATGGTGTCAGTATGTTAGCAGAAAAGATTCAAGAGAAGCCTTTTGTCAAATATATGGTTCCTCCCCTTGTGGGATGGGTTTTCGCATTTCAGTACTGGATGCATCCTGTACTCTCACAGCGAATATTCAAGATCTGTGATTTTTATTATACACTGGAAAGTGTACTTTGAGGTACATCTATTTTTTCTTTTGATGAAGGAGTTGTTACTCTGAATCATCAGGATATATTTTTATTTTCTAGTTATGGAGCAGAAAGGACGTGGAACATCGAGAGAGCAATGGCGGTGGATCGCTTTCATTGTTTCAATAATTTTGATGTGGAGCAGAGCTTCGGCGCAGTTAAGATATTCCATTGCTGAGGAAGTTGAAGAAGGAACTGTTGTTGGGAATATAGCGAAGGATTTGGGATTGGAGAAGAACACATTGAAAGAGAGAGGATGTCGCATTGTTGAAGGTTCAACTGAGTCATTTTTTCATGTAAACCAGAACGACGGATTATTGTATGTTGACCGAATAATTGACAGGGAGAAGGTTTGTGAGCGGAGTAGTGTGTGCTTGATCAATTTAAAAACTGTGCTGGAAAACCCTCTCGAAATTCATTACGTGACTGTAGAGGTGTTGGATGTAAACGACCACTCTCCTACCTTTTCAACGAAAGAGTCACGTCTCGAAATTTCAGAGTCAGTTTTACCAGGTTTGCGCCTCCAGCTGCAAGCAGCACACGATCCTGATGTTGGTCAGTTTTCAATCCAGGAGTATAAACTAGGTCCTAGTGATCATTTTCGTTTAGAAGTCAAAGATCGTGGAAAAGATGGAAAGATACCGATTTTAGTTTTACTGAAGACGCTGGATAGGGAAACAAAGACAAAACATAAATTGCTTCTTACAGCTGTTGATGGAGGGAAACCAAGTAAATCTGGAAGAGCTGAAATTACAGTTGACGTTTTAGACATCAATGACAATATGCCAGTATTCAACGAAGACACATACTCTGTACGTTTGGATGAAAATGCTCCAATTGGCACAACAATTATACAAGTAAATGCTTCTGATTTAGATGAAGGATCTAATGGCGAGATTACGTATTCATTAGGAAAAAATGTGAACAGCAGAATACGTGAACTGTTTCGTGTAGATCCAACTACAGGTGACATTATTGTTCAAGATCTGATAGACTTTGAATTAGAGGAAAGTTATGAAATTGATATACAGGCGTCTGATAAAGGATCAGCTCCTTTGAGGACAGACAAAAGTGTGTTGGTGAATATTGTTGATATGAATGATAACGCCCCTCATATAGAGGTTACATCATTTTCAAGAGCAATACCAGAGGATGCAAGAGTAGGAACTACTGTGGCATTAGTCAGTGTTCTTGATAAAGACTCTGGTCTCAACGGGAAAGTGATTTGCTCATTTAGTAAAGATGTTCCTTTCATAATATCACCTTCAACACAAGACAACATGTATTCTATAGTCACAAAATCGCCCTTGGATAGAGAAAAGCAGTCTATATATGATGTTACAATTGTTGCAAAAGACGCAGGTGTTCCTTCGTTGTCTTCTGAAAAAGGCATTAGTATTGTTGTATCAGATGTGAATGATAACAGTCCCGAGTTTTTAGCCAGCCCTTACACATATTATGTTATGGAGAACAATTCTCCAGGAGCTTCAGTGTTTTCTGTGAGGGCGTCAGACCACGACGAGGATGATAATTCTCGTATTTTATATCATATATTGAGACCTGGAAAAGAGAATAACAAACTCCAATCATTTAGTCTTAACATAAACTCTGAAACTGGAGACATTTTGGCGCTGAAAAGTTTTGACTTTGAAACACTGAAAACGTTCCAGTTCCAAGTTGTTGCCACAGATTCTGGAACTCCGTCACTAAGCAGCAACGTCACAGTGAACGTGTTCATTCTGGATCAGAACGACAACGCTCCAGTCATCCTGTATCCAGTCAGCTCTAACGGTTCTGCTGAAGGTGTGGAGGAGATTCCCCGCAATGTGAACGCAGGACACTTGGTGACTAAAGTCAGAGCCTATGACGCTGATATAGGATATAACGGCTGGTTACTGTTTTCACTGCAGGAAGTTACTGACCACAGTCTCTTTGGTTTGGACCGCTATACAGGACAGATCAGAACACTTCGCTCATTCACAGAGACAGACGAGGCTGAGCATAAACTGGTCATACTGGTGAAAGACAATGGGAACGTTTCACTCTCAGCAACAGCTACTGTGGTTGTCAAAGTTGTGGAGCCCAAAGAGGCTTTTGCTGCTTCTGATGTTAAAAGTGCAACAAACAATGAGGAGGAGAATAATGTGACTTTTTACCTGATGATAACTTTGGGCTCAGTTTCAACACTTTTTCTCATCAGTATCATCGTGCTGATTGCAATGCAGTGCTCCAAAACCACAGACTATACTTCTAAATATCTACAAGAGACTAATTATGATGGGACACTGTGTCACAGCATCCAGTACAGATCTGGAGACAAACGGTACATGTTAGTAGGACCCAGAATGAGTATAGGATCTACTATAGTCCCGGGCAGCCATGCGAATACCCTAGTGCTTCCTGACAGGAGAGGAACATCTGGAGAGGTGAGTAAATAGTTATATTGCACATACATGCTAATTTAAGGACCCCCTTTGTCATCATCGTCCTCAATCATGGTGTTGAACATGGTTTTAGCCCACATGAGGAACTTTTTTTAACAATTGAACACATAGTGACATTTAGTAGTAATCAGGATAACGTAATGAAATGTATTATTGCACAGATTCACAGGGTGGCAGTACCTTCTCAGTTTAAAGCCGTATAGCGTCTCTGGATACACTTGAGTCCGCCCCTATACGTTCAGACTGGTTACAGCATTTAGCTGGCAGCCTTGGATTAGTCCTCCGTTACTGTTTTTTGTAAAATACATTCTAAGGAGACATAAATATAGTTCGTGCTGTGATGGATCGCAAATCAAGATAAGTGGACAGTATTGGACGCGTTTGGATTTGTACTTTTACATCAAACATGAAACAAAGAGGACGGGAGGCATGGCGACAGCGAGCCAATTTAATCGCCGTTTTGGTTTTGCTTTTATTTTTCAGAGTAGCCTCAGCACAGTTGAGATACTCAATAGCTGAAGAGCTCAAAGAGGGAAGTTTTGTTGGAAATATAGCTAAAGATTTGGGAATTGACCTGAATTTAATGAAGCAGAGGGGATTTCGTATTATGTCCGGCTCGACTGAACCTCTTTTCAAGGTAAATGAGAATGACGGCATCCTTTACGCGAACCATAAAATAGACCGGGAGGAAATATGTAAGGAGAGCAGTGTATGTTTAATTAACCTTAAAACTGTTCTCGAAAACCCACTAGAAGTTCATTATGTCACCGTGGAAATAACAGATTTAAATGACCACTCTCCCACATTTCCAGAGAAAACAAAGAGGCTAGAGATCTCAGAGTCTGCGTTGCCAGGGGCACGATATCAGTTGCAAAATGCACATGACCCGGATGGTGGCACAAACTCCGTCCAACAGTATAAAATCAGTCAGAATGATCATTTTCGTTTAGAGATTAAGGACCGCGGCCGAGATGGTAAAACTCCAATTTTGCAATTACAGAGGCAGCTTGACAGAGAGGCCAAACGTAGTCATAAATTGGTGTTGACTGCAATGGATGGAGGAAATCCCGCAAAGACAGGCACCGTTGAAATATACATAGATGTTCTAGATGTTAACGACAATATGCCAGTGTTCACCAAAGACACATATTCCACCGTGCTACAAGAGAACGCCCCAGTTGGCACAACAGTCATCCAAGTTAATGCAACAGATCAGGACGACGGTCCCAATGGGGAAGTGGTTTATTCATTCGGCAGTGATGTGAAAGGTAAAATTCGAGACCTGTTTGCTATCGATTCTGTTACTGGGGAGATAATTGTGAAAGGTCGTGTAGACTTTGAGGAACAGGACAGCTATGACATTGATATACAGGCATCTGACAAGGGAATCATTCCATTCAGAACAGATAAAAGTGTCATAATTAAAATTGGAGATGCAAACGATAATCCTCCTGAAATAGAAGTGGCATCGTTGTCAAGTGCAGTTTCAGAGGATTCTAGACCAGGAACAACCGTAGCGCTTATCAGCATAACTGATTTAGACTCTGCATTGAATGGCAAAATAATCAGCTTTGTAGCCGAAGACAGCCCATTTACATTAACCCCTTCAATACAAGATAACATGTTCGCTGTTGTCACTAAGTCACAGCTTGACAGGGAACAGCAATCAACATATGATATTACAATAATCGCTAAAGACGCAGGTGAACCAGCCTTAACATCCGAAAAGACTGTAAGCGTGTTTGTATCAGATATTAATGACAACAGTCCCATGTTTTCTGTGAGCCCCTATAGTTTTTACATCACTGAAAATAACCTCCCAGGGGCCTCTTTGTTTTCTGTAAGAGCCTCTGATCGTGACGAGGGAGAGAATGCGATTATTTCGTATCATATTCTCAGGAATGCAGGTTATGAAAATAAAGTCACATCATTTCTTAACATAAACTCTGAAACTGGAGATATTTCAGCACTAAAAAGTTTCGACTTTGAAACACTGAAAACGTTCCAGTTCCAAGTTGTTGCCACAGATTCTGGAACTCCGTCACTAAGCAGCAACGTCACAGTGAACGTGTTCATTCTGGATCAGAACGACAACGCTCCAGTCATCCTGTATCCAGTCAGCTCTAACGGTTCTGCTGAAGGTGTGGAGGAGATTCCCCGCAATGTGAACGCAGGACACTTGGTGACTAAAGTCAGAGCCTATGACGCTGATATAGGATATAACGGCTGGTTACTGTTTTCACTGCAGGAAGTTACTGACCACAGTCTCTTTGGTTTGGACCGCTATACAGGACAGATCAGAACACTTCGCTCATTCACAGAGACAGACGAGGCTGAGCATAAACTGGTCATACTGGTGAAAGACAATGGGAACGTTTCACTCTCAGCAACAGCTACTGTGGTTGTCAAAGTTGTGGAGCCCAAAGAGGCTTTTGCTGCTTCTGATGTTAAAAGTGCAACAAAGGATGAGGAGGAGAATAATGTGACTTTTTACCTGATGATAACTTTGGGCTCAGTTTCAACACTTTTTCTCATCAGTATCATCGTGCTGATTGCAATGCAGTGCTCCAAAACCACAGACTATACTTCTAAATATCTACAAGAGACTAATTATGATGGGACACTGTGTCACAGCATCCAGTACAGATCTGGAGACAAACGGTACATGCTAGTAGGACCCAGAATGAGTATAGGATCTACTATAGTCCCGGGCAGCCATGCGAATACTCTTATGGTCCCAGATAGGAGGCCCGCGTCTGAAGAGGTAAGAGCAATAGTTGGTTCGTTATGTCCTGTAACTTTTCAGAGCTTATTTTGTGTGAATAATATTGCTTTATGAATTATCATGTAATACTCTTGTCGTGTTCCTGGTTTGTATTTGGGGAATCTACGGTTAAATTCTACCTGGCAAACACTCCGATATGGTTAATGGGAAGAGAATGCTTTCATAAGTATGTTTACAATGGTAATCTAACAGATTTTCATGTGGTGTAAGTCTAATGCGCTCGTGGTGTAGCTGAGTGCAGGCTGTCGCTGTCCGTGGTGCTGAGCATTTCCTAAATCCCTCTTTTTGACACATATGATGTAAAGTAAGAGTTATATCTCCATGGACTATCTCCTAATTGAAGGCGGCATCTTTGGCTGAACTTGTCCCAACATGGCTTTATCAGTGGGAATAAGGCAGGCCGCTTCTCTTCATTGTTAAAAACAAACAAACATTTTAATGCATTTAATACATTGTTGCTATTATTTTAAATACAATACTGTAGTGTGATTCTCTATCACTTGGTGTCAGTATAGTAACAAATAATGCTTTCACGTGTTTTCGTCATAGCCACAAGACCTATCCCCTTCCTCTATAGAGTCTAAAACCATCACTGACAGAACCTTACACTGCTGACGGCTGAAATCCACAATTTAGCGTTAAAAAATTCTAATGCTCTGTTGGAGAATAAATGGATTATGACCACGAATGTGACAAAGATAGTGTACGTTAGAATATGAGAATAGATATTTGAAAGGTTTTTTTATTTTAAATGTTTCATCTTCACATCATGGAACAAAGACAACGCCAAACATGGAGTAAGCGGACAAAGTGGGTTGCCTATATGATGGTTTTGGTTACGTTTTGGAGCAAAGCTTCAGGACAATTCCGATATTCCATCTCCGAGGAAGAGAAAGAAGGAACTGCTGTTGGAAATATAGCAAAGGATTTAGGTGTCGATAAGACCACACTGAAGGACAGAGGGTACCGTATTGTCTACGGCACGAAAGAGCCTCCTTTTCGAGTAAACCAGGATGATGGTTTCTTGTATGTGAACCGGAAAATTGACAGAGAGGAAGTGTGTGACCGAAGTAAGGTTTGTCTAATCGACTTTAAAGCTGTGTTAGAAAACCCCCTGGAGGTGCATTATGTAGCAGTGGAGATTCTGGATGTAAATGACCATGCACCAAGCTTTCCCGAAAGAGAAAAGACTTTAGAAATTTCTGAATCTGCATTACCAGGAGCAAGATTCCAGTTACAAGCTGCGCGTGATGCTGATAGTGGTTCATTATCCGTTCAGCAGTATAAGTTAAGTCTGAATGAACATTTTCGCTTGGAAGTGAAAGATCGTGGTGAGGACCGTAAAACTCCTAGTTTAATTCTTCAAAAGCCACTTGATAGAGAGTTTGCCAAGACCCATGCATTACTTCTGACAGCCATTGATGGAGGTAAACCTCCGCGATCCGGTAACATGACAATAATTGTTGATGTTTCCGATGTCAATGACAACCCCCCAGTGTTCACCCAGGATTCATATACAGTGCAGCTAAAAGAAAATTCTCCTTTGGGTACAACTGTGATTCAAGTTAATGCTACTGATTTGGATGAAGGTTCGAATGGTGAAGTTATATATTCATTCGGAAATGATGTGGATGCAATGGCACGTTCACGTTTTGATTTAAATCCAATGACTGGAGTAATTACTGTAGCAGGGGCCATAGATTTTGAAGAATGCAGCAGATACGAAATTGATATCCAGGCATCCGACAAAGGTCCGGCTACACTAGCTACAGAAAAAAGCGTTATTATACACATTGTTGATGTAAACGACAATGCACCAGAGATTGAAGTGACATCCTTTTCTCGTGCGCTCCCGGAAGATTCAAAACCAGGAACCACAGTAGCCGTAATTAGTGTTAAAGATTCGGACTCTGGTCTTAACGGAAAAGTTATGTGTTACATAAGCCAAGATATTCCTTTCCTGCTCACTCCATCTTTACAAAATAACATGTATTCTCTGGTAACAAAATTGCTTTTGGATCGAGAGCAGCAATCGCAATATATTGTCACAATTGTAGGAACAGACGCAGGTGCACCATCTTTATCATCAGAAAAAACAATACACATAGATGTGTCAGATGTGAATGACAACAACCCTGTGTTTTCACAGAACCCATATACTTTCTACATAACTGAAAATAACAACCCGGAGCATCTATTTTATCAGTGACAGCCCGTGATGATGACGAGAGCAGTAATGCTCTTATTTCATATCATATACTAAGGGACAGAGGCGGAGACCATTTGTTTACCTCTTTTATAAATGTTAACAGTGAAAATGGACATATTTCGGGGCTAAAAAGTTTTGACTTTGAAACTCTGAAAACGTTCCAGTTCCAAGTTGTTGCCACAGATTCTGGAACTCCGTCACTAAGCAGCAACGTCACAGTGAACGTGTTCATTCTGGATCAGAACGACAACGCTCCAGTCATCCTGTATCCAGTCAGCTCTAACGGTTCTGCTGAAGGTGTGGAGGAGATTCCCCGCAATGTGAACGCAGGACACTTGGTGACTAAAGTCAGAGCCTATGACGCTGATATAGGATATAACGGCTGGTTACTGTTTTCACTGCAGGAAGTTACTGACCACAGTCTCTTTGGTTTGGACCGCTATACAGGACAGATCAGAACACTTCGCTCATTCACAGAGACAGACGAGGCTGAGCATAAACTGGTCATACTGGTGAAAGACAATGGGAACGTTTCACTCTCAGCAACAGCTACTGTGGTTGTCAAAGTTGTGGAGCCCAAAGAGGCTTTTGCTGCTTCTGATGTTAAAAGTGCAACAAAGGATGAGGAGGAGAATAATGTGACTTTTTACCTGATGATAACTTTGGGCTCAGTTTCAACACTTTTTCTCATCAGTATCATCGTGCTGATTGCAATGCAGTGCTCCAAAACCACAGACTATACTTCTAAATATCTACAAGAGACTAATTATGATGGGACACTGTGTCACAGCATCCAGTACAGATCTGGAGACAAACGGTACATGCTAGTAGGACCCAGAATGAGTATAGGATCTACTATAGTCCCGGGCAGCCATGCGAATACACTAGTGCTTCCTGACAGGAGAGGGGCATCTGGAGAGGTAAGATTAATGTTTTTGATGTTTTAATTTCCCCGTTTCCTCCATAGCTAAAAGCTTTTTTAAACGACCCTTTATTAGTGAATTTGTTCTCTAAAACTAGCAGATGAGCTGCACCTTTTTTTGTTGCTTTGTAGTCTACAACATATGTTTGTTCTGATCCTGGGTCACTTACTAATCATATAATGGTGCTGGTATGCTCTTTTAATGTATTGGCAGCTGTGGTGATGTGTGTTAGAGTGATTTCCTGAAATGGATGGATTGCTTTATTATGCCAGAAATGCAAATAGAAAGATAAAGGTCAAAGCAGTTCTGTCTCAATGCTCTGAACATTTGAAGATTGTCTTCGATGTTACTTGACCACTACTGTAATCTGTGGAAATAACAATTCCAACGCTTGGTGTCAGTGTAGTTTAGTGATTCTGTGCATCTGACAGCCCTTTACGTCACGATCTTTATTTGGACTGTGCCCTTGCATTTTACTCAAACAGCATACTTGAGCGCAAGATCGGTATTGGCAGCAGCCATTGTTTCATTTTCAGCCCTTCTGTAAAAAAAAAAAAACAGACATTATTCATTATTCAGAAACATAGTGGACTGAGTTTAATTTATATAACGACGAAGTTAAAGGACTGTTCTTTATCGCCTTTGGGTCATGGAACAAAGAGGACGCAAAGCATGGAAGGACCTACAGTTTTGGTTTGCCTTTATGCTTATTCTGGATATTTCATGGAGCAGAGCTTCTGCACAGATCAGATATTCAGTATCAGAGGAGGTTCCAGATGAAACCGTCGTCGGGAATATAGCCAAGGATTTGGGGCTAGATAAGAGTGCATTAAAGGACAGAGGATATCGCATTGTAGCAGGCTCAAATGAGCCCCTGTTTCACGTGAATCAAGATAACGGTATATTGTATGTAAAAAGAAGAATAGACAGAGAGGAAGTGTGCGAAAGGACAAGCCCCTGTTTGATCAATTTGAAAACCGTGCTAGAAAACCCGCTGGAGATCCACTACGTGGCAATAGAAATACTGGATATAAATGATCACTCGCCTGTTTTTCCAGAGAAAGAGAAAAGGCTTGAGATCTCTGAGTCGGCTTTACCAGGAGCGAGATTTCAACTACAGGCTGCGCGCGACCCCGACGTAAGCCAGTTCTCCATTCAACAATATAGGCTCAGCCATAATGAATATTTTAGATTAGAAGTGAAGGATAGAGGCGAGGACCGTAAAGTACCATTTTTAGTTCTGCAGAAGCAGTTAGATAGAGAAACAGCCGGGAAACTTAAGCTGCGTCTAACAGCCGTTGATGGGGGGAAACCAGTGAAGTCTGGCGCTATAGAAATTATTGTGGATGTACTTGATGTTAATGACAACTCCCCGGTGTTTACCAAAGAGTTGTATTCCGCCACACTCAAAGAAAATGTTCCCGTTGGCACTGTAGTGATACAAGTAAGTGCAACCGATTTGGACGAGGGTGCAAATAGTGAAATAATATATTCATTTGGTAACGAAGTTGACACAAAATTAATGGATGACTTTAGTATAGACGAAAACACTGGTGAAATTAAAGTTACCGGTAAGATAGACTTCGAGGAATGTAAAAGTTATGAAATTGACATTCAGGCGTCTGATAAGGGACAAGCTCCTCTAACAACTGACAAAAGTGTAATGATAAATATTATTGATGTTAATGATAATGCACCTGAAATAGAAGTTACATCATTTTCTAGCTCTATCAAGGAGGATTCAAAGATAGGAACTACAGTGGCTTTGATTAGTGTCAGTGATTTAGATTCTGGAATCAATGGTAAAGTCATTTGCACAATTAAAGAAGAAGCGCCTTTTACTTTATCTCCATCATTACAAGAAAACATGTACGCTGTTGTAACCAGGTCACAGTTGGACAGGGAAATTGTTTCCCAATTTGATGTCACAATTATTGCGAAAGACACAGGTGATCCGTTATTTTCAACTGAAAAGACTATACGCGTTGTAGTATCAGATGTAAATGACAACAGTCCAACGTTTTCATCGAGTCCCTATGTATTTTATATTACCGAGAACAACAGTCCAGGAGCATCAGTATTTTCAGTAAAAGCCTCTGATCGTGATGAAAGTGATAACGCTCTCATTTCATATAATATTTTCAGAGAAACAAGTGGAGAAAATACATTGATCTCATTTTTAAATATCAACTCTGAAACTGGAGATATTTTGGCGCTAAAAGGTTTCGACTTTGAAACACTGAAAACGTTCCAGTTTCAAGTTGTTGCCACAGATTCTGGAACTCCGTCACTAAGCAGCAACGTCACAGTGAACGTGTTCATTCTGGATCAGAACGACAACGCTCCAGTCATCCTGTATCCAGTCAGCTCTAACGGTTCTGCTGAAGGTGTGGAGGAGATTCCCCGCAATGTGAACGCAGGACACTTGGTGACTAAAGTCAGAGCCTATGACGCTGATATAGGATATAACGGCTGGTTACTGTTTTCACTGCAGGAAGTTACTGACCACAGTCTCTTTGGTTTGGACCGCTATACAGGACAGATCAGAACACTTCGCTCATTCACAGAGACAGACGAGGCTGAGCATAAACTGGTCATACTGGTGAAAGACAATGGGAACGTTTCACTCTCAGCAACAGCTACTGTGGTTGTCAAAGTTGTGGAGCCCAAAGAGGCTTTTGCTGCTTCTGATGTTAAAAGTGCAACAAAGGATGAGGAGGAGAATAATGTGACTTTTTACCTGATGATAACTTTGGGCTCAGTTTCAACACTTTTTCTCATCAGTATCATCGTGCTGATTGCAATGCAGTGCTCCAAAACCACAGACTATACTTCTAAATATCTACAAGAGACTAATTATGATGGGACACTGTGTCACAGCATCCAGTACAGATCTGGAGACAAACGGTACATGCTAGTAGGACCCAGAATGAGTATAGGATCTACTATAGTCCCGGGCAGCCATGCGAATACACTAGTGCTTCCTGACAGGAGAGGGGCATCTGGAGAGGTAAGATCAACAGTTTGACCCTTCCTCCGCCACATTTGCTTTCACGCTGATTTATGTTTTATGCTTATATATGTCTTATGTTGCATATTGTTATGGTATTAAACCTATTAATTGATTAGAAATGTTTTCAAACTGAAAATAGAAACAAAGTGCAAAATTAAGGGCTACGGATATAAGATTTCGGAAATAAACATTAGAGCAGCCGGGGTGGATAAAGTAAAATTGACAATTTGAGTATTTGTGGATGCATATCTGTAGATTAATGGGGTCTTCGAAATTCGCTCACCTGTAATAAAAAAAGAGATCGCATGGTGTCAGTGCATGGAAACCTAAGTGCTTCGCAAGAGCCCATGTCAGCTGCATTGTATGAGACGCCCATTAATGATTTTACTAGTTCAACATAGCACCGCTGTTTGTGAGCTGACGGTTTTTCCATTGTAAAATTGTCTATATTTCATATATATTGAGAACACAAAAACGGCTATACATGCTACTGCGCACGATGCTGTTTTACTGATGCCATTATTTTTCCGTGAAGGATTGTAACAATTTTCGTTGATTACCATGGAACAAAGAAAGTGCGAGCCAGGAAGGGCGATACGGCGGTCGCTCTGGTTCGTGGTTGCTGTGCTTTTGTGGAGCGTGGCCTCGGCGCAAATAAGATATTCAATTTCTGAGGAAGTCAATGAAGGAACTGCGGTTGGGAATGTTGCAAAAGATCTGGGATTTGATAAAAGCACGTTAAAAGACAGGAAGTATCGGATTGTTTCTAGTGCAACGGATCCTCTTTTCCATGTAAATCAGAACGATGGCATCCTGTATGTGAGCAGAAAGATTGACAGAGAGGAAGTGTGCGAGCGAAGCAGTTCATGTTTGCTTAATCTGAAAACAATTCTCGAAAATCCACTGGAGGTCCACTATGTTGGAGTTGAGATTTTGGATGTAAATGACCACCCTCCAAGCTTTCCAGATGAAGAGAAAACGTTAGAAATTTCAGAATCTGTGTCAAGTGGAACACGCTTTCAGCTACAAGCCGCACGAGATCCAGACAGTGGTCATTTTTCCGTGCAACAATATAAACTGAGCCCAAACGACCACTTCCGTTTGGAAGTTAAGGATAAGGGCGAAGATGGTAAAATACCTATATTAATTGTGCAAAAATCTTTGGATAGAGAGTCAGCGGGAAGTCACTCATTAGTGCTGACTGCATTGGATGGAGGGAAACCTCCAAAATCTGGCGAGATGATTATTCTAGTAAATGTTTTAGATGTAAATGATAACGCGCCTGTTTTCTCTAAAGATGTTTATTCTGTGACGCTCGATGAAAACGCTCCAGTAGGAACAACAGTCATACAAGTGAATGCAACTGATTTAGATGACGGAGCAAACGGAGAGGTATTTTATTCCTTTAGTAACAGCGTAAATAATAGATTATTTAAACTGTTTGAAATAACTCCATCAACAGGCGAGCTAATTGTAAAAGGACCAATAGACTATGAGCATAAGGATAAATATGAAATTGAAATACAGGCATCAGATAAAGGTCTTGCTCCTCTAACAACTGAAAAAAGTGTGGTTATTAAGATAGTTGACCTAAATGATAATGCACCCCAGATTGAAGTCACCTCGTTTTCAAGCTCAATACCTGAAGATTCCAGACCTGGAACTACAGTTGCCCTTATCAGTGTTAATGACTTAGACTCTGGTCTCAATGGAAAAGTTAATTGCTTTTTGCTTGAGGATGTTCCTTTTATGTTGTCGCCGTCTTTACAAGACAAAATGTATTCATTAGTAACGAAAATGCCTCTGGATAAAGAGAAACAATCACATTACGCCCTAACGATAATTGCAAAGGATTCGGGCCAACCAGCGTTATCATCTGAAAACACAATACATGTTGTTGTATCAGATGTGAATGACAACAGTCCAGAGTTTTCACTGAGTCCATATACTTTCTATGTCACTGAGGTTAATAAGCCAGGTACCTCTGTGTTTTCTGTTAAAGCATTTGATCGTGATGAGAATGACAATGCACTTATTTCCTATCGTATTCTCAGAGACTCAAGTGCAGAAAACAAATTGACTTCATTTCTCAACATAAACTCTGAAACTGGAGATATTTCGGCACTAAAAAGTTTTGACTTTGAAACACTGAAAACGTTCCAGTTCCAAGTTGTTGCCACAGATTCTGGAACTCCGTCACTAAGCAGCAACGTCACAGTGAACGTGTTCATTCTGGATCAGAACGACAACGCTCCAGTCATCCTGTATCCAGTCAGCTCTAACGGTTCTGCTGAAGGTGTGGAGGAGATTCCCCGCAATGTGAACGCAGGACACTTGGTGACTAAAGTCAGAGCCTATGACGCTGATATAGGATATAACGGCTGGTTACTGTTTTCACTGCAGGAAGTTACTGACCACAGTCTCTTTGGTTTGGACCGCTATACAGGACAGATCAGAACACTTCGCTCATTCACAGAGACAGACGAGGCTGAGCATAAACTGGTCATACTGGTGAAAGACAATGGGAACGTTTCACTCTCAGCAACAGCTACTGTGGTTGTCAAAGTTGTGGAGCCCAAAGAGGCTTTTGCTGCTTCTGATGTTAAAAGTGCAACAAAGGATGAGGAGGAGAATAATGTGACTTTTTACCTGATGATAACTTTGGGCTCAGTTTCAACACTTTTTCTCATCAGTATCATCGTGCTGATTGCAATGCAGTGCTCCAAAACCACAGACTATACTTCTAAATATCTACAAGAGACTAATTATGATGGGACACTGTGTCACAGCATCCAGTACAGATCTGGAGACAAACGGTACATGCTAGTAGGACCCAGAATGAGTATAGGATCTACTATAGTCCCGGGCAGCCATGCGAATACCTTAGTGCTGCCTGACAGGAGAGGGACATCTGGAGAGGTAAGACGTTTTTAAGGGCAAACGAACTGTATTGATCATTCACTAACCTTATCAACTATGCCTCATGGGTAATGTTTTAGATAGCATGGCACTGGATTTCTTGTCTTCCCTGTTTCCCTGACAATTGTGACCTCATGTCCTTTTTAGGAATCTTTTATAGAGGTAATTTAAGTTGACATAAAAAAACGAAATACCATTTTAATTCTTACTATGGTGGTCAACCACTATGTAAATACCTTAATCAACTACTGTATATCATAATCATAATTATGACTTCATGGCTGGTTTGACATTTTGAACTTTTTCTTTGGCATTGATATAAACAATGCTTGTTGCTCCTTTATTTTGCTCCAGTATTTTCAATTTTATTAGGTTGATTTCGTAGCTTATTTAATTATACCTTCCACAACCTTTTTTCTGAAAACAAATGTGATAATGTCTTAATCAAAGAGGTACTGTATACTGAAAAGCACAACTTCATAATCGCTGTCCTTGGTGCTGAAAGTGTTTGGCTTCGTTTTATGTTGTGAAAAACAAACCAACAATGATCTAACGTGCAGTACATCCTTCACATTTCTGCAGTGAGAAATAACGTCGCATGGTGTCAGTGTAATGTAAAAAGTCAGCGTTACATGGGCTCATTGCCATTGATTTTTGGTTCCACCTCCTGTAGACATTCTCACTTCGGAACCAGCAGGATCGTTCCTCTGCCTATCGTGTAAATGGTAGGTTTGCCTGAAGATCTGGATATATAGAAAGTGAATTAATATGTATCTGTAGCTAAGTGTTGGATTCCGTATTTAAAAACTAGTTATTATCATTGTGATGGATTACTGAGGAGTTCGTGTTTAACCATGGAACAAAGAAGATGCAAGCCACGAAGGGTATATCCGCGAGGATATTTATTCGGCTGTGTGGTTGCTGTGCTTTTGTGGAGCGTGGCCTCGGCGCAATTAAGATACTCCATCTCTGAGGAAGTTAACGAAGGAACTGTCGTTGGAAATATAGCAAAAGATCTGGGATTAGAGAAAAGCACGCTGAATGACAGGAAGTATCGGATTGTTTCTAGTAATGCGGATTCCCTTTTCCATGTAAATCAGAATGATGGTGTCCTGTATGTGAGCCGACAAATTGACAGAGAAGAGGTGTGCGCGCAGAGCAGTACATGTTTAATAAATCTGAAAACCGTGTTAGAAAACCCACTGGAGGTTCATTATGTTAGAATTGAAATTCTGGATATAAATGACCATTCTCCTAATTTTCCAGAGAGAGAGACAACGTTAGAGATTTCAGAGTCCGTGCTGCCCGGAGCACGCTTTCAGATAAAAGCATCACGGGATCGAGACAGTGGCCATTTCTCTGTGCAGCAGTATAAACTTAGCCCAAACGATCACTTCCGTTTGGAAGTTAAGGATAAAGGAGAAGATGGTAAAATACCTATTTTAATTGTGCTAAAACCTTTAGACAGAGAAACTGCAGTAAGCCACTCATTAGTTCTGACTGCATTGGATGGAGGGAAACCTCCGAAATCTGGCGAGATGAATATTCTAGTAAATGTTTTAGATGTAAATGATAACGTGCCTGTTTTCTCTAAAGATGTTTATTCTGTGATGCTCGATGAAAACGCTCCAGTAGGAACAACAGTCATACAAGTGAATGCAACTGATTTAGATGACGGAGCAAACGGAGAAATAGTTTACTCATTTAGCAAGAGTATGAATCAGAATATGTTAAATATGTTTTATATCAATCCATCAACAGGTGAACTAACTGTTAAAGGTTTGGTAGATTATGAGGAGAAGGACAAATATGAAATTGAAATTCAGGCATCAGACAAAGGTCTCGCTCCTCTTACGACAGAAAAAAGCGTAATTATTAAAATAGTTGACGTTAATGATAATGTACCTGAAATTGAAGTTACGTCCCTTTCAAGCTCAATACCTGAAGATTCCAGACCAGGCACTACAGTTGCCCTTATCAGTGTTAATGACTTAGACTCTGGTCTCAATGGGAAAGTTATTTGCGCTGTAAATGAAGATGCTCCTTTTATATTATCACCATCCCTTCAAGAAAAAATGTATTCACTAGTAACAAAATCGCCTCTGGACAGAGAGAAACAGACACAATATGACCTGACAATAACGGCAAAAGACGCTGGTCAAACTTCATTATCATCTGAAAAGACAATAAGCGTTGTAGTGTCAGATGTGAATGACAACAGTCCAGAGTTTCCACTGAGTCCATATACTTTCTATCTTACCGAAGGCAACGATCCAGGAGCATCTGTGTTTTCTGTTAAAGCTTTTGATCGTGATGAAAACGACAATGCACTTATTTCCTATCATATCGTCAGAGACATAAGCACAGATAACAAATTGACTTCATTTCTCAACATAAACTCAGAAACTGGAGACATTTTGGCGCTGAAAAGTTTTGACTTTGAAACTCTGAAAACGTTCCAGTTCCAAGTTGTTGCCACAGATTCTGGAACTCCGTCACTAAGCAGCAACGTCACAGTGAACGTGTTCATTCTGGATCAGAACGACAACGCTCCAGTCATCCTGTATCCAGTCAGCTCTAACGGTTCTGCTGAAGGTGTGGAGGAGATTCCCCGCAATGTGAACGCAGGACACTTGGTGACTAAAGTCAGAGCCTATGACGCTGATATAGGATATAACGGCTGGTTACTGTTTTCACTGCAGGAAGTTACTGACCACAGTCTCTTTGGTTTGGACCGCTATACAGGACAGATCAGAACACTTCGCTCATTCACAGAGACAGACGAGGCTGAGCATAAACTGGTCATACTGGTGAAAGACAATGGGAACGTTTCACTCTCAGCAACAGCTACTGTGGTTGTCAAAGTTGTGGAGCCCAAAGAGGCTTTTGCTGCTTCTGATGTTAAAAGTGCAACAAACACTGAGGAGGAGAATAATGTGACTTTTTACCTGATGGTAACTTTGGGCTCAGTTTCAACACTTTTTCTCATCAGTATCATCGTGCTGATTGCAATGCAGTGCTCCAAAACCACAGACTATACTTCTAAATATCTACAAGAGACTAATTATGATGGGACACTGTGTCACAGCATCCAGTACAGATCTGGAGACAAACGGTACATGCTAGTAGGACCCAGAATGAGTATAGGATCTACTATAGTCCCGGGCAGCCATGCGAATACACTAGTGCTGCCTGACAGGAGAGGGGCATCTGGAGAGGTAAGACATTCTTAGAAAAGTTTTTTTTTTCTTTCTTAAATGGTTATTTTATTGAAAATGAAGCTACACTAGGATGATATGACCACAGAAAGATAATTTTACATAAGAATTGTGGAAGTCGCTTGGTTTGTCATTAGTTTGAAAAACCCAATTAATATAATAACTTTCAAAAATACTTGATTTTGCGCATTGTCTGCATCATCTCTTGGACGAAGGATATACACTTGGATTGGTTTTTTTCAATGCCGTTTTTTTACAATGTTTCCAACTCATTTTTATCATTAATTGATTGCCTCCTGTCTTTGCTGCTTTTAATATATTCGTTTTTTTTCACTTTAAGTATATTTCTTAGCTGATGTATCTTACAATTCTGTTCATGTTACTCGTGGGTAATATCATGAGGTGAACCTATATCAAGCAATGACTGCGCTGCATCAGAATCAGAATCTGCTTTATGGCTAAGTAATGAACATATTGAATACATTTGACTCCGGGTTTTTGTTGCTCTTAAATAACTCAGTCATAGACATAATAACACCTGTCAGGAAAACTACGGGAACAGTATGGCTGCTCTGCAAATAAAGTCCATCGTTAACAAGTAAACTTGAAATGGAATGATACCATCAACAAATGTAGTTTGACAGAAGTTAGTTGTTATCTCTGTCCATGGTGCTGAACATTACGACTCTAGTTGCCCAGCATGTTTTAAACTACACGTGCTTTCATCTCTAAGTTTGAATTTATTCCACTTGATCTACATAAATGCAGATATTCTCACGTGTTATGCAGAATCTGTTGACATTTTGAGAAGCTTTGCTCTGTTTCTTTATTGAAAGGTGGTAATGGTTGACACTGAGCTGCCATAGCATCTATTTTTATTCACCTGACTATTTGACCACTGTTTTGACAAATAATCAATCTACCATTCTGTAAACGTGGTACTGCCATATGAATTTCTGCAGTGAGAATTTAGATCGCATGGTGTCAGTGTAATAGAAAAAAAAGCCGTGTACGAGTTTATCTTCATTACATTTTGGTTCCACCTCTTTGTAGTCATCAACTCGACATTTTCGAAGGCGTTTTTCAGCTTACTGCTGTCTTTGGAAATACTATATTTGCCCTCATGTCTGTCGGTGTAGGAAGAGGATAAATATGTTAACACATGGAAGATTTGGATTCTGTCATTATAATGCAGTAATTGTTTTTGTGAGGAGTTATTGACGATTTCGGGTTTCATCATGGAACAAAGAACATGCGAGAGACGAAGTGCGCGAGGATATTTGTTCGGCTGTGTGGTTGCTGTGCTTTTGTGGAGCGCAGTCACGGCGCAAATTAGATACTCCATCTCTGAAGAAGTTAAGAAAGGAACTGTGGTTGGAAATATAGCGAAAGATCTGGGATTAGATAAAAGCACGCTGAATGACAGGAAGTATCGGATTGTTTCTAGTAATGCGGATCCCCTTTTCCATGTAAATCAGAATGATGGTGTCCTGTATGTGAGCCGGAAGATTGATAGAGAAGAGGTGTGCGCGCAGAGCAATACGTGCTTAATGAATCTAAAAACAGTGCTAGAAAACCCACTTGAGGTGCACTACGTAGGAGTTGAAATTCTGGATATAAATGACCATTCTCCCAGTTTCCCGGATGAAGAAAAAACATTGGACATGTCAGAGTCTGTATTACCCGGAGTACGCATTCCGCTTCAACACGCACGAGATCCAGACGGTGGTCATTTCTCTGTGCAACAATATAAACTGAGCCCAAACGACAACTTCCGTTTGGAAGTTAAGGATAAAGGTGAAGATGGTAAAATACCTGTATTAATCGTACAAAAATCTTTAGATAGGGAGTCCGCGGGGAGCCACTCGCTAGTTCTGACTGCATTGGATGGAGGGAAACCTCCAAAATCTGGCGAAATGAATATTCTAGTAAATGTTTTGGATATTAATGATAACGCGCCTGTTTTCTCTAAAGATGTTTATTCTGTGATGCTCGTTGAAAACGCTCCAGTAGGAACAACAGTCATACAAGTGAATGCAACTGATTTAGATGACGGAGAAAACGGAGAAGTGGTTTACTCATTTAGTAGTATTGTGAATCGTAAGTTATTAAAGCTGTTTGATATTAATACATTAACAGGGGAGATAATTGTGAAAGGTTTGATAGATTATGAAGAGAAGGAAAAATATGAGATTGAAATTCAGGCATCAGATAAAGGTCTGGCTCCTTTAGAGACACAAAAAAGCGTTAATATCAAGATAGTTGACGTTAATGATAATGCACCTGAAATTGAAGTTACGTCCCTTTCAAGCTCAATACCTGAAGATTCCAGACCAGGCACTACAGTTGCCCTTATCAGTGTTAATGACTTAGACTCTGGTCTCAATGGACAAGTCATTTGCTCCATAGCTGAAGATGTTCCTTTTGTTTTATCACCATCTTTACAAGACAAGATGTATTCATTAGTGACCAAATCGCCTCTGGACAGAGAGAAAAAGTCACAATATGACCTGACAATAACTGCAAAAGATGCTGGTCGTCCTTCATTATCATCTGAAAAGACAATAAGTGTTGTTATATCAGATGTGAATGACAACAGTCCAGAATTTCCACTGAGTCCATATACTTTCTATCTTACCGAAGGCAACAATCCAGGAGCATCTGTGTTTTCTGTTAAAGCATTTGATCGTGATGAGAACGACAATGCACTTGTTTCCTATCATATCGTCAGAGACATAAGCACAGATAACAAATTGACTTCATTTCTCAACATAAACTCGGAAACTGGAGATATTTCAGCACTAAAAGGTTTTGACTTTGAAACACTGAAAACGTTCCAGTTCCAAGTTGTTGCCACAGATTCTGGAACTCCGTCACTAAGCAGCAACGTCACAGTGAACGTGTTCATTCTGGATCAGAACGACAACGCTCCAGTCATCCTGTATCCAGTCAGCTCTAACGGTTCTGCTGAAGGTGTGGAGGAGATTCCCCGCAATGTGAACGCAGGACACTTGGTGACTAAAGTCAGAGCCTATGACGCTGATATAGGATATAACGGCTGGTTGCTGTTTTCACTGCAGGAAGTTACTGACCACAGTCTCTTTGGTTTGGACCGCTATACAGGACAGATCAGAACACTTCGCTCATTCACAGAGACAGACGAGGCTGAGCATAAACTGGTCATACTGGTGAAAGACAATGGGAACGTTTCACTCTCAGCAACAGCTACTGTGGTTGTCAAAGTTGTGGAGCCCAAAGAGGCTTTTGCTGCTTCTGATGTTAAAAGTGCAACAAACAATGAGGAGGAGAATAATGTGACTTTTTACCTGATGATAACTTTGGGCTCAGTTTCAACACTTTTTCTCATCAGTATCATCGTGCTGATTGCAATGCAGTGCTCCAAAACCACAGACTATACTTCTAAATATCTACAAGAGACTAATTATGATGGGACACTGTGTCACAGCATCCAGTACAGATCTGGAGACAAACGGTACATGCTAGTAGGACCCAGAATGAGTATAGGATCTACTATAGTCCCGGGCAGCCATGCGAATACACTAGTGCTTCCTGACAGGAGAGGGGCATCTGGAGAGGTAAGACCTGTTTTTGTGAAAACCCCCGAGCTGTTTCCGCTGGCAGCCTGATAATTTGTTTTTTTATTAATTAGTTAATTATCTACTGCATTTACTGTATGTGTACTGTTTGTCTGGCTATGTAATATAGCCGAATTGTAGCGTTATTCGCTGTCCATGGTTATCCATACTTGTTTTGTTTATGAATGTTAAATGATTCAAATTTAAAGTTATTACTGGTATATTGAAGCCTACAACATGTTGGGAGAATATGATGTTCCCATATACATTTAAAGGAATATTAGTTTTGTGCTTACTGTTAAATAATCTTGAGAAGGCATGCACGTACAGGGTCAAAGTAAATAAATACAAAACCTTTCCATTCTGGCCATAAAAAATAGATGTAGAAAATTCGATTTCATAGTAGTGAGCAATAAGGTCGCATGGTGTCAGTGTGTTAGCAAAAAACGGATCTAATCTATCGTCACTGCATTTTGGTTCCACCTCTTTGTAGGCTCTCACTTCGTAAATAGCAGAATCGCCTGGCGGCTCACTGTTGTATTAATATACAATTTGTCCCGTGTTTTTAGCATTTTTAAACAGAGTAAACATTTGCATATGTCGGATGTGTTGGATTAATTCCTTACAACACGGTTATTAATCCCGTGAGGAATCCACATCAATTTGTTTTTAATCATGGAACAAAGAGGACGCGATGCAAGAAAGGCGAGAAGACGATGTGTCGGCTGTGTGGTTGCTGTGCTTTTGTGGAGTGTCGCCTCGGCGCAATTACGATACTCCATCTCTGAGGAAGTTAACGAAGGAACTGTGGTTGGAAATATAGCAAAGGATTTGGGATTAGATAAAAGCACCCTGAAAGACAGGAAGTATCGTATTGTTTCTACTGCTATGGAACCTCTTCTCCGTGTAGATCAGAACGACGGCATCCTGTACGTAAGCCAAAAGATTGACAGGGAAGAGGTGTGCGAGCGAAGCAGTTTATGTTTGATAAATCTGAAAACTGTACTGGAAAATCCACTGGAGGTCCATTATGTTGGAGTGGAAGTTATAGATATAAATGACCATTCTCCCAGTTTCCCAGAGAAAGAGAAAACGCTGGAGATTTCTGAGTCAGTTTTACCTGGAGTTCGTATTCCGTTAAAAGCATCACGCGATCCAGACGGTGGTCCTTTTTCTGTTCAGCAGTATAAACTTAGCCCCAATGACCACTTCCGTTTGGAAGTTAAGGATAAGGGAGAAGATGGTAAAATACCTATTTTAATTGTGCAAAAATCTTTGGATAGAGAGTCAGCGGGAAGTCACTCATTGGTGCTGACTGCATTGGATGGAGGGAAACCTCCGAAATCTGGCGAGATGAATATTCTAGTAAATGTTTTAGATGTAAATGATAACGTGCCTGTTTTCTCTAAAGATGTCTATTCTGTGACGCTCGATGAAAACGCTCCAGTAGGAACAACAGTCATACAAGTGAATGCAACTGATTTAGATGACGGAGCAAACGGAGATGTGATTTATTCATTTAGCAACAGTGTGAGTCATAGATTATTAAAGCTTTTTGATATCAATCCATCAACAGGTGAAATTATTGTGAAAGGTTTGATAGATTATGAGGAGAAGGAAAGATATGAGCTTGAAATTCAGGCATCAGATAAAGGTCTGGCTCCTTTAGAGGCACAAAAAAGCGTTAATATCAAGATAGTTGACGTTAATGATAATGCACCTGAAATTGAAGTTACGTCCCTTTCAAGCTCAATACCTGAAGATTCCAGACCAGGCACTACAGTTGCCCTTATCAGTGTTAATGACTTAGACTCTGGTCTTAATGGACAAGTTATTTGCTCCATAGCTGAAGATGTTCCTTTTGTTTTATCACCATCTTTACAAGACAAGATGTATTCATTAGTGACCAAATCACCTCTGGACAGAGAAAAACAGTCACATTATATTATAACAGTAGTTGCAAAAGACGCTGGTCGCCCTTCATTATCATCTGACAAGACAATACGTGTTGTTGTATCAGATGTGAATGACAACAGTCCAGAGTTTTCACTGAGTCCATATACTTTCTATCTTACCGAAGGCAACAATCCAGGTACTTCTTTGTTTTCTGTTAAAGCTTTTGATAGTGATGAGAACGACAATGCACTTGTTTCCTATCACATTCTCAGAGACTCAAGCACAGATAACAAATTGACTTCATTTCTCAACATAAATTCTGAAACTGGAGATATTTTGGCATTAAAAAGTTTTGACTTTGAAACACTGAAAACATTCCAGTTCCAAGTTGTTGCCACAGATTCTGGAACTCCGTCACTAAGCAGCAACGTCACAGTGAACGTGTTCATTCTGGATCAGAACGACAACGCTCCAGTCATCCTGTATCCAGTCAGCTCTAACGGTTCTGCTGAAGGTGTGGAGGAGATTCCCCGCAATGTGAACGCAGGACACTTGGTGACTAAAGTCAGAGCCTATGACGCTGATATAGGATATAACGGCTGGTTACTGTTTTCACTGCAGGAAGTTACTGACCACAGTCTCTTTGGTTTGGACCGCTATACAGGACAGATCAGAACACTTCGCTCATTCACAGAGACAGACGAGGCTGAGCATAAACTGGTCATACTGGTGAAAGACAATGGGAACGTTTCACTCTCAGCAACAGCTACTGTGGTTGTCAAAGTTGTGGAGCCCAAAGAGGCTTTTGCTGCTTCTGATGTTAAAAGTGCAACAAAGGATGAGGAGGAGAATAATGTGACTTTTTACTGATGATAACTTTGGGCTCAGTTTCAACACTTTTTCTCATCAGTATCATCGTGCTGATTGCAATGCAGTGCTCCAAAACCACAGACTATACTTCTAAATATCTACAAGAGACTAATTATGATGGGACACTGTGTCACAGCATCCAGTACAGATCTGGAGACAAACGGTACATGCTAGTAGGACCCAGAATGAGTATAGGATCTACTATAGTCCCGGGCAGCCATGCGAATACGCTAGTGCTGCCTGACAGGAGAGGGGCATCTGGAGAGGTAAGACCTGTTTTTGTGAAAACCCTGAACTATTTCCGCTGTCGGCCTTATAATTAGTTTGTTCATTAATTAGTTCAGTCAATCATCAACTGCATATATAGTGCATATGTAGTGTTTGTTTGGCAAAGTAATATGTTGTGAATTCAGACTTTTGACTGGTACCCTTTGGTTTTCAGCTGCAATTTTGGTCATACAATATGCAGTCAGATTTTTAAGCATTGTTATATTGCTAATTTATTAATAGCCTATTGGTGGATGTATATGCTTACTCATCCGTTTGTCAGTTTGTATTGCCCTTCGCTCACTATTTTCTGTCAAACAAATGGCTTTGTTTGCTGTCAATGGTACTGATATTTTTGCACTGGTGTTCTGATACATGTTAATACATACATATGAAAGATTAATTAATTATATAATTAATACTTACAATATTACAACTTCATGGCAATCTGAATACACACAGTTAAGCAGGTTAACATCGAATAATATTGGATCTGTTACTACGCTAACACTTCAACACTTCTATGGAAAATAGGCTCTGGTTTTGAAGATGCCCTGAATAAATTGCAGAACCTGTCACTAAATAGCATTTTAATTCCGTGTTGCTTAATTTCAAGTGCTACCTGCATCACAGAAACGAATTGCCTTTGTGCGTAATTGATAGTGGTGACATATAACGAATTTAAATGAAATATGTTTTTGAACAAATATCATATCAGATGGTAAAAAACAGCATATCCATCTAGATGACAGCCACAATGTTGTTCTCTTGTTGTTGAATGGGAGATACAAAGTATTTTCCGATGCTGTTTTAATAAAGTTCAAGGCTCTATTCTGACGCCTCCGAGTGCAGAAGGAGGTGTTGCTGTCCGTGGTGCTGAACTGTATTTTTTTTTTTTTTTTTTAAACGAAGCCACTCTCTTGGCACAGAAATAAGGACCCGGAAATGGTCAAGACTCTTCGAAATAATATTTTTTTTAAAGAATTGATTGTGGCTCGAGTTCAGGGGTTCATAACAGTGACTGTTGACGCAAATCTTTGTAAATATATTGACAAGCGGTTTGTTTCTTTTACCTAGTGTTTTATTGCGGTATGAACTTTTAATTTGACCATCTTTTTAGTCTAACAGTGCTGTAATATCTTTCTGGATCGCATGGTGTCGGTATAATGGTCAATAGCGTCAGCAGAGCTTTTCGTCGTCACCATTAGGTCCAATCCCGTATTTTGGCATAACGAGGAACGGGCTTGAACACGAAACTAGCTCTGTACAATTCCCAGGACTGTATTGGCGATGGAACGCAGTTTGCATAGGAATAAGACTAATTGTTTTTTCTTGACCATACAATTATAGATCCCGGAATTATTCTTTTTTTTCTGTACATAATGGAACAAAGCGGACGCCAGGCGTGGATAGAGCGATGGAGATGCGTTGCCTACATGGTGGCTTTGGTAACGTTTTGGAACGAAGCCTCAGCTCAGATCAGATATTCTATCTCCGAAGAGGTAAAAGAAGGAAGTGTTGTTGGAAACATTGCGAAAGATTTGGGAATTGATAAGGCCACGCTGAAAGATAGAGAGTATCGTATTGTTGGCAGTTCAACAGAACCCCTTTTTCGTTTGAATAAGGACGACGGTATTCTGTATGTAAGGAGGAAAGTGGACAGGGAAGAGATCTGTGAACGAAGCAACGCCTGTATAATCAACATTAAAACCGTGCTAGAAAATCCTCTGGAAATCCATTATGTGGCCATAGAGGTCCTGGATATAAACGACCACTCCCCCGTCTTTCAAGAGAAAGAGAAGCGACTGGAGATATTTGAATCGACATTACCCGGAGCACGGTTCCAGCTCCAACCTGCACGCGACCCTGATGGTGGTCAGTTTACTGTTCAGCAGTATAAACTCAGCCACAATGACCACTTTCGTTTGGAAGTTAAGGAGAGGGGCGAAGACCGTAAGATGCCCTTTCTGATTTTACAGAAGCAGTTAGACAGAGAGGTTATGGGAGAACACAAGCTTCTGCTTACAGCTGTTGATGGCGGGAAGCCGGCATTGTCTGGAACAATAGAAATAGTAATTGTGGTGCTTGATGTTAATGACAATTCACCAGTTTTTACAAAAGATGTATATTCTACCATTTTAAATGAAAACGCAGCCCCTGGTACGTTAGTTATTCAGGTTAACGCCACTGACTTGGATGAGGGTGCAAACAGCGAAATTGTTTACTCATTTGGTAAAGAAGTGGATACACACGTGCAAAAACGATTTCACATAGACCCAAGGACGGGCGAAATTAAAGTGACCGGTGTAATTGATTTTGAAGAAAATAAGAGTTATGAAATTGATATACACGCTTCAGACATGGGCACTGTCCCCCTTTCCACAGACAAAACTGTGATAATAAAGGTAAACGACCTAAACGATAATCCCCCAGAGATTGAAATTACATCATTTTCGAAATCAGTTCCAGAAGATTCTCGAATTGGAACAACAGTAGCTTTGATCAGCGTCAGTGATTTGGATTCAGGCGCCAATGGGAAGGTTTCCTGCATTGTACGCGAGGACGTTCCTTTCGCTACATCTCCATCCTTGCAAGATAATATGTACGCAATAGTGACCAAATCACAATTAAACAGAGAAAAAACGTCTTCTTATGAACTGACAATTGTTGCAAAGGACACTGGTGAGCCATCGCTCTCATCTGAAAAGACAATAAGTGTGGTTATATCAGATGTGAACGATAACACACCACAGTTTTCAATGAGTCCATATACGTTCTATATTACTGAAAACAATGACCTAATAGCACCAGTATTTTCAGTTAGAGCATCTGACCTTGATGATAGTGCTAATGCACATATTTCATATCACATCCCGAGGGACAGCAGTGGAGAAAATGCTGCTGTGTTTTTAAATATCAACTCTGAAACTGGAGATATTTCAGCACTTAAAAGTTTCGACTTTGAAACACTGAAAACGTTCCAGTTCCAAGTTGTTGCCACAGATTCTGGAACTCCGTCACTAAGCAGCAACGTCACAGTGAACGTGTTCATTCTGGATCAGAACGACAACGCTCCAGTCATCCTGTATCCAGTCAGCTCTAACGGTTCTGCTGAAGGTGTGGAGGAGATTCCCCGCAATGTGAACGCAGGACACTTGGTGACTAAAGTCAGAGCCTATGACGCTGATATAGGATATAACGGCTGGTTACTGTTTTCACTGCAGGAAGTTACTGACCACAGTCTCTTTGGTTTGGACCGCTATACAGGACAGATCAGAACACTTCGCTCATTCACAGAGACAGACGAGGCTGAGCATAAACTGGTCATACTGGTGAAAGACAATGGGAACGTTTCACTCTCAGCAACTGCTACTGTGGTTGTCAAAGTTGTGGAGCCCAAAGAGGCTTTTGCTGCTTCTGATGTTAAAAGTGCAACAAAGGATGAGGAGGAGAATAATGTGACTTTTTACTTAATGATAACTTTGGGCTCAGTTTCAACACTTTTTCTCATCAGTATCATCGTGCTGATTGCAATGCAGTGCTCAAAAACCACAGACTATACTTCTAAATATCTACAAGAGACTAATTATGATGGGACACTGTGTCACAGCATCCAGTACAGATCTGGAGACAAACGGTACATGTTAGTAGGACCCAGAATGAGTATAGGATCTACTATAGTCCCGGGCAGCCATGCAAATACACTAGTGCTGCCTGACAGGAGAGGGGCATCTGGAGAGGTAAGACCTGTTTTTGTGAAAACCCTGAACTATTTCCGCTGACGGCCTTATAATTAGTTTGTTCATTAATTAGTTTAGTCATTCATCAACTGCATATATAGTGCATATGTAGTGTTTGTTTGGCAAAGTAATATGTTGTGAATACAGACATTTGACTTGTACCCTTTAGTTTTCAGCTGCAATTTTGATCATACAATATGCAGTCAGATTTTTAAGCATTGTTATATTGCTAATTTATTAATAGCCTATTGGTGGATGTATATGCTTACTCATCCGTTTGTCAGTTTGTATTGCCCTTCGCTCACTATTTTCTGTCAAACAAATGGCTTTGTTTGCTGTCAATGGTACTGATATTTTTGCACTGGTGTTCTGATACATGTTAATACATACATATGAAAGATTAATTAATTATATAATTAATACTTACAATATTACAACTTCATGGCAATCTGAATACACACAGTTAAGCAGGTTAACATCGAATAATATTGGATCTGTTACTACGCTAACACTTCAACACTTCTATGGAAAATAGGCTCTGGTTTTGAAGATGCCCCTGAATAAATTGCAGAACCTGTCACTAAATAGCATTTTAATTCCGTGTTGCTTAATTTCAAGTGCTACCTGCATCACAGAAACGAATTGCCTTTGTGCGTAATTGATAGTGGTGACATATAACGAATTTAAATGAAATATGTTTTTGAACAAATATCATATCAGATGGTAAAAAACAGCATATCCATCTAGATGACAGCCACAATGTTGTTCTCTTGTTGTTGAATGGGAGATACAAAGTATTTTCCGATGCTGTTTTAATAAAGTTCAAGGCTCTATTCTGACGCCTCCGAGTGCAGAAGGAGGTGTTGCTGTCCGTGGTGCTGAACTGTTTTTTTTTTTTTTTTTAAACGAAGCCACTCTCTTGGCACAGAAATAAGGACCCGGAAATGGTCAAGACTCTTCGAAATAATATTTTTTTTAAAGAATTGATTGTGGCTCGAGTTCAGGGGTTCATAACAGTGACTGTTGACGCAAATCTTTGTAAATATATTGACAAGCGGTTTGTTTCTTTTACCTAGTGTTTTATTGCGGTATGAACTTTTAATTTGACCATCTTTTTAGTCTAACAGTGCTGTAATATCTTTCTGGATCGCATGGTGTCGGTATAATGGTCAATAGCGTCAGCAGAGCTTTTCGTCGTCACCATTAGGTCCAATCCCGTATTTTGGCATAACGAGGAACGGGCTTGAACACGAAACTAGCTCTGTACAATTCCCAGGACTGTATTGGCGATGGAACGCAGTTTGCATAGGAATAAGACTAATTGTTTTTTCTTGACCATACAATTATAGATCCCGGAATTATTCTTTTTTTTCTGTACATAATGGAACAAAGCGGACGCCAGGCGTGGATAGAGCGATGGAGATGCGTCGCCTACATGGTGGCTTTGGTAACGTTTTGGAACGAAGCCTCAGCTCAGATCAGATATTCTATCTCCGAAGAGGTAAAAGAAGGAAGTGTTGTTGGAAACATTGCGAAAGATTTGGGAATTGATAAGGCCACGCTGAAAGATAGAGAGTATCGTATTGTTGGCAGTTCAACAGAACCCCTTTTTCGTTTGAATAAGGACGACGGTATTCTGTATGTAAGTAGGAAAGTGGACAGGGAAGAGATCTGTGAACGAAGCAACGCCTGTATAATCAACATTAAAACCGTGCTAGAAAATCCTCTGGAAATCCATTATGTGGCCATAGAGGTCCTGGATATAAACGACCACTCCCCCGTCTTTCAAGAGAAAGAGAAGCGACTGGAGATATTTGAATCGACATTACCCGGAGCACGGTTCCAGCTCCAACCTGCACGCGACCCTGATGGTGGTCAGTTTACTGTTCAGCAGTATAAACTCAGCCACAATGACCACTTTCGTTTGGAAGTTAAGGAGAGGGGCGAAGACCGTAAGATGCCCTTTCTGATTTTACAGAAGCAGTTAGACAGAGAGGTTATGGGAGAACACAAGCTTCTGCTTACAGCTGTTGATGGCGGGAAGCCGGCATTGTCTGGAACAATAGAAATAGTAATTGTGGTGCTTGATGTTAATGACAATTCACCAGTTTTTACAAAAGATGTATATTCTACCATTTTAAATGAAAACTCAGCCCCTGGTACGTTAGTTATTCAGGTTAACGCCACTGACTTGGATGAGGGTGCAAACAGCGAAATTGTTTACTCATTTGGTAAAGAAGTGGATACACACGTGCAAAAACGATTTCACATAGACCCAAGGACGGGCGAAATTAAAGTGACCGGTGTAATTGATTTTGAAGAAAATAAGAGTTATGAAATTGATATACACGCTTCAGATATGGGTACTGTCACCTTTTCCACAGACAAAACTGTGATAATAAAGGTAAACGACCTAAACGATAATCCCCCAGAGATTGAAATTACATCATTTTCGAAATCAGTTCCAGAAGATTCTCGAATTGGAACAACAGTAGCTTTGATCAGCGTCAGTGATTTGGATTCAGGCGCCAATGGGAAGGTTTCCTGCATTATACGCGAGGACGTTCCTTTCGCTACATCTCCATCCTTGCAAGATAATATGTACGCAATAGTGACCAAATCACAATTAAACAGAGAAAAAACGTCTTCTTATGAACTGACAATTGTTGCAAAGGACACTGGTGAGCCATCGCTCTCATCTGAAAAGACAATAAGTGTGGTTATATCAGATGTGAACGATAACACACCACAGTTTTCAATGAGTCCATATACGTTCTATATTACTGAAAACAATGACCTAATAGCACCAGTATTTTCAGTTAGAGCATCTGACCTTGATGATAGTGCTAATGCACATATTTCATATCACATCCCGAGGGACAGCAGTGGAGAAAATGCTGCTCTGTTTTTAAACATCAACTCTGAAACTGGAGATATTTCAGCACTAAAATGTTTCGACTTTGAAACACTGAAAACGTTCCAGTTCCAAGTTGTTGCCACAGATTCTGGAACTCCGTCACTAAGCAGCAACGTCACAGTGAACGTGTTCATTCTGGATCAGAACGACAACGCTCCAGTCATCCTGTATCCAGTCAGCTCTAACGGTTCTGCTGAAGGTGTGGAGGAGATTCCCCGCAATGTGAACGCAGGACACTTGGTGACTAAAGTCAGAGCCTATGACGCTGATATAGGATATAACGGCTGGTTACTGTTTTCACTGCAGGAAGTTACTGACCACAGTCTCTTTGGTTTGGACCGCTATACAGGACAGATCAGAACACTTCGCTCATTCACAGAGACAGACGAGGCTGAGCATAAACTGGTCATACTGGTGAAAGACAATGGGAACGTTTCACTCTCAGCAACAGCTACTGTGGTTGTAAAAGTTGTGGAGCCCAAAGAGGCTTTTGCTGCTTCTGATGTTAAAAGTGCAACAAAGGATGAGGAGGAGAATAATGTGACATTTTACCTGATGATAACTTTGGGCTCAGTTTCAACACTTTTTCTCATCAGTATCATCGTGCTGATTGCAATGCAGTGCTCCAAAACCACAGACTATACTTCTAAATATCTACAAGAGACTAATTATGATGGGACACTGTGTCACAGCATCCAGTACAGATCTGGAGACAAACGGTACATGCTAGTAGGACCCAGAATGAGTATAGGATCTACTATAGTCCCGGGCAGCCATGCGAATACACTAGTGCTGCCTGACAGGAGAGGGGCATCTGGAGAGGTAAGACATGTTATCGTTAAAACCCTGGCTTGTTATAAACAATAAATTGATTTATGGAAGCAATTATTATTGTTTATCATATTACTTATAATTTAAGTATACTTTTTATCCAATCAATATCACGTGTAATTATGGTAAATTGTCTAATTCTGAAATGGTGCGAGTTCACCTTTATTTTCCTTTTGCAACATCAGCTGGCAATTACAAATGCTTAACTGCGAACGTCACAAAAATACGATTTTTCATTAAGAGTGTGTTTGCATTGTAACTTCAGCTCGCATGGTGTCACTGCTTGTGAAGGTTAACGACTTGTTCAACATCCTCTACGTCAGTAGTTTGGTGCTATTTCGCGAGGTGCACTTGTGCTTTAGGGCGATGGCTTCAGATACTTGACTCGTTCATCAACATTTTTCGAATGTCGGGCAATTGCTATTTTTACAAAATGTTTGTTCCTGTGTAGACTCACATTTGGATTTCTAATCTTTGTTTCGTTTTTAATCCAATATGGCACGACGAGGATGCAGGGCATGTTTGGAGCGCCTCATTGTTCTCATTATTTGTTTGAATCTTACTTTTAATTTTACTTCGGCCCAGCTACGATACTCTATTCCTGAAGAGCTTTCGGTGGGTGCTGTTGTTGGTAATATCGCTAAAGATTTGGGGCTGGATATAGGTTCTTTGAATGCAAGAGGATTTCGCATCGTTCCTGGATCGACCGAACCCCTGTTTCAACTGAGCAACAATGGCATCTTACATGTTAACAGAAAAATTGACAGAGAAGAAGTGTGCGAACGGATCAGTCCCTGCATTATCAACATGAAGACTTTGCTGGAGAATCCGTTAGAGGTGCATTACGTAGCCGTTGAGGTTTTGGATGTTAACGACCACTCTCCCACCTTCTCTGAAAACGAGACCCGTTTAGAGATATCCGAATCTGCTTTACCTGGGGCACGATTTCAGCTACAAAGCGCCTATGATCCAGACAGTGACATGTATTCTATTCAACTGTATAAGCTAAGTCAAAACGACCATTTTCGACTGGAGGTTAAAGATAGAGGAGAAGATGGGAAAATTCCTGTTTTGTATTTGCATAAACCGCTGGACAAAGAAACCTCGAGAAGTCATAGCTTACTGCTAACAGCCGTTGATGGAGGGAAACCTGCTAAATCAGGGCATATGACTATTATCGTTCATGTTTTAGATGTAAATGACAATATGCCAGTGTTTGCCAAAGATTCATATGCTGCGGTGTTGAGTGAAAATTCACCTATTGGCACAACTATAATGCAAGTAAATGCTACAGATTTAGATGATGGTTTGAATGGGGAGGTGGTTTATTCATTCGGTAATAATGTAAATAATAAATTACGTAAACTGTTTGAAGTTGACGCTATTACTGGTGAAATAATTGTTAAAGGAGTGATAGATTTTGAAGCAAAAGACAGGTATGAAATTGACATTAAAGCTTCTGATAAAGGACCAGTCCCCCTAGCAACAGAAAAAAGTGTCATCATAACTATTGTAGATCTGAATGACAATGTACCTGAGATTGAGGTGACATCCTTTTCAAGGGTAATTCCTGAGGACTCCAAACCTGGAACGACAGTAGCGTTGATAAGTGTGAATGATAATGATTCAGGTTTAAATGGAAAAGTAATTTGTTATGTAACTGAGGATGTACCTTTTACATTAACACCATCTTTACAAGACAATATGTTCTCTATAGTCACCAAATCTCTGCTGGATAGAGAGCATCAATCCAAATATGATGTAACAATAATTGCTAAAGATGCTAGTGACAAACCTTTGTCATCTCATAGGACAATAAGTGTGACTGTATCAGATGTGAATGACAACAGTCCAGAGTTTTCAACAAATCCGTATACATTTTATGTTATTGAGAACAATGCTGCAGGAGCCTCTTTATTTTCAGTAAGTGCTTATGATGGTGATGAGGGTGATAATGCTCTCATATCATATAGCATTGTGAGACATGGGGATGAACACAAAACAATTACTTCATTTCTCAGCATAAACTCTGAAACTGGAGATATTTTGGCACTAAAAAGTTTCGACTTTGAAACTCTGAAAACTTTCCAGCTCCAAGTTGTTGCCACAGATTCTGGAACTCCATCACTAAGCAGCAACGTCACAGTGAACGTGTTCATTCTGGATCAGAACGACAACGCTCCAGTCATCCTGTATCCAGTCAGCTCTAACGGTTCTGCTGAAGGTGTGGAGGAGATTCCCCGCAATGTGAACGCAGGACACTTGGTGACTAAAGTCAGAGCCTATGACGCTGATATAGGATATAACGGCTGGTTACTGTTTTCACTGCAGGAAGTTACTGATCACAGTCTCTTTGGTTTGGACCGCTATACAGGACAGATCAGAACACTTCGCTCATTCACAGAGACAGACGAGGCTGAGCATAAACTGGTCATACTGGTGAAAGACAATGGGAACGTTTCACTCTCAGCAACAGCTACTGTGGTTGTCAAAGTTGTGGAGCCCAAAGAGGCTTTTGCTGCTTCTGATGTTAAAAGTGCAACAAACACTGAGGAGGAGAATAATGTGACTTTTTACCTGATGATTACTTTGGGCTCAGTTTCAACACTTTTTCTCATCAGTATCATCGTGCTGATTGCAATGCAGTGCTCCAAAACCACAGACTATACTTCTAAATATCTACAAGAGACTAATTATGATGGGACACTGTGTCACAGCATCCAGTACAGATCTGGAGACAAACGGTACATGTTAGTAGGACCCAGGATGAGTATAGGATCTACTATAGTCCCGGGCAGCCATGCGAATACACTAGTGCTTCCTGACAGGAGAGGGGCATCTGGAGAGGTAAGAAAGATCACTTCATTTTAAGGCAGTTCTGGTATGAACGCTGTTAATAGATGGGATGCAGATTTCAGATGATTTCAGTGTGCTTAAAGTCCTGAATCACACCACCTATTAAGAACAGCTGGCTAAAGATGGACAACAGACATAAAATGCATCACTCAGAGGAATGAGTAGGTAGTGTGTTGTTATGAGACTGAAGAGTTAAGTTGTTGTTACAGGGGGGTCGTACGGTTGGTACTCACACAGCCCAGACTGTTAATTAGATTAGTAAATACCACATTTTAATTCAGTTAGTATGCTGTGTTTGTAGCTTGATGTTGGTTGTCCCCATATACTTAATATAAAATCAATTCCAAGAATTGATACAACCTTATAAAATATATTGACCTTTGTGGGCTATGTAAAACAGGATGTTGTTGTTGTGGATTGCTGTGAAACATTGGTCAAATTAGTTAAGATGTTTCTGTAAATAGCAAAGCATCCTTCCTTGTGACACTGAAGACACAGTTCCTTCTACCGGAAAGAGAGCAAAAGCAAACTCTTCCTTTTTTGTCCCTTTGTGTTAGCTAATCCTTCAATTTTAAAGAAATTTCCTACCATCTGCAATATTTGAGATGCTGCATCTAATCCTCCACTGATGTTTTTTTCAGGATCCATATCATTTGAAAAGGCATATTATTTAACAGAAGAGTATGAAATTGTAGTCTATGTGTATAACACACTTGAACTGAACATATCTATTAGCAATGTTACATGTGTGTAAAGGGAGTGACTGACTGGCTAACAGTTACTCGAGGTCTGTGCTCACTGATGTAGTTGAGGTGATTCAGTGGCTGCAGCTACGACAGAGAGTGGGGGAGAGAGGGAGCCTGTGGCTGGTGTGCACTGAATCACAATGTACAGCCAGTCAGGTGGCACTGGGGCATTATGCTTCAGCAGGATCTTCATTCCTTACAGGACTGCAAAACAGCAATAGATACAATATATTTTTACTATTTTTCATTTAATCAACATGTAGCGCTTTGGCCTTAAAAAATACTACAGTGATGTAAAATAGTTAACAGTTTACATATAATTTATATACGGTATACACATTAGCTTCTGCGCAGTTGAGCTCATTTGACTGACTGAAAAATAGGTCATATTTTATCACATGTGTGTAAGTCTGCATGCTACGCTTCTGGGCTGATTCTCTGTCGAACACTGTGTGTTGCCCATAGCAACACACAAGGAGATCCACCTCTCTGAGTCTACTGGTTTCCACACACTAGCATGCACTCAGTGGTCTTAGCAACAGCAGCAGAAGAGGATGAAGGGAGGGATAGAGGGAGAGAAAGAGCAGTAGAGGAGGGGGAGGGGAAGTGGCTTTTGTATGGCTTATCTATAGACATTTCACAATATTTAATGAAAATGGGTTTATTTAGATAGAAACACATGGATTATATTAGTGAAATCTCCACTGTGAATCTGGCAACAGATGGTGCATACATTGAAGCAATAGTGCAAAGGCAGGAACAGTTGAGCTTCTAATTAGATATTATAGTATGGAGATAATCTTCCCTCTCAAACAACTGGGTAAACCTTAGATTTCCTACTTAGAAAAAATACGTATAAAAGCATATTTTTAACTGTTGGTATATTTGTTATTGTTGAAAGCTGAATGGATATTTTGGTCCCACTAAGCAGCGTGCTATATGCAAGAAGGGAAATGCTCCATTCAGATCCAGAATAGGGCAGCAGCTCAGCTTTATGAAGTAGAGGCTGAAAACACTTCCTCTGAACCTACTTTAGTTCAGTTTTATTCAGTGCTTTTCCAAATAGCAAAAACTACCTCTCTGTGTGCATATTTTATTTGCACATTTGTGAGTGAGATAAAAGTGTGTGGGGCATCATGTGTTTCGCAATACAGCAGCAGTGCTAAGCTGTGCCTGGACAGCAGATGCCCAGAAAAAGATTTATTGATCTAATTAAAAATGTGTGCATCTCATTAAACCTAAAACGAGCAGGGTGATGATGGTGGATCACATTGGTTATCTCTGCTTACACTGTGAGCTGAAACTGTGAGGAAGTGTTGAGTTGTTGCATATCACTTTTGTTCCTTTGCTATGGCATTTTTTGGGGAAAGAAAAAATTATGGCAGAGGAGGAGTGAATAAATTACAAGAAGGGTCATAAACGGCATTTAGAATGCCTTGGTATTATGAATCTATACATTGTGTTTGATTATACAACTTGTTTTAGCCTTGTTGACAACATGCAGGTGCTAACACAAGTTAACAACTACATTTTAAAATATATTTCTGTTGATTTTTGTCTGTACAACAGGAGACTGTAATCTTAAAACAGCATGTCTATCATAAGATACTACCAGTACATTTTCATTCTGTATGCTCTCTTTGGTGGCGGTGTGGCCAATTGCTCCAGTGGCTTTGTCTGTCTGCTTGGTTGGTTCAGCGGATATGTGCAATTGTTTTTGCATGCTTAGTATATGCACTGAAAATGGTTCAGTGCAATGACCCTTATGTTTTGTGTCTGTGCATGTTGTCTTTGTAAAGTGGGTGGGAGCATTTTCCTCATTAAACTACCTCAGTGTCAAAGGGAGCGGGGACGAGAACAAGCTAAATGACAAAAGAGAGAGAGACAAACAGGGGACACAGCTGTTACAGCAAGACTGTATGCACTGTATCTGTTGTTATGTCAGCAGCTTGAAAGAATTGGCTTCATTCTACATGGCTGCTCTTCTGCATTCATACAAAAATGCTAACTTTCTCCAAAGCAAACTCTCCTCCCTGTGTTCCACCCTTGCCTATGATTTCTAAGTTGTGCTACCTTAACTCTTTACCAACATTGTGTGTAAACCTTTCAAAATGTGTTCTGCTGTATTATATTCTTTCATTTCACTGTCAATTCTTGACTCCCCCTACAAATTGTATACCCCATAGTTTCCCTTTTCTTTGTTAGATACTGCAATGTACCTACATCTTACTCTGTATGATATAATTCATTTGCATTACTCCCTCTTCTATTATGCCTCTATCTCTGTTTTGTTTCATGTAGTGGCCTGTTTTTCATTTCTCCATGTTGACAGCTTCACTCTCTGTCTCCTCACAATTTCTCTCCTCCTTCTATACCCTCCACATTGATATCACTCTCTTTCCCCTCCCCCATCATAGTCTTGGCCTCCTTTTCTCGCTTTTATGTCTCTGTCCTTCGTTTCCTCTTTCATATGTCACCCTTTTTTGTCTCCCTATCATTTTCTGTCTTGTTTTCTGTAGTCTATCTCCTCTCTCGTTCTGCCACATGCTTTTCAGCTCTCTGTTACTGTGCCTCATGCCTGTAGGGTTGTGGCTGTGGATGCTGCATGTGCTGTTGTGTGTCAGTAGGGCACATTCTCTCTTACTGCAACAGCTTTGTTGGAGGACGGCGCAACTCACATTGAGGTCAGCAGCAGAGATGGTAATCTAATTTACACACACAGTCGGGTACAACGAAAACATCTACTCTCTTCATGTTCACAGACGCACGCTTGTGACAAACATGCACAACAACACATCTGCACATACTCACAAATACCTAATCCACTTTATTGAAAGGGACTTTCACAGAAGGGGGCTGGATGGATAGAAGTAAAGACATACAGAGAGCAAGAAACCAGAGCACATGCAGAGCATGCTTCTTTGGCAATACATATTGACTCATAGAGATAAGTAAAGACACATCCACTGTGTGATGATTGGACTCTGTCCCAAAAAATCATTGTGCTTTGCAAACTTTACATCTACAGTATACTCTGTTCTTCTGCCTTTGTTAAACATCCTTCTTTTAATTTCAATCTCTCCTGTAAACCTTGCTTTCCTTTGTTTCCTGAGATGTGTCATTTAAAGTCACTTGCTGTACACTTGAATGCAATGCTTACTGAGATAAGTACTCCCACCACTTCACCATTAGATTATGTTCCTTTCCACACTCTTTTCCTATCTTTGTTGCAGATTCCAATCAGAAAAACACAATCACAAGCATTTAATATGGCTAACAAGCACCATGCATGATTTAAAACTTTAATAAAGCTGAACTATGGAGGCAGGTAATCAGCCATGTATATAATGTTCACCATCAGTAACATTTAACATTCCCCCCAGCACTACATTTTATCACCAGTCACTTACAGTTGACAAGGTTGTCTCGAGAGCTGGTTTTCACTAATTAAGTTGATGAGTGTATGTGAATGGAAAAAGAGAGGTGGTAAATTGCATTTGTTTTTTGTTGACTATTATATTGACATTGTATTAGTTAATTAATTAATTAAGAAATAACTGCTGTTTTAGGTTGTTTGGTTCCAAATTAACTACATGCAGTCCAGACGCTGCTAAACAGTTTTTTATCCGGTCTGATACTACATGTAATGTCCCTGTTTGCCTGTGTGCTGGGGAGTGTGAGTGTTTTTGTCAGCGTTTCCTCTCTGCAGACCATTCAGGTGATTTGGTGTCAGGAGGTTGTAATTGTGAAATTCAGCAAGCACAGGCACTGCTGCAGTGCAGCTTATACAGTACATGGTCAATAAGCTGTTTGTACAACCCTCTGAAGTGCTGAACTTTGAAAGCAGCATGGCAGAGAAAGGCTGGACGTTTCTCAGTATTAAAGCATTTACATGTGACTTTAACTTTTAGTTTGATATATAAAAAATTAAAATCCTGCACTTTTACATGAACCAGTTTGTATTTATAATGTGTGACACTGACACAGATCTCAACTGTACATAAAACACTTTTTTTCTCTAATGACAATGAGTAACAACATGACATGTACTAAATGTCAGAGTCAGAGTCAGTGGGCCAAAAATTGCATTGCAGGCTGCCTTCTTAACTGTGGGCCAAGACTCCCTGGCACAGCTCCTTTCGCTCATCATTTGTCCTAGAACATGATGAGACTGGTTCGGACCAGCCTAGTCACTTCCTTTAAGAAAATGGGTCAAAGCTGGTTCTTCCATGTTGATACAGAAACATGACAGTTTTATTTGTGAGCTTGTCTGACCTGGTTGCCTTTGTACCATAGCACATTGTAAAAAATCTGTAAAGACATTGTTCTTACTCACTACTATCACCTTCATGCCTGGTATTGTGTGAGTATGGCTGACCTTTTCTTCTCTCCACCACTCGGTTATATAAGCTCTTAGATTCCTAACGTCTCAGTCGATTGATTCATTGCTGTGTGGATGAGTCCTATAGGTTGGACCTTGCCATTCTCACTTTAGAATCACTCAGCTGAATCAAGGCATTTCTCCAGGGTGTTAACCATGTCTACATCTGTGCACATTAACAACATTGCACTAACAAAAACTATGTATTTACACTATCTTCATGTGTCATGTTAAATCCATAGATTATATGAACTTATCTTATAATATTTAGTGCTACATCATGCAGATGTGCTTTCTGACTTATTTTTATAATAACTGATCTTTTAACAATGTAATACTTTACCAGCCATAATATTAATACAATAACAGCGTTAAACAACATATAGGCATGCCTATATGATATATATATATATATATCTGTCTGCTTGTCTGATGTATTAACCAGTGCTTGATAGCTTTGATAGCTTAAGTGCAGTTAGACCAGTGCTATGTTTAAATTTTTTTTTTTCTTCTGAATCAACAGAGATCAGAACAGATGTAGGTCTGCACTGCACTTGGCATCGGTGATCATACTGCCACAACATCTGCTGCTGTGCTTAGGTCACTGCATGCCTGGAGGATTGAACTGACTGAGCAGGCAGCGCAAGGCTACTTGCAAGACAGACAGCTATTAAATGAAAAACAAGTAAAGACAGTTGATTGAAAATCACCTTTAAGGTCACCCTGTTGCCCACCTAAAAGCGTCTAGTGATCTAGATTTAATGGGATGGGGTTGTGATCTCTGATTGATAGAAGGTATGGTTGAGGAAAACTCCAGAGTCAAATGTTTAGACATTGGATGTAGTCTTAGTAAGAGGATTGCCTTCTTACAGCAATATATCTGCACTGCTAACTGTGGAGTAGATGGGGTATAAGGCCACCATTGCCATACACTTGTCTGATTAAATACGTATGTTGTATTCATTTTTGGCCATGCATGGATAGGATTAGCTGTTGGCTGATAGATGGATCCAGTCTCTAGATGAAGGGTTCCTCTTCCCCCTGTGGCTATTTACTCCTGTCATATCCCCACTAAGCATCTTGGCTAACTTCTAGGCCTTTACTTAGCAAGTGCATTCTTATTCTCTGGATGTTCCCTGTTTGGGTATTCACAACAAGTGTATGTGTATTTGTGACTTATTTAATGTTGCTACAACATAGTATTGATAACTTGTCTTTTTATTTTAATGCTTTTTACATGGTTAGCAGGAGTGCAAGCAGAATTCCACTATGATTTGTGTGTCTGTTCAGTTACACAGCTGTAACTAAAACAAAATTGTCTGAACACTAATACAGACAAAACCTTGTATATATGTTTCATTAGATGTATATTAAGTTCATTGAGTGGTCTGGTCAAACTGGGCATAACCTTCCTTTGTGATGTAATCATGATATTTGTGTCATGCAAAGAGTATATTGTCACTGTGATTTTTCATAATTGAACTTTAGTTCACATATTGCATGACCCTCTAGGAAGATTTTGCATCTCTTGAACTGTAAGGCATTTTCAAAAAAGCAATTAAGTCAGCAAAGACAAACAAACAGTAAATTATTTTTTCCTCTTTCCTTTTTTTAAAGTTAAAATGTTGAAGGTGCAAGTTTTCACCAAACGTCTGTCAGTGATAGATCAAACAGCCTTTTTCTAAAGAAAATGAAAATGTGGTCAGAATTGTATCTTAAAGAAATATAAATCATTCACTGTGCTGATATACTGTGTGTGTGATCTAATGCCACTGACTGTTGATAGAGAAAACACCTGTTTTAACAATAATTAAAGCTACATGTACAGGCTGAAACGTCTTATCTTATTTTTAAAATGGTCTGACCGTCATTTGGATCCTTCAGGTCATTCTTGAGAGTGTGAATCAGTGAGCTGTTTTGTACAGTGGGTGAGTCATTTCATCCCACATGTAGATTTTCATTTTTGTCTGAAGTTGGTCTACTGTGTTTATTTTTAAATGAACCATCTGTAATGGAAACACAAAATCAGGAACTTTGGCATTTAGGGTGATTGCTATTATTCCATCATAATATTAGGGAGATTTGGTTATGTGATGTCCTGTAGCAAAACAGACTTGAGTTGTGTGTGTGTGTGCTTGTTTAGATGTCGCTAAATGTTCTTAAATGTTTCCCGCCATCTTCTCTAGTGGGTGCAGTCTTTGAATAAAACAATGAAACATGGGTGTGGAAGATGAGTGTTAATGCTGTAAGCCTGACTCATATCCCACTCTCTCCTCCCACTGACTGGCTCCCTCTTCCCCTGCCTTTGTTCTCGTTATCACTACCCCACTTTGCTCCAGCCTGGTGTGCTTTCCTTCTCGTCTTCACATGTTACTGGTTTCTTTTCATTTTCTTGTTTCTTTATTACATATCTTTGTTATCATATCACTTCTTCTATCTCATTCTTACACAAATAATCTTTTTCTCTGATTTGCTTCATCCCTCGCCTCTTCCTACACATCCTGATTTCCTCTAGCTGGCACTCTCTCTTATGCCCCCTCCTGTTTCTTTATGTAACTACTACTAAGCTGATAGAAAATGGCTGACACCATATATAGGCTGTGTTACTCTATCATTCTCCCTCAGCTTTCTTTTTAATTTAAATCTTTTATTCTTAGTTTGGTTGTTAATTGCGATTGGAAACATAGCTTTGTCCATCAGTCTTTATTCCATTAAGCCTTCTCTGTTCTTCTCTATCTTTCTGACCACAGAGACAGCCTCTCCTCTTTACACTACCTCTTCTGTCTGTCGAAACTGGAGCAGTAAATAGAGCTGAATATGTCAGAGCACCTTTTCTCTTTCCCTCAGCCTTCTGACTGCAGCAAAATCACAGAAATGAGACGCACTACCACACCTTAGTCTGGTTCTTCACAGTCTCAGGCCTAGAGCCAAGGACAATAATCTGAACCTGTTCTCTGTTACTGTGAACATGTGTGTGTCGTGTATATGAATCAAGAGTGGCTATTTTGGCCATTTATTGTTGATTTGACATGGCCTTAAAGGGGTTGTTCAGAATTTTGAACATAAGACCTAATTTCCAAGTTATCCAGTGTGTTATTAATCAGTGGAGAATGTTTTCAACACTTTTCATCCAGTCCTTCCAGTTATCTGCTAGCATGCCACTAAAAACAGTGTTACCCACTCTACAGTATACCAAAGGCAAGTAAATTATAAAGCCAGACTATCACTGTAAATGTCTGTGGTGATAGAATAATGTTAGAAATGAAACTACCCTTGCATCACATTGCAATAGTTATACGTTGTTCCCTGTAGTTGGTAGCATAGGCTACAGCAGCAGAGTGATGTTACCAAGACTACCAAGGAAGGAATTCTGCCACTGCTGAGAAACTAGTCCCTCAAAATTTTATGTGACCATTGAGATGCAAGGACTGTTTTATCTCTAACATTATTCTATCAACACGGACATTTACATCGATAGTCTGGCATTATAATTTATTTGCCTCGGGTATACTGTGGAGTGGATAAAACTGTTTTTAGTGGCATGCTAGCACATACTGTTTACTTGTGCTAGCCTAGCACCAGTGAACTCTGCAACTGGAAGGACTAGATGAAAATTGGTGAAAAAGAGGTACTTTCACCCTCCTATTTTCCTTACAAATGAGTCTGTGGGTTTTCACATTTAAATGTTCTATTTGAATGTACATGACCAATTATAAGAAAACCAACATGACTCAATGAACTCTTGCTTTGTTGTACTGTATAAAAGCACTCCACATGGTCCTTTCCTTTTCGTATCGGCTGTCAAACATCTATTTTAAATGGGGGTTTTCTGCAAGCTATGGTTGTGCACCATATGTAATTTATGATACATGCCCTGTATTGTTAACTGACTCTAGACAGTGCTCATCTCATCGTGTCTCACTAAAAGATGAAGCTCTGCTGGTTCCTGGTGTACAGCCTTGGGCCTAATGTTGTGGCTTCAGTTTGTGTTTGAGGGCTGCACTATTATTGGTAATGATTAATAGCTATACATTGTTTTCAAGAAACAGTAAACATATTGTAGTACTAAAAATAACACAAATGTTCAGATGCAGGATGTTTTTTTCTGCTTTCTTGTTACATTTTTCTAAAATGATATATGTGAAATTACTTGCATTGAGATTCTGACTTTTCAAAGTTTCATACATTGCACTGTCAGGGTAACTGCCGATATAACAAATGTCCAATTAAATGACTTATTTTATTGTATGGGTCATTTTGGGGACATGACATTATGATGTATTTGTAATCAACCGTGCACTTTCTGAGTTTGTGTCTCTCATCTCATGTAGCTTTTAACCTTCAGTGGAGCACTCTGTGCTTCACTGTCAGTGTGTCACATCACATGGTTAGTCTGATGGTTTAGATATCAGCAGGGTTTAACAGCAGATAACAAGATCAGGTGTTACATGATACATTAAATAGAAAAACTAAATCTTGTACACCAAAACTAAATTGTCCAAAGTAGCCACTGGGTTAGATAATCTATGCATCACATTACAGATAATGAATGAAGTCAGAATCTGCTTAATGTGAGTAGAAGAGCAAAATTGAGCGGGGACATCAACGACGTTAAGAAAACATGATGCCAAAATAACAAGGATTTTGGTCTGCTTGTTTACAGACTACTGTAAGCGGGGTCTATGCGATAAGACTGAGTATAATTGTTCCCTAAGCCCTTGTTTACTCCCTAATGTTCATCTTAATCCTGATTCACTTTGCTTTGTCCTCTAACTGAAAACTAAAGTAGTAAACTGTGCTTACATTGCTTCTTATGGATCAAAGCGATCCAATGTATGATGAATAAGAAAAGAATAACACAGTGACCAGTAAAATATAAATACATGGGAATGGGGGTGGGACTCTCTGGGCATCTCACGATTTGATTCCGATTCAGAGAACAACGATTAGATTCTAAACAAATTATTGATGCAACAATTCTTTTATGTACACGTCCATGCGTGATTTTAAAAATATACATAGAAATCGGTGTTTGTTACTCAGAGGTTGCCAATCACTTGCTAGACAAAGCTTAGATTTTTACATAAACAGTATTTGTCACACACAAGCATTAATGAAATGTTTTGTCTACTGAGGTTTTTATTTTGTAGTCATTCCATGCGCTCACAGTAATTGTACATGTCAGCGGCTTAGTCATGTTTAAAAATCGATAATTGGCTTCTTAGAACATGAAACATGAGGTGGTCAGATGTAATGTGATAAAGTACATGCGGCCTATATGTATTTTGCCTAATTATTTGATGTATGTCTTATTAGATCATGTGCATATATACAGAATTTAATAATTTTTGTCCTATTGGCCATTTTAGTGGGGTTTTTCTGCTCTCTTGCCTGAACTCTAAGTTGTTGTCCCTTATCCCATCTTCTTTCAGTCACTCGGTTTTCTGATTTGTACTTTTCTGGAGACAGTAACTTTAAAATAAAAATCAACATATTTCAAAAAAAAAGATTATTAACTTATCAGAATCGAGCAGAACATTTTTCTACAGAGAACTGCGATGCATCAAAGAATCGATTATTTTTTCCACCCCTATGTAATCCTGCAGTACATATCACCTTTGTGAAACCAGAATATTAGGTCTCCATGTACTATACGGAAATAAATTATTACTCATACCAAAAGCTTGAAATCGCAAAACATTATCCGTGTTCCTTCAGGTGTTTTAAATAGCCTTCTTTACATTCTGCCACTACTGTCAGAATTCCCAGTTGCCCAGGATTAAGGCTTCTGCAAAGTGTGTAAAGTAATACTTCTACAATGTTGCTCCTTTAATGGGATTAGGTGGAATCACCTTAATGATGTCTGAAAGGCAACAGCAAAAAAAGTTGGCTGGGATGCCCCTCACCCTTAAATTCCAGACTAATGTCCAGGCTGCTTTTTTTCTATTGTTGTTTGCCTTTGCTTTGGCCTGATTGGAGGTGATTTTAACCCTAATTTCTCTACATGTCTATTGCAACATTTCTGTCATTTTTTTTTTTTAATTCTGTTGCCTCCTAGATTCATTCAATATAGTAATTGTCAGTTTCAATATATTCCATAAAATATGTGAGAAGGGAGTTGATTTTAACCTAATGGTCCTTTGGAGGCTGTAGTTTGGCGCGCTGGTGTATTGTATTGCATAATACCGAGAGGTGTGTAATGTTTACTTCAAACTTAATAAGGTTAACAAAATATTAGAAATACCTCAAAATATCGCAATACAGTTCAACAGCATCACAATCTACAGCACCAAAAGACATTTAAGATCAAGCAACACCTCTCTAAAATAGTTTCACCAAAGCTAAACATCATATGCATCATGGAGGCAGGAGTTAGTGCAGATGTGCTGCATCAGTGTGTATTAGTTTTAGCCTGAGCAATTGAATTTTATACTACCTCTACCTCTCTCTCTCTACACATACACACACACACACACACACACACACACACTTTACCACATTATGATACGTTTCTGTTGCTACACATGCCAGTGCAATGTCCATGTAGCTGTTTAAGTTTTGATGCTGATGAGAGTGGAAGATGGTGTTTGCTATTCTTGGAGACCAGCAGCAACAGAGCTGAAGCTGAAATGATTGGTAGGCAAGACAGTCATTATTTTATAAATAGTTATCTTCATTTCTATGTGGAAAGCAGAGCAACTCACTAAACAATTTCAGCTGTTTCAACCATCAGATTCTCTGCAGGGCAGCACTCTCCTTTATTATTCAGACCTTGTCTTATTTTTTAAGAAATGGGCCAAGCACCTGGGCATCAGTCCTGCTCCTGCAGCACTGCCTGCTGCTACTGCATGACTGATAAGAAACTAAAAATAGGCATTACACAGTGCTACATTGATAAATACAGGTAGAATTTGCTGATGCACAGAAAGTGTAAATGAGACACCAAAGTGTGGATTATCTATGCCTTACATTTTCCGTTATGCAATTGCTCTACGCGTGTGAATAATGTAAACTATATATGCAAGTGTTCTATAAAGGATACAGCATATTCAGCATAATCTTTAATGGTGGCTGATGAAATTATCTCTCTGTCTGTCCCTCTTTGTTTTGATATACAGTATATCAGGCTGGATGTGAATGTGCAGGTATTGTTAGATACATCCACATCTCCTTTCCCATCAGGAGAGTTGACATTTTAATTTCCGCAGACAGAGAAAATGTGTGGCAGACACCAAGGCTGCTAGTGTATCTGTAACACTGATACACTTTTTGGAGTGGGTGAGCGTGCTAATCTAATATAAGGCTGTATAGCCTCCAACATCAGTTTGTGTCTGGCTGTGCATGTGGAAACTGTTTTAGAGAACAAAGAAAAGGGTGTAAAGCTCCCCCCGGTGGTGAAAGGTGGAAATTACATGCCACTTCTTTTGTGCCTTAGGTGTGTCTGTGTGTCCATACATTCAATTATTTAGCATGTGACCACTCTGTATGTGGCAGTCTATTGACTGGTATTGTTATTGAGGTTCTGTGTCAGTATTGATCTACGGATAGCGGGCCTTGTCCCATTTTACATTCTGATTAAAGCAGTCCATGCCCTCTTCCCTAGTGAACTGTTTGATTGACAAATCTAGGTTATCCATGCCTGACTATAAAGCTAGATTTATTTTTAATCCCACAACAAATGTTTGGTTCATGCTGTTTCTGTGTGTGAGCGGGAAAAAGATAAAAGAAAATAGAAGAGAAATCAAGGGTACATGGAGGGTGTGTGTCCTCTATCATATTAAAGGCTTGTATAAAATGGGTGAATGTGCACAATGTGGAAAATATACAGTATAGAAACATTTTTAATCTTTTTAATTTTTAATATCACCCATTTTTAGCTTGTATGGCTGTGGTTAGGGAAAAATAAATGTTCTGTCCTTGGCATATGTACTGAGTGCTCATAAAGAGGGTTGCGGAGAAGGGGGTGCAGGGAGGGGCACAGACAGGGGCTGCATCTGCATCACCATGGATACAAGAGGGGAGATAGTGAATCTATTATGGGTGCACTCTGTGAAAGCAGAGATCTATCAGACATTGCCTTGTCTCTGGGCACAATGTTGAGCCAATCGTAGTGTCCAAAACAGTCACACTGATTCTAGCTGACCAATCAGATTTCCATGCTACATTTGCTTTCATCAAAGCTTGTTGTATATCTTAATTAAGCAATGGTGTGTTGGTGCATTGATGGATAGCCTAAAACACCAAAAAAAGTGTAAATGTTTCTGTAAAATTGTAAAAATAAATAAAGTACTGAAAATAAAATGTATTAGCATTACAGGTATGTGCTGAGTAAAAATCTCAATTATACTGTCCTATCTCCCTGATTGGGCAATGACAGCTAATGACAACATCAAATAGAACAATTGCTTTGGCAACAATAGCAAGCTGTTTCTCCTGCCTGTTGTTTTACAGTAGAGTAACTAATTATGTGATTTATGGGAATTGTGCCATCCCTTTCTAAATGAGTGAACACTGTGTTTGTGTGCCTCTAGTTTTATCTCAAGGGTATGTGCATGTCTGCATTTGGGCATGCTCCATATTGCTGTGTCCTGGTTTTCATTGTGTACCGGCTCATGTTTCCCTGGACCCGCCCCTGTCCTACTTACTCCAGAAACCAGTGCAGGCAAGCACAGATTTAGAAATAAATGATTAAGTGCTAGTTGGATTAAATACTAAAAGTGATTTATCTTCCCTTCACATCTATCTATCTATCTATCTATCTATCTATCTATCTATCTATCTATCTATCTATCTATCTATCTATCTATCTATCTATCTATCTATCTATCTATCTATCATACATATTCTATTATGGATCATACCTTTGTGTAACTGTTCATGTTTAGCTGTATGTAAGAGAATACAGAATAGAAGAGATACAAGAAAGAGTCTAGCCTTCTAGATGTGTTATATAAGGTACTAATTGTGTCTGTGCACAGCTAGGGATCGTGATTTAATATATTTTTGAAATATATATCAGTGTCATGTGGTAGCTAGGGAGGTAAATCTCCCCTTTAGAAAATACCCCCTCATGAAAAGAAAGTATATCCCTGTCTATTTGTAGACATCTTTATTTTTCCAAGTGTCATTTCCCTTCCTCCCTTCTTCATTTGAGTTCCTCTTGTGCAATATCACTTCCTATGTCCTGTTTCTATTACATTAAGCCAATCTTGTTACCTCTTTATCTCCATACACCTCCGCTGCTTTATCAGAGAATATAAGTCATTAGAGCACTGCAATTGGGTGTGGTCACACTGTTTCCAAAATCAATTGATACATAAGTCATGTCAGAGCTGTTTGTCAGAGAATCACCAGATAATTAGAACCTATCAATTAGACACCTCAGCACACAAAGAAAAAGCATAAATAAACAGATCTGAACAAGAAGCGTGATATTGTACTGGAGGGTTGGTACTGAATAAAGCAGAAAACATGCACAAGAGTAGGTTGCCCCCTTGTGCTGTGATGAGTGCTACTCTATACAAAAATAGTACAATGACATCAGTATCTCGTCACATGAAGCAGGATGTAGTGTGCACACTGCAGGAGTGGGGGTGGTCCCCAGAGCCTTGGCCCAGAGAGGGTACCGTGGGTTGGGCATGGCTGACTGCAAAGGTCAGGCTCTCTGTGGGGCTGTGGGGGTGGAAAGAGAAGTGCACTGCTGTTAAAGTGAACCTGTCATATTGAATATGCAACTGCAGTGCTACATTATCAATGCATGAGCAGCCCAACAGCAACTGTGGACAGCCTAGTGTGTTATGCATACAGGTGGGGTTTAAGGGGTGTGTGTGTGTGTGTGTGTGTGTGTGTGTGTGTGTGTGTGTGTTTTCGCCTGTCACAATGAGATCCGATTTGTTCAGTAAGATTAGAAGGGCTACGTGAAAGTGAACTGTTTAGATAACAATCTAGAAGTAGGTAGAGAGTCCAGTGAATTACTTTTTATACTATCCAATGCCTTTGGAAAAATAAACCCATAGGCTTCTACATTAGTGAGGGTGTGTGTGTGTGTGTGTGTGTGTGTGTGTGTGCATTTGTGCACAAATGCATCATGTCTGTGCCGGAGATGGCGTTGCTATGGAGACAAGAGAGCTGTGCAGAAGGAGAGAAGAAAGGGGGGAGAGAGACTCGCCTTGGAGCATGTACAGATAGCACCCTTCCCCCATCAACTCACACACGGATGAACAGTACAGTACCCACCCTTATAACACACATTTACTCACAATCACACACACAGTTGATGGTTATGTGAAGAACTATCATACAATTGTTAGTATGGAGGAGCTAATTTGGTAACTATACATGGTGGCAGCCCTTTAATAATGCAGTAAACACGTGTAACACTGCTGCCGACTGCTTCCGCCCATGCCACCCCCCTCCTTTCACCTACTGCTCACTGCTCACTTTAATCATACTGCATACTGTTTCTCCTTTTAACTTCATCACGTGATAGGTAAACCACAGACAGAGAAGCAGGTTAGAAGGCACACATGCATTCAACTACTACTGTAGACTTATTATGCACAGCTCCCTGTTTTTAGGGAGTAACGTGTGTTTATTTACAATTATTCAGCACAGGAAATTATCATATTCTCAGGAAATGTGACTTTTATCAATGCATACAGAGTTCATACAGTATATACAAACTGAAATACTGTATTCATGAGGACATGGTTAATTTAATCAACTAAAACGTTATCAATGAAAGCTGTATGTTTGCAGATTATTATTATATAATTGTTTCTGCTTTAGTGCATACAGAGCTATTAATGGATTAATTGACCACTCTGCAGATGCATCCCAGATAAGCTGTATTTGGCATTGGATAAGGAGGTGATGTTTGTTCAGCATTTTTTATGTCTCCATGACACAATCAATGTTTGCCCTCCAGTTGAATTCAGTACTACAGCCTCTGATATCAATTCAGAAACTGTGTGAGAGCAATGCAGTACTATGTTTGCTGGGGGATTGTAAATGTAGAAACTACTGTAGCAGTTCATTATTTTTTGGAAGGTTTTGACTGGTACCAGTAAAGGGGTTTTAATAAACATGTAAATGCTTGCTCACATCTATAGCCTACAAATCAAGGTCACACAAAGCATAATCCTGGTACAATAAAGATACATTCTCTTTGATTTTATTAGAAAATGAATCCGGAACAAAGTCCTGTAAGGCCGTTGCAGTATAGACAGTGACGTCTGTGTGTGTCCTACATGTACATTCTGTACAATGTCCTTGTACAGTACTTACCATTTTTAATTGCATTACATTAGGAAAATTGAGCGCACAGGTCATCTTTTGTGAGCTATTGTTAATATTGCATTTTTGGGTTAGCGTTTGACTGCAGCTCAGTGTGTGATGGTTATTAATATTTTCAAATCAAATCATGTTTCCTGGAAATAGGACAAGAGTTTTTGAACCCCAGGCTTAATCCTGGGATTACTGACAAGGGAATGTCCATAAACTGATGACTACTGTCTCTTTTGAAATGTGGAGAAACAGTAAATTACATATATATATATATATATATATATATATATATATATATATATATATATATATATATATATATATATATATATGAAGGAGTTCTGAAACAGTCACACACATCAGGACAAGCAGAGGCTGTTTGTACAAAGCCAGTGTGTGCTGTCCATGGTGCTGAAATGCAATTTCGAGATTTTATTGTAGTCAAGCTATTCAGTAGCACATATATTTATCTATATATTATGGCGTGACGTGGCTGTTGAAAACGAAGCGTCATGCTCTCTGCATGTTGTCTATTTCACCACGTGGCGCCGCTGTTGATCCATCAGAGACAGCGGTATCTCTGATACAACTAGGCCCCTCCCGTTTACAGGCGATTGGGACATTTCTTCATTCTTTGTTAGAGGGAGGACGGTGGAACAAACACATAATTTTCAGATTATATTCAAAGCTCACTTCGATAGATCTTTTCCATACTGCCTGCAATTTTTGATCCTGGAAGTCATATTCATGCTTTGTTTATAGTGGACGGAAATATGTCTTCGCTTTGTAGATGGAGCTTTTTCAGGATATGGCTTTGGTTCTTTCTACTGGATTGTTACTGGGAAACGGTGTCTGGGCAGCTCTCCTATTCCGTCTCAGAGGAGGTAAACCCGGGGACTCCTGTTGGAAATATCGCTAAAGATCTGAACCTTAATTCACAGGACTTGGAATCCCGTAGCTTTCAAATTGTTACTGCATCAAAGAAAAAATTCTTCGAGGTAAATTTAAAGACTGGTGTTCTGCATGTCACTGAGAGAATAGACAGAGAGGAGCTTTGCACAGATGAACTCAAATGTTCAGTAAGTGTAGAAGCCGTCATCAATAACCCTTTAAAGCTTTACCGTATTGATGTAGACATTTTAGATGTGAATGACAATGCCCCATTGTTTACAACCAAATTGCAACATTTGTACATTGCAGAGAGTACTTTACCAGGAGTTAAATTCGCATTATCTGAAGCAAGTGATGCAGATGTGGGGAAAAATGGAGTCAGTACTTACAAAATAAGCCAAAGTGAGCAATTCTCTTTGGCAGTGCACAAAGCAGGTGAGAGCGTGTCTGCTGAGTTAGTGCTGCAGAAAGCTTTAGACAGAGAGAAGCAGCCTGTGATCACCATAAAACTAACTGCTGTAGATGGAGGGAGTCCTCCAAAATCAGGCACCTCACAGCTCGTTATCAATGTTCTAGACAATAACGATAACATTCCGATATTCAGCAAGACGTTGTACAAGACAAAAATTCCCGAAAATACGCCACTGGGCACAGTAGTGATCGCTGTGAACGCCACCGATGAAGATGAGGGCTTGAACAGTGAGATTGTATATTCACTGAGAAGCAAAGATCAAGATCACGTACTTAATATCTTTGAAATTGAAAGTAAAACGGGAGTCATTAAAGTAAAAGGAAATATAGATTTTGAAGAAAAAAAGGCTTTTGAGATACGTGTAGAGGCTAGTGATAAAGGGCAGCCTCCGATGTCTGCTCACTGTAAAGTGCTGGTAGAAGTCGTGGACGTGAATGATAATGCTCCGGAGATCACTGTGACTTCACTACATACCACCGTGAAAGAGGACGCTAATGTAGGCACGGTAGTTGCTCTAGTGTCAGTCCTCGATAAGGATGGTGGCAAAAACGGTGATGTAAAACTTCAAATTGAAAGTGAGGTTCCTCTCAAACTCGAAACAAACTATAAAAATTATTATTCTTTGTTAGTGGACGGGCCCTTGGACAGAGAGCGTGTCTCCATCTACAATGTCACCATGGTCGCCACTGATGAGGGAACCCCGTCCCTCTCGGGCACGAGTGTACTATCTATACACGTTTCTGATGTAAATGATAACGCACCTTGGTTCCCAGGGACCATAATTAATGTATTCGTGAAGGAGAACAGTCCAGTGGGAGAAATTATTAAAACAGTGACTGCCACTGATGCTGACACTGACCAGAACAGTCAGGTTAACTATTTTGTTTTAGAAAGTAACAGTCACTCATTGCCAATCTCGACTATGGTAAACATCAACTCAGAGACTGGAGATATAGTCAGCCTGCAGTCTTTTAACTACGAGGAGTTAAAAACGTTTCAGTTTAAAGTTCAGGCCACAGACTCTGGTGTTCCTCCGCTCAGCAGCAACGTGACTGTGAACGTTTTAATCCTGGATGAAAATGACAATAATCCAACAATTCTCGCGCCCTATTCTGAGCACGGCTCCGTTAACAGTGAGAGCATCCCCTATTCTGCTGAAGCGGGATACTTTGTGGCAAAGATCAGGGCTGTAGATGCAGACTCTGGATACAATGCGCTGCTTTCTTATCACCTGTCTGAGCCCAAAGGAAACAACCTCTTCCGGATCGGAACCAGCACCGGAGAAATCAGGACTAAGAGGAGAATGAGTGACAATGACCTGAAAACTCACCCCTTGGTGGTGCTGGTTTCTGATAACGGAGAACCCTCCTGTCAGCTACTGTGTCTATTGATGTGGTGGTGGTAGAAAGCACAGCTGACATCCAGACTCAGTTCAGACATGTGCCCCTAAAGGAGGAGAGCTTCTCTGATTTAAACCTGTATCTGCTGATCGCCATCGTGTCGGTGTCAGTGATCTTTCTGCTGAGTCTCATCAGTTTAATAGCTGTCAGATGCCACAGGACAGACGGCAGTTTCAGCAGGTACAGCGCCCCAATGATCACCACCCACCCTGACGGGAGCTGGTCTTACTCCAAATCTACTCAGCAGTATGACGTGTGTTTCAGCTCAGACACGCTGAAGAGTGACGTAGTGGTTTTCCCCGCACCGTTTCCGCCTGTAGATGCTGAGCTGATCAGTATTAACGGAGGAGACACTTTTACCAGAACTCAGACTTTACCTACAACAGACAAGGTAAGATATTAAAAACATTAAGTATTCGTTGCTGCACTTATTCTATGTAGATAATTGTTTACGATATAGTGCCGTTTTATTTAGCCAACGTTATTTATTTTTAAAGAGATGCTAGTAGCGTCAAGAAACCGTCATGTGCTTTACACGAACTCTTTTTCTTAAAAATTAATTATGAAGTAAAAAATAAAAACAGTAGTTTGGAGTTTAATATTGTATGATGTAGCCTGCTTGTCATTTGGATGGTTTTTAAATTTTAGTTGTTGTTTGGCTGCTGATTCGCCTTTTTTCATGTGAGTCGCTATCCGTGGTGCTCATTTTAACTTTTTAAACTTGCTTTCAATTTACAGAAAATAATGAAAAACTAAACCGTGTTGAAGTGCACAATGTTTTTAAATATATTTACACGTCTTCGGCAATTACTGTTCAACAATATGTTACAGATATCATAATTCCTTAAAAAATAAAACCTTAAATTTTTATCTTCACTTTTCAAGTTTTAAAAGGTCACTATATCGCTGTATTTACCACAAAATAACCCACTGTAAGGCTCTAAGGCTCTTCTTTGACATTAAAGGTATGTTCTAAAAGATGCTGTATTTTAAGGAACACTTCAGCCATACACTGTTATTATAGTAATTAGTGGGTGCAGCGTTGTTGTTTATTTATTTTTTACATTTTGATGTTTACAGTCGATAATGTTTAGGGAAATTTAAGAATTGTTACCAATTTACAATGTTGCTATGTTTTATGAAGCACGTAGTTATGTCCACACGGGGACACTGTAGACCATCACATTTGCACGATCTCTTTGGTGGAGAAGGGCTCCTCCCAGATTCAGCGGATGATGTTTCTGTGGGCTTTGTTACAAAGAGAGGTCGAACGACAAAGAACGGTTCTCTTCTTTAGTCGCGGAAATGCGGACATTTTGTATTGGAATATATCATTCCTGATGTTGATCTCGTAGTTGTAACGTATTGTTCAGATTTGCCTACATGTCCCTTCTCGATGTATGGAATAATGCATTTGCCGAGCAGAAGGAGCTCTGTGTGGATATATCTTTTGGTGGTGCTGCTGGATTGTTACTGGGAAGCGGTGTCCGGGCAGCTCTCTTACTCCGTCTCAGAGGAGGTAAATCTGGGGACTGTTGTCGGAAATATCGCTAAAGATCTGAACATCAATGTCCAGGATTTGGAGTCCCGCATGTTTCAGATCGTTGCAGGATCAAAGAGAAAATATCTCGAGGTAAACCTAAAGACTGGTGTCCTGTACGTTAATGAGAGAATAGATCGAGAGGAACTCTGTGGTGATGAACCGAAATGTTCACTCAGTGTAGAAGCAGTTATTAATAACCCTTTAAAACTGTACCGGATTGAAATAATCATTTTAGATGTTAATGATAATTCCCCTTCATTCCTCAGCACGTCACAGAAAATTAACATTAGTGAGAATACAGCAGCAGGAGCAAAATTCCCTCTGCATCCAGCTCACGATGCTGACGTCGGTAAAAATACAGTAAATAGCTACAAGCTTAGCCAAAATGAACACTTCTCTCTCGCTACACATAAAGGAGAGAGTGTTACGGCGGAATTACTGCTTCAGAAAGTTTTAGACAGAGAAAAACAGTCTGTTATCCAACTCATACTGACTGCCATTGATGGAGGGACTCCTGCTAAATCTGGCAGTATGACTATAATAGTGAATGTATTGGACATTAATGATAATCCTCCTGTATTCAGCCAAACTCTCTATAAAGCTAGTGTGTATGAGAACGCTAAGATAGGAACATCGATAATAACATTAAATGCGACTGATTTGGATGCAGGCCCAAATGGACAGGTAGTATATTCGTTCAGTGAAGTAGGCCGAGGAAAACAAACTGATCTGTTTGCTATCGATGAAAAAACTGGGACTGTAACAAATAAAAAGAATATAGATTTTGAAGAGAATAATGCTTTTGAGATTCGAGTTCAAGCCAGTGATGGAGCTTCCTCCCCGATGACATCACATGCCAAATTATTGATTGAAGTTTTAGACGTCAATGACAATGCCCCTGAAATTACAGTTACTTCACTGCTGAACACCGTAAAGGAGGATGCGTCCATTGGCACCGCCATTGCGCTTGTTTCAGTATTTGATAAAGACGGAGGTAGAAATGGGATGATGAGCTGTAAAATATCCAATCATGTTCCTTTTAAATTGGAGTCAAATTATAAGAATTACTACTCGTTGGTGGTGGACGGTCCTCTTGACAGAGAGAGCGCGTCTCAATACAACATCACCATCACTGCGACTGATGAGGGCAGCCCACCTCTCTCCAGCACGAGCGTTATTAATGTGCACGTCTCAGATGTGAATGATAATACACCTGTGTTCACAGAAAACATAATCAATGTCTATGTGAAAGAAAACAGTCCAGTAGGAGCAGTTATAAAAAAGGTTTCAGCAATAGATGCAGACATCGATCAAAACGGTCAGGTTAGCTATTCATTTTTACAAAGTAACAGTAACTCATTGCCACTCTCGACTATGGTGAACATCAACTCAGAGACTGGAGATATAGTCAGCCTGCAGTCTTTTAACTATGAAGAGTTAAAAACGTTTCAGTTTAAAGTTCAGGCCACAGACTCTGGTGTTCCTCCGCTCAGCAGCAACGTGACTGTGAACGTTTTAATCCTGGATGAAAATGACAATAATCCAACAATTCTCGCGCCCTATTCTGAGCACGGCTCCGTTAACAGTGAGAGCATCCCCTATTCTGCTGAAGCGGGATACTTTGTGGCAAAGATCAGGGCTGTAGACGCAGACTCTGGATACAATGCGCTGCTTTCTTATCACCTGTCTGAGCCCAAAGGAAACAACCTCTTCCGGATCGGAACCAGCACCGGAGAAATCAGGACTAAGAGGAGAATGAGTGACAATGACCTGAAAACTCACCCCTTGGTGGTGCTGGTTTCTGATAACGGAGAACCCTCCCTGTCAGCTACTGTGTCTATTGATGTGGTGGTGGTTGAAAGCACAGCTGACATCCAGACTCAGTTCAGACATGTGCCCCTAAAGGAGGAGAGCTTCTCTGATTTAAACCTGTATCTGCTGATCGCCATCGTGTCGGTGTCAGTGATCTTTCTGCTGAGTCTCATCAGTTTAATAGCTGTCAGATGCCACAGGACAGACGGCAGTTTCAGCAGGTACAGCGCCCCAATGATCACCACCCACCCTGACGGGAGCTGGTCTTACTCCAAATCTACTCAGCAGTATGACGTGTGTTTCAGCTCAGACACGCTGAAGAGTGACGTAGTGGTTTTCCCGCACCGTTTCCGCCTGTAGATGCTGAGCTGATCAGTATTAACGGAGGAGACACTTTTACCAGAACTCAGACTTTACCTACAACAGACAAGGTAAGAAAAGTATGAAAAAGCAACACATGTCAGTGCTAGTTTTTCAGGGCTGCGTCTGAGAAAATGTCCTTCCATGTTCCTATCTTCATATGTATGAAAAGGAAAGTACTTTTTGAAAGCTTTCTGTTCATGTGTTTTCAAATGTGTATCCTTACATACACTAAGGTAATGGTAATATTGAAGAGTAATCCTCTCCTTAATTCTTCCGAGAGGGTTGCTGTATGCTTGTGTCGTTGTCCATGGTGCTGGAATAAGCAGTGTAGTGTGTTAGGTCTGGAGGGTATATTCACTGGAGTTTTCTTACAATAATCTGTCTCTTGACACGTGATGTATAACTTTAATTTATGGACTTAAAGACAGATATAAAGAAATTAATTATTGTATTTTTTTATTATTTTATTTGTATGTTTTCGTTGTAACACAACTCTGTAAACCAGTAAATATCGGCATTAGACAGTTTTTGGTCTACTGTTAGTGTGACTTCTTGTTAGCTGTAGGTTGACTTGCAATTTCAGAAGAATGTTGGTGATTTATCTTTTTTAAGTGGTAAATGTAGTTATTTAAAACAACCACACGGGGACATTGTAGACCATCACATTTTGATGTCCATCTTGGCTGCTTCAGGCTCCTCCCAGATTGTTTCTCGGGGCTTTGTTACAAAGAGACGCAGTGGAAGAATGGATTGCGTGGCCATCATTCTGTCTCTTACACCATAAGAGAGAGGAAATTGGATTCTGGCATTTTGCTTTCATCCAGAATTTTTGAGAGAATAATCCATATGTTCTGTTCACGTTGGATACAAATATGTCGACGCGGAGTTTACGGAGCACTTTGGGATTTTTATAGTCGTTTTTATTTTGGATTGTTGCTGGGAAGCGGTGTTTGGACAGCTCTCTTACTCTGTATCAGAGGAGGTAAACCAGGGTACATCTGTGGGAAACCTCGCTAAAGATCTAAACCTTAATGTTCATGACTTGGAAGCGCGTATGTTTCAGATTGTAAGCGGATCAAATAGAAAATATTTCGACGTAAATCTGAAAACTGGTGTTCTGTATGTCAATGAAAGAATCGACCGCGAGGAGCTGTGTGCGAAGGCTCCAAAATGTACTGTCGATGTAGAAGCCGTAATCAACAATCCACTTAAGCTTTACCGTTTGGAGGTAAATATAGTCGATATAAATGATAATGCGCCATATTTCCCTGACAATTTGCAGTCTCTTAACATTGCTGAAAGTACTGTGCAAGGAGGGAAATTTGGATTTATAGGGGCATCGGATCTCGATGTTGGTAAGAATAGTGTTAGTACGTACAAGATAAGTCCAAATGATTATTTTTCTTTAGAGATTCTCAAAGGGGGAGAGGCCGTGTCTGCCGAGCTTGTGCTTCAGAAAGCTTTAGACCGAGAAAAGCAACGCACTGTAAGACTTATAGTCACAGCAGTCGACGGAGGAAATCCACCTAAATCAGGAACGTCTCAGATCATTATTAATGTTTTAGACAATAACGACAACGCTCCGGTTTTCAGCAGTTCTTTATACAAGGCACGGATTTCTGAGAATTTAGCAGTAGGTAAAACTGTTATAACTCTGAATGCAACAGATGCAGATGAAGGCGTAAATGCTGAGATTGAATATTCATTGAGAAGTAGAGGACAGGATCATGTTATAGATTTATTTGAAATTGATTCTAAATCAGGAGAAATTTTAATCAAAGGTAAGATCGACTATGAAGAACATCCTGCGTTTGAGATTCATGCCCAGGCTAGTGACAAAGGCCAGCCTCCGATGTCGGCTCATTGTAAGGTGCTGGTAGAAGTTGTGGACCTAAATGACAACGCTCCTGAGATCACTGTGACGTCACTATTAAACACAGTGAAGGAGGACACAGAAGTTGGTACTGCTATAGCACTTGTCTCTGTACTGGACAAAGATGGTGGGAAAAACGGAATAGTAAAAGCAGTTGTTCTGAATCAGAGCCCCTTCAAATTGGACACAAATTATAAAAACTATTATTCGTTAGTAGTTGATGGTCCACTCGACAGAGAAACTATAGCCGAGTACAATGTTGTTATCGTCGCAACTGATGAAGGGACTCCACCTCTCTCCAGCACCAACATAGTAACAGTTCATGTTTCTGATGTCAATGACAACCCGCCTCGCTTCACAGAGCCGCTGATTAATGTCAATGTGAAAGAGAACAGTCCAGTAGGAGCAGTTATTAAAACGGTGACGGCAGTTGATGTCGATATCAGTCAAAACGGTCAGGTTAGCTATTCTTTTTTACAAAGTAACAGTAACTCAGTACCATTATCTACAATGGTGAACATCAACTCAGAGACTGGCGATATAGTCAGCCTGCAGACTTTTAACTACGAGGAGTTAAAAACGTTTCAGTTTAAAGTTCAGGCCACAGACTCTGGTGTTCCTCCGCTCAGCAGCAACGTGACTGTGAACGTTTTAATCCTGGATGAAAATGACAATAATCCAACAATTCTCGCGCCCTATTCTGAGCACGGCTCCGTTAACAGTGAGAGCATCCCCTATTCTGCTGAAGCGGGATACTTTGTGGCAAAGATCAGGGCTGTAGACGCAGACTCTGGATACAATGCGCTGCTTTCTTATCACCTGTCTGAGCCCAAAGGAAACAACCTCTTCCGGATCGGAACCAGCACCGGAGAAATCAGGACTAAGAGGAGAATGAGTGACAATGACCTGAAAACTCACCCCTTGGTGGTGCTGGTTTCTGATAACGGAGAACCCTCCCTGTCAGCTACTGTGTCTATTGATGTGGTGGTGGTTGAAAGCACAGCTGACATCCAGACTCAGTTCAGACATGTGCCCCTAAAGGAGGAGAGCTTCTCTGATTTAAACCTGTATCTGCTGATCGCCATCGTGTCGGTGTCAGTGATCTTTCTGCTGAGTCTCATCAGTTTAATAGCTGTCAGATGCCACAGGACAGACGGCAGTTTCAGCAGGTACAGCGCCCCAATGATCACCACCCACCCTGACGGGAGCTGGTCTTACTCCAAATCTACTCAGCAGTATGACGTGTGTTTCAGCTCAGACACGCTGAAGAGTGACGTAGTGGTTTTCCCCGCACCGTTTCCGCCTGTAGATGCTGAGCTGATCAGTATTAACGGAGGAGACACTTTTACCAGAACTCAGACTTTACCTAACACAGACAAGGTAAGATATTAAAAACATTAAGTATTCGTTGCTGCACTTTTTCTATGTAGATAATTGTTTACGATATAGTGCAGTTTTATTTCGCCAACGTTATTTTTTAAAGAGAGATGCTATGTAGAGTCAAGAAACAGTCATGACCTTTACACCGACTATCGTTTTATACTTAAAATAAAAATAGATTAAAATCAAGTAAAACAAAGAAAGAGTTGTAGTTCGATATAGTATACTGTAGATTGCTTGTCATGTGTTGATGGTTTGAGAATTGCAGGTGTTGTTTGACTGCAGATTCGCATTACTTTTGTGGGTCGCTATCCGTGGTGCTGAACTCCACTTTTTTAATTTCCACAAAAGTCCAAAACCTTTTTTTAAATGTAATTCCAAATGTCTTTGCCAATAACTGTTGAACAATATGTAACATATTTCAAATGTTACCTTCATGATAAATTTCTATTTAATCTTTGCAGTCACTTTGCTCTTCAGTTTTGAAAAGTCAGTGCATTTCTGTATTTACCAAAACAAATACCTCAAAGTCACTGCTGCAAAGCATTTCATTAGAATTTCAGATCATTTAAAAAAACAAAAAAAGGCTTTATTCTAAAGATCCCTATAGTCAAACAATATTAGTTTCAGTAATCAGTGGCTTAACGTTGTTTATTATTTGATCTTTTTATTTTTGCCATTCCTTCATCTTTAAGGAGAAGTAAGAGTGATTACTTTCTGAAATGTTGTGTTTGATGTAGCAGTATTTATGCCATATGTCCACACGGGGACACTGTAGACCATCACATTTGCACGATCTCTTTGGTGGAGAAGGGCTCCTCCCAGATTCAGCGGATGATGTTTCTGTGGGCTTTGTTACAAAGAGAGGTCGAACGACAAAGAACGGTTCTCTTCTTTAGTCGCGGAAATGCGGACATTTTGTATTGGAATATATCATTCCTGATGTTGATCTCGTAGTTGTAACGTATTGTTCAGATTTGGCTACATGTCCCTTCTCGATGTATGGAATAATGCATTTGCCGAGCAGAAGGAGCTCTGTGTGGATATATCTTTTGGTGGTGCTGCTGGATTGTTACTGGGAAGCGGTGTCCGGGCAGCTCTCTTACTCCGTCTCAGAGGAGGTAAATCTGGGGACTGTTGTCGGAAATATCGCTAAAGATCTGAACATCAATGTCCAGGATTTGGAGTCCCGCATGTTTCAGATCGTTGCAGGATCAAAGAGAAAATATCTCGAGGTAAACCTAAAGACTGGTGTCCTGTACGTTAATGAGAGAATAGATCGAGAGGAACTCTGTGGTGATGAACCGAAATGTTCGCTCAGTGTAGAAGCAGTTATTAATAACCCTTTAAAACTGTACCGGATTGAAATAATCATTTTAGATGTGAATGATAATTTCCCATCATTCCTCAGCACGTCACAGATAATTAACATAACTGAGAATACAGCAGCAGGAGCAAAATTCCCTCTGCATCCAGCTCACGATGCTGACGTCGGTAAAAATACAGTAAATAGCTACAAGCTTAGCCAAAATGAACACTTCTCTCTCGCTACACATAAAGGAGAGAGTGTTACGGCGGAATTACTACTTCAGAAAGTTTTAGACAGAGAAAAACAGTCCGTGATCCAACTCATACTGACTGCCATTGATGGAGGGACTCCTGCTAAATCTGGCAGTATGACTATAATAGTGAATGTATTGGACATTAATGATAATCCTCCTGTATTCAGCCAAACTCTCTATAAAGCTAGTGTGTATGAGAACGCTAAGATAGGAACATCGATAATAACATTAAATGCGACTGATTTGGATGCAGGCCCAAATGGACAGGTAGTATATTCGTTCAGTGAAGTAGGCCGAGGGAAACAAACTGATCTGTTTGCTATCGATGAAAAAACTGGGACTGTAACAAATAAAAAGAATATAGATTTTGAAGAGAATAATGCTTTTGAGATTCGAGTTCAAGCCAGTGATGGTGCAGTTTTTCCGATGACATCACATGCCAAATTATTGATTGAAGTTTTAGACGTCAATGACAATGCCCCTGAAATTACAGTTACTTCACTGCTGAACACCGTAAAGGAGGATGCGTCCATTGGCACCGCCATTGCGCTTGTTTCAGTATTTGATAAAGACGGAGGTAGAAATGGGATGATGAGCTGTAAAATTTCTAATCAAGTTCCTTTTAAATTGGAGTCAAATTATAAGAATTACTACTCGTTGGTGGTGGACGGTCCTCTTGACAGAGAGAGCGCGTCTCAATACAACATCACCATCACTGCGACTGATGAGGGCAGCCCACCTCTCTCCAGCACGAGCGTTATTAATGTGCACGTCTCAGATGTGAATGATAATACACCTGTGTTCACAGAAAACATAATCAATGTTTATGTGAAAGAAAATAGTCCAGTTGGAGCAGTTATAAAAAAGGTTTCAGCAATAGATGCAGACATCGATCAAAACGGTCAGGTTAGCTATTCATTTTTAGAAAGTAACAGTAACTCATTGCCACTCTCGACTATGGTGAACATCAACTCAGAGACTGGAGATATAGTCAGCCTGCAGTCTTTTAACTACGAGGAATTAAAAACGTTTCAGTTTAAAGTTCAGGCCACAGACTCTGGTGTTCCTCCGCTCAGCAGCAACGTGACTGTGAACGTTTTAATCCTGGATGAAAATGACAATAATCCAACAATTCTCGCGCCCTATTCTGAGCACGGCTCCGTTAACAGTGAGAGCATCCCCTATTCTGCTGAAGCGGGATACTTTGTGGCAAAGATCAGGGCTGTAGACGCAGACTCTGGATACAATGCGCTGCTTTCTTATCACCTGTCTGAGCCCAAAGGAAACAACCTCTTCCGGATCGGAACCAGCACCGGAGAAATCAGGACTAAGAGGAGAATGAGTGACAATGACCTGAAAACTCACCCCTTGGTGGTGCTGGTTTCTGATAACGGAGAACCCTCCCTGTCAGCTACTGTGTCTATTGATGTGGTGGTGGTTGAAAGCACAGCTGACATCCAGACTCAGTTCAGACATGTGCCCCTAAAGGAGGAGAGCTTCTCTGATTTAAACCTGTATCTGCTGATCGCCATCGTGTCGGTGTCAGTGGTCTTTCTGCTGAGTCTCATCAGTTTAATAGCTGTCAGATGCCACAGGACAGACGGCAGTTTCAGCAGGTACAGCGCCCCAATGATCACCACCCACCCTGACGGGAGCTGGTCTTACTCCAAATCTACTCAGCAGTATGACGTGTGTTTCAGCTCAGACACGCTGAAGAGTGACGTAGTGGTTTTCCCAGCACCGTTTCCGCCTGTAGATGCTGAGCTGATCAGTATTAACGGAGGAGACACTTTCACTAAAACCCAGACTTTACCTAACACAGACAAGGTAAGAGTACTACGCTTATAATGCAATCAACATAGTGAGTTACAAAAACGCTGGCCTTGTTTGCTATTCATGTATGTATTAGGTCAGTTCGTTGTTTTCTGTATATGCTTATACATTTAACACTTCTTTGTGTGAAAAGTGATTTAGTCCATTTTCTCCTTCTAAATACTTTGAAATGGGTGACGTTGTTCTGTAATCTTCTATAACGTGTAAGCCAGTCTTTTCTGTTTAAATGCAATAGTTGCTGTCCATGATGCTGTAGAAAAGAAATAAGTGACCCGTTAAGAAGCTTTACTTTTTCACGCAGTTGCCAAGTATCACTTTCATTTGCTCTTCTTTGACAGTTAATATTATGTTTTGGGAACAAAGTCTGCAACACACATTTCACTTTATTAATCCCGCAAGGTGTAATTACAATTTACATTCTGTTGTTATTATACACAATACACAGGCCTGAACTACACACACATGCTCAGTACCTACACATGCACTGAATGGAGAGATGTTAGTGTTATACTGATTTTCTCCTGGTTTGTAATGTAGTTAATCCACAAGGCCATACGGGGGCACTGCAGACCATAACAAAAACGATTTTATTTAGATTACCAGGCCCCTCCCACATTAAGAGCGTGATGATGTCTTTATGGGCTTTGACACAAAGGGACGCAGAAGCACGGAGAGAAGGCTGGAACATTATCTGCATTGTGGGAATTAAAGAGGAAAAGGAACACAGTTTCGGCCAATACTCGACATCTATTAGACTTGTTTCTATGTTGGTTTCACGTCGGATTGGATCATGTCTTCAATTAACCGGAGTCCTGTGGTGGCATACGTGTTATTTGTGCTGCTGGATTGTTACTGGGAAGCAGTGTCCGGGCAGCTCTCCTACTCCATATCAGAAGAGGTAAATCCGGGGACTTCTGTAGGAAATGTAGCCAAGGATCTAAACCTCAGTGTCGATGATCTGGAGTCACGTATGTTTCAGGTTGTTACCGGATCAAAGAGAAAAATCTTCGAGGTAAACCTAAAGACTGGTGTTCTCTTTGTCAATGATAGAATAGACAGAGAGGAGCTCTGTGCGAAGGCGACGAAATGCACAGTGAGCGTAGAGGCTGTGATAAATGCTCCATTGAAGCTTTATCGTTTAGAAATAAATATTCTAGATGTGAATGACAATTATCCGTCTTTTAGTGCTAATTCGCAAAGTATTGAAATAGCCGAAAGCACACTACCGGGTACTAAATTTCTTGTGCTGTCGGCCTATGATGCCGATGTAGGCAAAAATGGCATCAGTACATACAAGCTAAATCAAAATGACTATTTTTCATTATCGCTGAACAAAGGAGAGAGTGTGTCTGCTGAGCTAGTCCTCCAGAAACCTTTAGACCGAGAGAAGCAGCCTGTAATTAAACTCACATTGACTGCTGTAGACGGAGGGACACCTCCGAAATCCGGAACATCACAGATGATAATACATGTCTTAGACGTTAATGACAACGTCCCAATATTTACAAAACTATTGTATAAAACAAGTATTAATGAAAATGTATCACTCGGTACATCAGTAATAACAGTAACCGCAACAGATACAGATGAAGGACCAAACGGGGAGATTTCATATTCACTAAGCAGCAAAGATCAGGATCATGTCTTGGAAGTATTTCAAATTGATGAGTTCACAGGATTAATAACAGTTAAGGGAAATATTGACTTTGAAGAACACCTGGCTTTTGAAATCCGCGTGCAAGCTAGTGACAAAGGCTATCCTCCAATGGCAGCACAGTGTAAAGTACTAATAGAGGTGGTGGATTTAAATGACAATACTCCAGAAATATCTGTATCATCATTAATTAACAGAGTGGAAGAGGATGCAAAAATAGGCACTGCTGTTGCACTTGTGTCAGTACTGGACAGAGATGGAGGAAAAAATGGAGCAGTTTATTGTAATATTAAAAATGACAGCCCCTTTAAATTGGAAAACAATTACAAAAACTATTACTCTTTGGTAGTAGACGGACAGCTAGACAGAGAGAGTGCATCACTTTATAATGTCACGATCACAGCTACAGATGATGGAATCCCTGCTCTAACAAGCACCAGTGGTCTTACGGTTTATATTTCTGATGTCAATGACAACTCACCTAGTTTTTCAGACACTTTAGTTCATATATATTTGAAGGAGAACAGTCCTGTCGGAGCCGTTCTAAAAAGAATATCTGCAGTTGATGCAGACATTGATCAGAATGCCCAAGTAAGCTATTCAATTGTGGAAAGTAACAGTAACTCAGTACCATTATCTACAATGGTGAACATTAACTCAGAGACTGGAGATATAGTCAGCCTGCAGTCTTTTAACTACGAGGAGTTAAAAACGTTTCAGTTTAAAGTTCAGGCCACAGACTCTGGTGTTCCTCCGCTCAGCAGCAACGTGACTGTGAACGTTTTAATCCTGGATGAAAATGACAATAATCCAACAATTCTCGCGCCCTATTCTGAGCACGGCTCCGTTAACAGTGAGAGCATCCCCTATTCTGCTGAAGCGGGATACTTTGTGGCAAAGATCAGGGCTGTAGACGCAGACTCTGGATACAATGCGCTGCTTTCTTATCACCTGTCTGAGCCCAAAGGAAACAACCTCTTCCGGATCGGAACCAGCACCGGAGAAATCAGGACTAAGAGGAGAATGAGTGACAATGACCTGAAAACTCACCCTTTGGTGGTGTTGGTTTCTGATAACGGAGAACCCTCCCTGTCAGCTACTGTGTCTATTGATGTGGTGGTGGTAGAAAGCACAGCTGACATCCAGACTCAGTTCAGACATGTGCCCCTAAAGGAGGAGAGCTTCTCTGATTTAAACCTGTATCTGCTGATCGCCATCGTGTCGGTGTCAGTGATCTTTCTGCTGAGTCTCATCAGTTTAATAGCTGTCAGATGCCACAGGACAGACGGCAGTTTCAGCAGGTACAGCGCCCCAATGATCACCACCCACCCTGACGGGAGCTGGTCTTACTCCAAATCTACTCAGCAGTATGACGTGTGTTTCAGCTCAGACACGCTGAAGAGTGACGTAGTGGTTTTCCCGCACCGTTTCCGCCTGTAGATGCTGAGCTGATCAGTATTAACGGAGGAGACACTTTTACCAGAACTCAGACTTTACCTTCAACAGACAAGGTAAGATATTAAAAACATTAAGTACTCGTTGCTGCACTTTTTCTACGTGGATAATTAGTTACGATACAGTGCAGTTTTAATTAGCCTCAAGAAACCGACATGACCTTTACACCGACTTTCCTTTATTTTCAAATTAAAAAAATAGATTAAAATCAAGTAAAACAAAGAAAGAGTTGTAGTTCAATATACTTTAGATACTTTAGATACTCGATATACTTTAGATTGCTTGTCATGTGTTCATGGCTTGAGAATTTCAGGTGTTGTTTGGCTGCAGATTCGCATTACTTTTGTGGGTCGCTATCCGTGGTGCTGAATCCACTTTTTTAATTTCCACAAAAGTCCAAAACCATTTTTTAAATGTAATTTCAAATGTCTTTGCCAATAACTGTTGAACAATATGTAACATGTTTCAAATGTTACCTTCATGATAACTTTCTATTTAATCTTTGCAATCATTTTGGGACGGCTGTGGCTCAGTGTTAGAGCGGTTGCCTGCCAATTGGAAGGTTGGTGGTTCAATCCCTGGCCCTGCAGTCCCATGCCGAAGTGTCCTTGGATACCGAACCCCAAGTTGCCCCCGATGCTGCGCATTGGAGTTTAAATGTATGTGTGAGTGTTTATCTGATGAGCAGGTGGCACCTTGTATGGCAGCCTCGGCCACAGTGTATGAATGTGTGTGAATGTATCCTGTATGATGTGAAAGCGCTTTGAGTAGTTGTTAAGACTAGAAAAGCGCTATATAAATACAGCATTTACTTTGCTCTTCAGTTTTGAAAAGTCAGTGCATTTCTGTATTTACCAAAACAAATACCTCAAAGTCACTGCTAAAAAGCATTTCATTAGAATTTCAGATCATTTAAAAAAACAAAAAAAGGCTTTATTCTAAAGAGCCCTATAGTCAAACAATATTAGTTTCAGTAATCAGTGGCTTAACGTTGTTTATTATTTGATCTTTTTTATTTTTGCCATTCCTTCATTTTTAAGGAGAAGTAAGAGTGATTACTTTCTGAAATGTTGTTTGATGTAGCAGTATTTATGCCATATGTCCACACGGGGACACTGTAGACCATCACATTTGCACGATCTCTTTGGTGGAGAAGGGCTCCTCCCAGATTCAGCGGATGATGTTTCTGTGGGCTTTGTTACAAAGAGAGGTCGAACGACAAAGAACGGTTCTCTTCTTTAGTCGCGGAAATGCGGACATTTTGTATTGGAATATATCATTCCTGATGTTGATCTCGTAGTTGTAACGTATTGTTCAGATTTGCCTACATGTCCCTTCTCGATGTATGGAATAATGCATTTGCCGAGCAGAAGGAGCTCTGTGTGGATATATCTTTTGGTGGTGCTGCTGGATTGTTACTGGGAAGCGGTGTCCGGGCAGCTCTCTTACTCCGTCTCAGAGGAGGTAAATCTGGGGACTGTTGTCGGAAATATCGCTAAAGATCTGAACATCAATGTCCAGGATTTGGAGTCCCGCATGTTTCAGATCGTTGCAGGATCAAAGAGAAAATATCTCGAGGTAAACCTAAAGACTGGTGTCCTGTACGTTAATGAGAGAATAGATCGAGAGGAACTCTGTGGTGATGAACCGAAATGTTCGCTCAGTGTAGAAGCAGTTATTAATAACCCTTTAAAACTGTACCGGATTGAAATAATCATTTTAGATGTGAATGATAATTCACCGTCATTCCTCAGCCCATCTCACTTAATGAACATTAGTGAGAATACAGCAGCAGGAGCAAAATTCCCTCTGCATCCAGCTCAAGATACAGATGTCGGTAAAAATACAGTAAATAGCTACAAGCTTAGCCAAAATGAACACTTCTCTCTCGCTACACATAAAGGAGGGAAAGTAACTCCCGAATTACTGCTTCAGAAAGTTTTAGACAGAGAAAAACAGTCTGTAATCCGACTTACACTGACTGCTATTGATGGAGGGACTCCTGCTAAATCTGGCAGTATGACTATAATAGTGAATGTACTGGACATTAATGATAATCCTCCTGTATTCAGCCAAACTCTCTATAAAGCTAGTGTGTATGAGAACGCTAAGATAGGAACATCGATAATAACATTAAATGCGACTGATTTGGATGCAGGCCCAAATGGACAGGTATTTTATACTTTCAGTGCAGGAGGCAGAGGAAAACAAACTGATCTGTTTGCTATCGATGAAAAAACTGGGACTGTAACAAATAAAAAGAATATAGATTTTGAAGAGAATAATGCTTTTGAGATTCGAGTTCAAGCCAGTGATGGAGCTTCATCTCCTCTCACCTCAAATGCCAAATTATTGATTGAAGTTTTAGACGTCAATGACAATGCCCCTGAAATTACAGTTACTTCACTGCTGAACACCGTAAAGGAGGATGCGTCCATTGGCACCGCCATTGCGCTTGTTTCAGTATTTGATAAAGACGGAGGTAGAAATGGGATGATGAGCTGTAAAATATCCAATCATGTTCCTTTTAAATTGGAGTCAAATTATAAGAATTACTACTCGTTGGTGGTGGACGGTCCTCTTGACAGAGAGCGCGTCTCAATACAACATCACCATCACTGCGACTGATGAGGGCAGCCCACCTCTCTCCAGCACGAGCGTTATTAATGTGCACGTCTCAGATGTGAATGATAATACACCTGTGTTCACAGAAAACATAATCAATGTCTATGTGAAAGAAAACAGTCCAGTTGGAGCAGTTATAAAAAAGGTTTCAGCAATAGATGCAGACATCGATCAAAACGGTCAGGTTAGCTATTCATTTTTACAAAGTAACAGTAACTCATTGCCACTCTCGACTATGGTGAACATCAACTCAGAGACTGGAGATATAGTCAGCCTGCAGTCTTTTAACTATGAAGAGTTAAAAACGTTTCAGTTTAAAGTTCAGGCCACAGACTCTGGTGTTCCTCCGCTCAGCAGCAACGTGACTGTGAACGTTTTAATCCTGGATGAAAATGACAATAATCCAACAATTCTCGCGCCCTATTCTGAGCACGGCTCCGTTAACAGTGAGAGCATCCCCTATTCTGCTGAAGCGGGATACTTTGTGGCAAAGATCAGGGCTGTAGACGCAGACTCTGGATACAATGCGCTGCTTTCTTATCACCTGTCTGAGCCCAAAGGAAACAACCTCTTCCGGATCGGAACCAGCACCGGAGAAATCAGGACTAAGAGGAGAATGAGTGACAATGACCTGAAAACTCACCCCTTGGTGGTGCTGGTTTCTGATAACGGAGAACCCTCCCTGTCAGCTACTGTGTCTATTGATGTGGTGGTGGTTGAAAGCACAGCTGACATCCAGACTCAGTTCAGACATGTGCCCCTAAAGGAGGAGAGCTTCTCTGATTTAAACCTGTATCTGCTGATCGCCATCGTGTCGGTGTCAGTGATCTTTCTGCTGAGTCTCATCAGTTTAATAGCTGTCAGATGCCACAGGACAGACGGCAGTTTCAGCAGGTACAGCGCCCCAATGATCACCACCCACCCTGACGGGAGCTGGTCTTACTCCAAATCTACTCAGCAGTATGACGTGTGTTTCAGCTCAGACACGCTGAAGAGTGACGTAGTGGTTTTCCCCGCACCGTTTCCGCCTGTAGATGCTGAGCTGATCAGTATTAACGGAGGAGACACTTTTACCAGAACTCAGACTTTACCTACAACAGACAAGGTAAGAAAAGTTTGAAAAAGTACACGTATTCATATACTTCTGAGAGCTGAGGCTGAGAGCTTGGCCGTTCCGTTTTTTTTTATTTTTTTAGTTATGAAAGTGAAATTACTCTGTAAGAACTTTCCACGTTTTATTTATAAATGTGTTTGTTTTGCTTTGGATTTGTGTTTAAATGTAGAGTGGTACATGAGCCATAATGAAAGTTGTTGAACTTCACAAGTCTCTCACAAAATACAGAAAGTGTATGTGTCCATGGTGCTGAAATAAGAATCACAGTGTGCAGTTCGCTGGCCAGAGAGTGCAACGCGGAAAATATGTCTAATGTAAAAATGGTGGTGTAATTTCCTTCCTCTTATATACATATATTTGGATTTGATGAGTATTATCCTATTATAGTGTTACTAATTAAGAATGCAAACCCGTTTAATAACAGTTAGGGAAGATATTTCAACGTCTTATTTCATTTCTTTAGTTCCCTTTATTTTGTATTCATTTTTTTTAAAATAAGGAATATTGCTTTCTGTCGGTTTCAGTCATCTCTATGTTCATAAGGTTTTTACTCATAATGTACGTCGAGTTTTACGTGTAGCTTCAAAGCCAGGCTATCAGTTAATAGGTGAAGGACGATTGGTATGGATAGAAATGTTGTTTTTCATGTTAGACAGGGAATTGTGTCGACATAAGTTAATTATGATCGTTTGAAATAGTTAAACACATTCATATTATACTTAATGTTGTTATGGTACAAAATTCTCCGTTTACACAGTTGGTTAGTCATTCCAGTTTTCTTGTTAGACGTTGAATGCAGTCATTTCTCTTCAACGCATGGGGACACTGCAGACCATGACATCTCTACGTTATTTCAGGAGGCACTAGACTCCTCCCAGATTCAGGGGGTGATGACGATGTTTCTCTGGGCTTTGTTACAAAGACGCAGGAGAGAGAGAGAGAGAGAGAGAGAGAGAGAAAAGGGTGGAAAGGGGTTTCCAGCTGTCTGACAAGAATACGAGGAACAGGAAGGTCTACTTCACTTTTAATATGACTATTTGACGGGATTGGTTGCACTGGGATTTATGCCATTTTTGGCATGGATGCCATTATGTATTTCTCAAGCAGAACGAGTCTTTTTCGGATTTATCTTGTGGCCGTGCTGCTAAATTATTGCTGGGAAGCGGTGTCGGGACAGCTCTCATATTCTGTCTCAGAGGAGGTAATCCCGGGGACTTCTGTTGGAAATATCGCCAAGGATCTAAGTCTAAATGTCCAGGATTTAGAGTCTCGTATGTTTCAGGTCGTTGCTGGATCAAAGAGAAAGTATTTCGATGTAAATCTGAAAACTGGTGTTCTTTATGTTAATGAAAGAATCGACCATGAGGAGCTGTGTGCGAAGGCTAAAAAATGTACCGTCAATGTAGAGGCCGTGATCAACAATCCACTAAAGCTTTACCGTTTAGAGATAGCTATAATAGATATAAATGACAATGCCCCTGTTTTCGCTGAGCAATTGCAGTCACTTAACATTGCAGAAAGTACATTACCGGGAGTGAAATTTGGACTAATCGAGGCATCGGACTTGGATGTTGGGAAGAACGGAGTTAATACATACAAGCTTAGTAATAATGGTTATTTTTCTTTAGAAATCCACAAAGGGGGAGATAGCGTATCTGCTGAGTTAGTATTGCAGAAATCTTTAGACCGAGAACACGACTCTGTAATAAAACTCACACTAACTGCAGTTGATGGAGGAAATCCATCCAGATCGGGAACTTCACAAATTATTATCAACGTTTTGGATACTAACGACAACCATCCTGTTTTTAGTAGAGCTTTGTATAAAATTCAAATATTTGAAAACTTGCCACCGGGGTCAATTGTGATAAGTATTAATGCAACAGACGTAGATGAGGGTTTAAACAGTGAAATAGAATACTCTTTGAGAAAAAAAGGTCAGGATCATGTTTTAGATTTATTTGAAATTGATTCTAAATCAGGAGAAATTTTAATCAAAGGTAAGATCGACTATGAAGAACATCCTGCGTTTGAGATTCATGCCCAGGCTAGTGACAAAGGCCAGCCTCCGATGTCGGCTCATTGTAAGGTGCTGGTAGAAGTTGTGGACCTAAATGACAACGCTCCTGAGATGACTGTGACGTCACTATTAAACACAGTGAAGGAGGACACAGAAGTTGGTACTGCTATAGCACTTGTCTCTGTACTGGACAAAGATGGTGGGAAAAACGGAATAGTAAAAGCAGTTGTTCTGAATCAGAGCCCCTTCAAATTGGACACAAATTATAAAAACTATTATTCGTTAGTAGTTGATGGTCCACTCGACAGAGAAACTATAGCCGAGTACAATGTTGTTATCGTTGCAACTGATGAAGGGGCTCCACCTCTCTCCAGCACCAACATAGTAACAGTTCATGTTTCTGATGTCAATGACAACCCGCCTCGCTTCACAGAGCCGCTGATTAATGTCTATGTGAAAGAGAACAGTCCAGTGGGAGCAGTTATTAAAACGGTGACGGCAGTTGATGTCGATATCAGTCAAAACGGTCAGGTTAGCTATTCTTTTTTACAAAGTAACAGTAACTCAGTACCATTATCTACAATGGTGAACATCAACTCAGATACTGGAGATATAGTCAGCCTGCAGACTTTTAACTACGAGGAGTTAAAAACGTTTCAGTTTAAAGTTCAGGCCACAGACTCTGGTGTTCCTCCGCTCAGCAGCAACGTGACTGTGAACGTTTTAATCCTGGATGAAAATGACAATAATCCAACAATTCTCGCGCCCTATTCCGAGCACGGCTCCGTTAACAGTGAGAGCATCCCCTATTCTGCTGAAGCGGGATACTTTGTGGCAAAGATCAGGGCTGTAGACGCAGACTCTGGATACAATGCGCTGCTTTCTTATCACCTGTCTGAGCCCAAAGGAAACAACCTCTTCCGGATCGGAACCAGCACCGGAGAAATCAGGACTAAGAGGAGAATGAGTGACAATGACCTGAAAACTCACCCCTTGGTGGTGCTGGTTTCTGATAACGGAGAACCCTCCCTGTCAGCTACTGTGTCTATTGATGTGGTGGTGGTTGAAAGCACAGCTGACATCCAGACTCAGTTCAGACATGTGCCCCTAAAGGAGGAGAGCTTCTCTGATTTAAACCTGTATCTGCTGATCGCCATCGTGTCGGTGTCAGTGATCTTTCTGCTGAGTCTCATCAGTTTAATAGCTGTCAGATGCCACAGGACAGACGGCAGTTTCAGCAGGTACAGCGCCCCAATGATCACCACCCACCCTGACGGGAGCTGGTCTTACTCCAAATCTACTCAGCAGTATGACGTGTGTTTCAGCTCAGACACGCTGAAGAGTGACGTAGTGGTTTTCCCGCACCGTTTCCGCCTGTAGATGCTGAGCTGATCAGTATTAACGGAGGAGACACTTTTACCAGAACTCAGACTTTACCTAACACAGACAAGGTAAGATATTAAAAACATTAAGTACTCGTTGTTGCACTTTTTCTATGTAGATAATTGTTTACGATATAGTGCAGTTTTATTTCGCCAACGTTATTTTTTAAAGAGAGATGCTATGTAGAGTCAAGAAACAGTCATGACCTTTACACCGACTATCGTTTTATACTTAAAATAAAAATAGATTAAAATCAAGTAAAACAAAGAAAGAGTTGTAGTTCGATATAGTATACTGTAGATTGCTTGTCATGTGTTGATGGTTTGAGAATTGCAGGTGTTGTTTGACTGCAGATTCGCATTACTTTTGTGGGTCGCTATCCGTGGTGCTGAACTCCACTTTTTTAATTTCCACAAAAGTCCAAAACCTTTTTTTAAATGTAATTCCAAATGTCTTTGCCAATAACTGTTGAACAATATGTAACATGTTTCAAATGTTACCTTCATGATACATTTCTATTTAATCTTTGTAGTCACTTTGCTCTTCAGTTTTGAAAAGTCAGTGAATTTTTGTATTTACCAAAACAAATACCTCAAAGTCACTGCTGCAAAGCATTTCATTAGAATTTCAGATCATTTAAAAAAACAAAAAAAGGCTTTATTCTAAAGATCCCTATAGTCAAACAATATTAGTTTCAGTAATCAGTGGCTTAACGTTGTTTATTATTTGATCTTTTTATTTTTGCCATTCCTTCATCTTTAAGGAGAAGTAAGAGTGATTACTTTCTGAAATGTTGTGTTTGATGTAGCAGTATTTATGCCATATGTCCACACGGGGACACTGTAGACCATCACATTTGGACAATCTCTTTGGTGGAGAAGGGCTCCTCCCAGATTCAGCGGATGATGTTTCTGTGGGCTTTGTTACAAAGAGAGGTCGAACGACAAAGAACGGTTCTCTTCTTTAGTCGCGGAAATGCGGACATTTTGTATTGGAATATATCATTCCTGATGTTGATCTCGTAGTTGTAACGTATTGTTCAGATTTGGCTACATGTCCCTTCTCGATGTATGGAATAATGCATTTGCCGAGCAGAAGGAGCTCTGTGTGGATATATCTTTTGGTGGTGCTGCTGGATTGTTACTGGGAAGCGGTGTCCGGGCAGCTCTCTTACTCCGTCTCAGAGGAGGTAAATCTGGGGACTGTTGTCGGAAATATCGCTAAAGATCTGAACATCAATGTCCAGGATTTGGAGTCCCGCATGTTTCAGATCGTTGCAGGATCAAAGAGAAAATATCTCGAGGTAAACCTAAAGACTGGTGTCCTGTACGTTAATGAGAGAATAGATCGAGAGGAACTCTGTGGTGATGAACCGAAATGTTCACTCAGTGTAGAAGCAGTTATTAATAACCCTTTAAAACTGTACCGGATTGAAATAATCATTTTAGATGTTAATGATAATTTCCCATCATTCCTCAGCACATCGCAAATTATTGACATTACTGAGAATACAGCAGCAGGAGCAAAATTCCCCTTGCAAAGAGCTAACGATGCTGACGTCGGTAAAAATACAGTAAATAGCTACAAGCTTAGCCAAAATGAACACTTCTCTCTCGCTACACATAAAGGAGAGAGTGTTACCGCGGAATTACTGCTACAGAAAGTTTTAGACAGAGAAAAACAGTCTGTTATCCAACTCATACTGACTGCCATTGATGGAGGGACTCCTGCTAAATCTGGCAGTATGACTATAATAGTGAATGTATTGGACATTAATGATAATCCTCCTGTATTCAGCCAAACTCTCTACAAAGCTAGTGTGTATGAGAACGCTAAGATAGGAACATCGATAATAACATTAAATGCGACTGATTTGGATGCAGGCCCAAATGGACAGGTATTGTACTCCTTTAGTAAAATAGACCGTGTGACCAAAACTGATCTGTTTGCTATAGACGAAAAAACTGGGACTGTAACAAATAAAAAGAATATAGATTTTGAAGAGAATAATGCTTTTGAGCTTCGAGTTCAAGCCCGCGATGGGGCAGTTTTTCCAATGACATCTTATGCCAAATTATTGATTGAAGTTTTAGACGTCAATGACAATGCCCCTGAAATTACAGTTACTTCATTGCTGAACACCGTAAAGGAGGATGCGTCCATTGGCACCGCCATAGCGCTTGTTTCAGTATTTGATAAAGACGGAGGTAGAAATGGGATGATGAGCTGTAAAATTTCCAATCATGTTCCTTTTAAATTGGAGTCAAATTATAATAATTACTACTCGTTGGTGGTGGACGATCCTCTTGACAGAGAGAGCGCGTCTCAATACAACATCACCATCACTGCGACTGATGAGGGCAGCCCACCTCTCTCCAGCACGAGCGTTATTAATGTGCACGTCTCAGATGTGAATGATAATACACCTGTGTTCACAGAAAACATAATCAATGTCTATGTGAAAGAAAACAGTCCAGTAGGAGCAGTTATAAAAAAGGTTTCAGCAATAGATGCAGACATCGATCAAAACGGTCAGGTTAGCTATTCATTTTTAGAAAGTAACAGTAAGTCATTGCCACTCTCGACTATGGTGAACATCAACTCAGAGACTGGAGATATAGTCAGCCTGCAGTCTTTTAACTATGAAGAGTTAAAAACGTTTCAGTTTAAAGTTCAGGCCACAGACTCTGGTGTTCCTCCGCTCAGCAGCAACGTGACTGTGAACGTTTTAATTCTGGATGAAAATGACAATAATCCAACAATTCTCGCGCCCTATTCTGAGCACGGCTCCGTTAACAGTGAGAGCATCCCCTATTCTGCTGAAGCGGGATACTTTGTGGCAAAGATCAGGGCTGTAGACGCAGACTCTGGATACAATGCGCTGCTTTCTTATCACCTGTCTGAGCCCAAAGGAAACAACCTCTTCCGGATCGGAACCAGCACCGGAGAAATCAGGACTAAGAGGAGAATGAGTGACAATGACCTGAAAACTCACCCCTTGGTGGTGCTGGTTTCTGATAACGGAGAACCCTCCCTGTCAGCTACTGTGTCTATTGATGTGGTGGTGGTTGAAAGCACAGCTGACATCCAGACTCAGTTCAGACATGTGCCCCTAAAGGAGGAGAGCTTCTCTGATTTAAACCTGTATCTGCTGATCGCCATCGTGTCGGTGTCAGTGATCTTTCTGCTGAGTCTCATCAGTTTAATAGCTGTCAGATGCCACAGGACAGACGGCAGTTTCAGCAGGTACAGCGCCCCAATGATCACCACCCACCCTGACGGGAGCTGGTCTTACTCCAAATCTACTCAGCAGTATGACGTGTGTTTCAGCTCAGACACGCTGAAGAGTGACGTAGTGGTTTTCCCCGCACCGTTTCCGCCTGTCGATGCTGAGCTGATCAGTATTAACGGAGGAGACACTTTTACCAGAACTCAGACTTTACCTACAACAGACAAGGTAAGAAAAGTATGAAAAAGCAACATATGTCAGTGCTAGTTTTTCAGGCCTGCGTCTAAGAAAATGTCCTTCCGTGTTCCTATCTTCATATGTATGAAAAGGAAATTACTTTGTGAAAGCTTTCTGTTTATGTGTTTTCAAATGTGTATCCTTACATACACTAAGGTAATGGTAATATTGAAGAGTAATCCTCTCCTTAATTCTTCCGAGAGGGTTGCTGTATGCATGTGTCGTTGTCCATGGTGCTGGAATAAGCAGTGTAGTGTGTTAGTTCTGGAGGGTATATTCACTGGAGTTTTCTTACAATAATCTGTCTCTTGACACGTGACGCATAACTTTAATTTATAGACTTAAAGACAGATATAAATAAATGAATTATTGTAATTTTTTATTATTTTATTTGTTTGTTTTCGTTCTAACACAACTCTGTAAACCAGTAAATATCGGCATTAGACAGTTTTTGGTCTACTGTTAGTGTGACTTCTTGTTAGCTGTAGGTTGACTTGCAATTTCAGAAGAATGTTGGTGATTTATCTTTTTTAAGTGGTAAATGTAGTTATTTAAAACAACCACACGGGGACATTGTAGACCATCACATTTTGATGTCCATCTTGGCTGCTTCAGGCTCCTCCCAGATTGTTTCTCGGGGCTTTGTTACAAAGAGACGCAGTGGAAGAATGGATTGCGTGGCCATCATTCTGTCTGTTACACCATAAGAGAGAGGAAATTGGATTCTGGCATTTTGCTTTCATCCAGAATTTTTGAGAGAATAATCCATATGTTCTGTTCACGTTGGATACAAATATGTCGACGCGGAGTTTACGGAGCACTTTTGGGATTTTTATAGTCGTTTTTATTTTGGATTGTTGCTGGGAAGCGGTGTTTGGACAGCTCTCTTACTCTGTATCAGAGGAGGTAAACCAGGGTACATCTGTGGGAAACCTCGCTAAAGATCTAAACCTTAATGTTCATGACTTGGAAGCGCGTATGTTTCAGATTGTAAGCGGATCAAATAGAAAATATTTCGACGTAAATCTGAAAACTGGTGTTCTGTATGTCAATGAAAGAATCGACCGCGAGGAGCTGTGTGCGAAGGCTCCAAAATGTACTGTCGATGTAGAAGCCGTAATCAACAATCCACTTAAGCTTTACCGTTTGGAGGTAAATATAGTCGATATAAATGATAATGCGCCATATTTCCCTGACAATTTGCAGTCTCTTAACATTGCTGAAAGTACTGTGCAAGGAGGGAAATTTGGATTTATAGGGGCATCGGATCTCGATGTTGGTAAGAATAGTGTTAGTACGTACAAGATAAGTCCAAATGATTATTTTTCTTTAGAGATTCTCAAAGGGGGAGAGGCCGTGTCTGCCGAGCTTGTGCTTCAGAAAGCTTTAGACCGAGAAAAGCAACGCACTGTAAGACTTATAGTGACAGCAGTCGACGGAGGAAATCCACCTAAATCAGGAACGTCTCAGATCATTATTAATGTTTTAGACATTAACGACAACGCTCCGGTTTTCAGCAGTTCTTTATACAAGGCACGGATTTCTGAGAATTTAGCAGTAGGTAAAACTGTTATAACTCTGAATGCAACAGATGCAGATGAAGGATTAAATGCTGAGATTGAATATTCATTGAGAAGTAGAGGACAGGATCATGTTATAGAGGTATTTGAAATTGATTCTAAATCAGGAGAAATTTTAATCAAAGGTAAGATCGACTATGAAGAACATCCTGCGTTTGAGATTCATGCCCAGGCTAGTGACAAAGGCCAGCCTCCGATGTCGGCTCATTGTAAGGTGCTGGTAGAAGTTGTGGACCTAAATGACAACGCTCCTGAGATCACTGTGACGTCACTATTAAACACAGTGAAGGAGGACACAGAAGTTGGTACTGCTATAGCACTTGTCTCTGTACTGGACAAAGATGGTGGGAAAAACGGAATAGTAAAAGCAGTTGTTCTGAATCAGAGCCCCTTCAAATTGGACACAAATTATAAAAACTATTATTCGTTAGTAGTTGATGGTCCACTCGACAGAGAAACTATAGCCGAGTACAATGTTGTTATCGTCGCAACTGATGAAGGGACTCCACCTCTCTCCAGCACCAACATAGTAACAGTTCATGTTTCTGATGTCAATGACAACATGCCTCGCTTCACAGAGCCGCTGATTAATGTCTATGTGAAAGAGAACAGTCCAGTGGGAGCAGTTATTAAAACGGTGACGGCAGTTGATGTCGATATCAGTCAAAACGGTCAGGTTAGCTATTCTTTTTTACAAAGTAACAGTAACTCAGTACCATTATCTACAATGGTGAACATCAACTCAGAGACTGGAGATATAGTCAGCCTGCAGACTTTTAACTACGAGGAGTTAAAAACGTTTCAGTTTAAAGTTCAGGCCACAGACTCTGGTGTTCCTCCGCTCAGCAGCAACGTGACTGTGAACGTTTTAATCCTGGATGAAAATGACAATAATCCAACAATTCTCGCGCCCTATTCTGAGCACGGCTCCGTTAACAGTGAGAGCATCCCCTATTCTGCTGAAGCGGGATACTTTGTGGCAAAGATCAGGGCTGTAGACGCAGACTCTGGATACAATGCGCTGCTTTCTTATCACCTGTCTGAGCCCAAAGGAAACAACCTCTTCCGGATCGGAACCAGCACCGGAGAAATCAGGACTAAGAGGAGAATGAGTGACAATGACCTGAAAACTCACCCCTTGGTGGTGCTGGTTTCTGATAACGGAGAACCCTCCCTGTCAGCTACTGTGTCTATTGATGTGGTGGTGGTTGAAAGCACAGCTGACATCCAGACTCAGTTCAGACATGTGCCCCTAAAGGAGGAGAGCTTCTCTGATTTAAACCTGTATCTGCTGATCGCCATCGTGTCGGTGTCAGTGATCTTTCTGCTGAGTCTCATCAGTTTAATAGCTGTCAGATGCCACAGGACAGACGGCAGTTTCAGCAGGTACAGCGCCCCAATGATCACCACCCACCCTGACGGGAGCTGGTCTTACTCCAAATCTACTCAGCAGTATGACGTGTGTTTCAGCTCAGACACGCTGAAGAGTGACGTAGTGGTTTTCCCCGCACCGTTTCCGCCTGTAGATGCTGAGCTGATCAGTATTAACGGAGGAGACACTTTTACCAGAACTCAGACTTTACCTACAACAGACAAGGTAAGATATTTAAAACATTAAGTATTCGTTGCTGCACTATTTCTACGTAGAGAATGGTTTACGATATAGTGCCGTTTTATTTAGCCAACGTTATTTATTTTTAAAAAGATGCTAGTAGCTTCAAGAAACCGTCATGTCCTTTACACGAACTCGACTTTTTTCTTAAAAATTAATTATCAAGTAAAAAAAAAAAAAAAAAACAGTAGTTTGTAGTTTAATATTGTATGATGTAGCCTGCTTGTCATTTGGATGGTTTTTAAATTTTAGTTGTTGTTTGGCTGCTGATTCGCCTTTTTTCATGTGAGTCGCTATCCGTGGTGCTCATTTTAACTTTTTAAACTTGCTTTCAATTTACAGAACATTATGAAAAACTAAACCGTGTTGAAGTGCACAATGTTTTTAAATATGTTTATACGTCTTTGGCAATTACTGTTCAACAGCATGTTACAAATATCATAATTCCTTAAAAAATAAAACCTTACATTTTTATCTTCACTTTTCAACTTTTACAAGGTCACTATATCTCTGTATTTACCACAAAATAACCAACTGTAAGGCTCTAAGGCTCTTATTTGACATTTAAGTTTAATTCTAAAATATGCTGTATTTTAAGGAACACTTCAGCCATACACTGTTATTATAGTAATTAGTGGGCGGAGCGTTGTTGTTTATTTTTTTTACATTTTGATGTTTACAGTCGATAATGTTTAGGGAAATTTAGGAATTGTACCCAATTTACAATGTTGCTATGTTTTATGAAGCACGTAGTTATGTCCACACGGGGACACTGTAGACCATCACATTTGGACAATCTCTTTGGTGGAGAAGGGCTCCTCCCAGATTCAGCGGATGATGTTTCTGTGGGCTTTGTTACAAAGAGAGGTCGAACGACAAAGAACGGTTCTCTTCTTAAGTTGCGGAAATGCGGACATTTTGTATTGGAATATATCATTCCTGATGTTGATCTCGTGGTTGTAACATATTGTTCAGATTTGGCTACATGTCCCTTCTCGATGTATGGAATAATGCATTTGCCGAGCAGAAGGAGCTCTGTGTGGATATATCTTTTGGTGGTGCTGCTGGATTGTTACTGGGAAGCGGTGTCCGGGCAGCTCTCTTACTCCGTCTCAGAGGAGGTAAATCTGGGGACTGTTGTCGGAAATATCGCTAAAGATCTGAACATCAATGTCCAGGATTTGGAGTCCCGCATGTTTCAGATCGTTGCAGGATCAAAGAGAAAATATCTCGAGGTAAACCTAAAGACTGGTGTCCTGTACGTTAATGAGAGAATAGATCGAGAGGAACTCTGTGGTGATGAACCGAAATGTTCACTCAGTGTAGAAGCAGTTATTAATAACCCTTTAAAACTGTACAGGATTGAAATAATCATTTTAGATGTGAATGATAATTCCCCTTCATTCCTCAGCACGTCACAGAAAATTAACATTAGTGAGAGTACAGCAGCAGGAGCAAAATTCCCCTTGCAAAGAGCTCACGATGCTGACGTCGGTAAAAATACAGTAAATAGCTACAAGCTTAGCCAAAATGAACATTTCTCTCTCGCTACACATAAAGGAGAGAGTGTTACGGCGGAATTACTGCTACAGAAAGTTTTAGACAGAGAAAAACAGTCTGTAATCCGACTTACACTGACTGCCATTGATGGAGGGACTCCTGCTAAATCTGGCAGTATGACTATAATAGTGAATGTATTGGACATTAATGATAATCCTCCTGTATTCAGCCAAACTCTCTATAAAGCTAGTGTGTATGAGAACGCTAAGATAGGAACATCGATAATAACATTAAATGCGACTGATTTGGATGCAGGCCCAAATGGACAGGTATTGTACTCCTTTAGTAAAATAGACCGTGTGACCAAAACTGATCTGTTTGCTATAGACGAAAAAACTGGGACTGTAACAAATAAAAAGAATATAGATTTTGAAGAGAATAATGCTTTTGAGATTCGAGTTCAAGCCAGTGATGGAGCTTCCTCCCCGATGACATCACATGCCAAATTATTGATTGAAGTTTTAGACGTCAATGACAATGCCCCTGAAATTACAGTTACTTCACTGCTGAACACCGTAAAGGAGGATTCGTCCATTGGCACCGCCATTGCGCTTGTTTCAGTATTTGATAAAGACGGAGGTAGAAATGGGATGATGAGCTGTAAAATATCTAATCATGTTCCTTTTAAATTGGAGTCAAATTATAAGAATTACTACTCGTTGGTGGTGGACGGTCCTCTTGACAGAGAGAGCGCGTCTCAATACAACATCACCATCACTGCGACTGATGAGGGCAGCCCACCTCTCTCCAGCACGAGCGTTATTAATGTGCACGTCTCAGATGTGAATGATAATACACCTGTGTTCACAGAAAACATAATCAATGTCTATGTGAAAGAAAACAGTCCAGTAGGAGCAGTTATAAAAAAGGTTTCAGCAATAGATGCAGACATCGATCAAAACGGTCAGGTTAGCTATTCATTTTTACAAAGTAACAGTAACTCATTGCCACTCTCGACTATGGTGAACATCAACTCAGAGACTGGAGATATAGTCAGCCTGCAGTCTTTTAACTATGAAGAGTTAAAAACGTTTCAGTTTAAAGTTCAGGCCACAGACTCTGGTGTTCCTCCGCTCAGCAGCAACGTGACTGTGAACGTTTTAATCCTGGATGAAAATGACAATAATCCAACAATTCTCGCGCCCTATTCTGAGCACGGCTCCGTTAACAGTGAGAGCATCCCCTATTCTGCTGAAGCAGGATACTTTGTGGCAAAGATCAGGGCTGTAGACGCAGACTCCGGATACAATGCGCTGCTGTCTTATCACCTGTCTGAGCCCAAAGGAAACAACCTCTTCCGGATCGGAACCAGCACCGGAGAAATCAGGACTAAGAGGAGAATGAGTGACAATGACCTGAAAACTCACCCCTTGGTGGTGCTGGTTTCTGATAACGGAGAACCCTCCCTGTCAGCTACTGTGTCTATTGATGTGGTGGTGGTTGAAAGCACAGCTGACATCCAGACTCAGTTCAGACATGTGCCCCTAAAGGAGGAGAGCTTCTCTGATTTAAACCTGTATCTGCTGATCGCCATCGTGTCGGTGTCAGTGATCTTTCTGCTGAGTCTCATCAGTTTAATAGCTGTCAGATGCCACAGGACAGACGGCAGTTTCAGCAGGTACAGCGCCCCAATGATCACCACCCACCCTGACGGGAGCTGGTCTTACTCCAAATCTACTCAGCAGTATGACGTGTGTTTCAGCTCAGACACGCTGAAGAGTGACGTAGTGGTTTTCCCCGCACCGTTTCCGCCTGTCGATGCTGAGCTGATCAGTATTAACGGAGGAGACACTTTTACCAGAACTCAGACTTTACCTAACACAGACAAGGTAAGAATATTGGCATTAAGTACGCATTATTATTGCCTATCATTTATGTTGATATTCAACAGTGAAATTATACTTGTTACTATAATTAATGAGTTTGTGCAACAACAAACTTTTATTGTATTATATTTAAAGTCTGAGTTCAAGTCATTGAGGTTGTTGTCTTATGTTGATCTAGGCCTGCTCTTCAGTTGTTGTTGAATTCCCCCCCTTCTCTTTTGGCTGCTAACTCTGCGTTTAAGTGTGTATGCCGCTGTCCGTGGTGCTGAATACACATTTCTGAACGTGTTCTGCCTGCAATTCCCATGCCATATGGAAAATATACTGTGTACAAATATTGCCATGTTCAATTCTGCAGAATATTTGCAGGTGTACATCTCAAAGTTAAAAATAGCGTTTGAAAAGAAAGTGGTACTAAATACATTATTAGTCATCTGGATCTTTGCAATAACTTATTTTCTTCTTACAATTTCCAGTGTGTTGTCAACAAAATGTCAGCCCATAACTATTCACCCAAAAGTCAATGCTTGTTTGACATGTTTATTTCCTTTTATATCATTTTTGAAGAGTGACTTGCAAATCATTTGTAATACCTATCCAATAGAAATGGGAATCCTTTACTCTCATATATAACTTCAGTTTTTACATTAGAATATAGATAGAAATAGAAATATTTCGGTTATTATGATGCAAAACAACCATCAATTTATCTATTTCAAGTTTAATATCTGCGTTGAATATCTGTTGAAAGTATTGCACATTTCCATAATTTAATAAATCAATTTCACAGCGAATAGTTTACCACAAGTATTGTAAATCTGCATTCAATGGTGCTTTAAAAAGTGTAAGACACATTGCGTGTTTTTAATATATCCAAATTCTTGAAATAACTTAAAGTGCACATGGTAATTAAGTGGTTGACCAGCTTTTCTGATAGAAGAGTATTGAATAATTGTTTATAACGTGTGCTGTTAGTCAAAGTTACCACACAGTGACGCTATAGACCGTAACACAGAAATGCCGAGGCTCCTCCCAGAGTAAAAACGGAATGACTGTGGATTTTCATCACAAAGAGACACGGGGAGAGAAGGGAGGGCATAATGGAGTCTCGGCCTTTAAGAATAAGAACATCGAAATAGTGTTGGCTAAAAAAAATTGTCACATCGCATCAGTCCACGTTAAAAACTCCACTGTGGATATATGCTTTGTTTTTTTCGGCGGAATGATGCATTCTCCGAGTAGCAGGAGGTTTATTGTTACATATCTGGTGCTGGTGCTGCTGGATTGTTTCTGGGAAGCAGCGTCTGCGCAGCTCTCATACTCCGTCTCAGAGGAGGTAAAACCGGGGACTAATGTCGGAAACATCGCCAAGGATCTAAACCTCAATGTGCAGGATTTGGAGTCCCGTTTGTTTCAGGTTGTTCCAGGATCGAAGAGGAAATACTTCGAGGTAAATCTAAAACCGGATTTCTTTATGTCAATGAGAGGATAGACCGAGAGGAGCTTTGTACAGATGAACCCAAATGCACTGTTAGCGTAGAGGCAGTTATAAACAACCCACTAAAGCTTTACCGTGTAGAGATAGAAATTAAAGATGTGAATGACCATTCTCCGTCTTTTAACACCAAATCACAAATACTGGACATTGCAGAGAACACCTTGCCTGGATTTAGATTCGCGTTATCGGAGGCAAGCGATGCTGATGTGGGTAAAAACGGTGTTAGCGCGTATAAGCTCAGTCCAAACGAATACTTCAATCTTGCTACACACAAAAGAGGGGAGAGCATATCTCCAGAGTTAGTGCTGCAGAAAGCTCTAGACCGTGAGAAAAAGCCACATATACAGCTCATGTTAACTGCGGTAGACGGGGGAACTCCACCAAATTCCGGCACATCAGAAATTGAAATAAACGTACTAGATACTAATGATAACGCACCAATGTTCAGTAGCACTCTTTATAAAGTTAAAACGTTTGAAAATATCCCGATTGGTACAGCAGTCTTCACCTTAAATGCGACCGACGCAGATGATGGCACAAACAGTGAAATTGTATATTCTCTTCGTAGTAAGGATCAGGACCATATTCTGGATATTTTCAAAATCGACCCTGCAACGGGGATTATTTCAGTAAAAGGCAAAATCGATTATGAGGAAAGAAAAGCTTTTGAGATCCGAGCCGAAGCAAGGGACAAAGGCCAGCCTCCGATGTCTGTTCATAGTAAAGTGCTAGTAGAAGTAATTGATGTAAATGACAACGCTCCTGACATCACTGTGACGTCACTGCTCAATACAGTGAACGAGGACGCGGATGTAGGTACTGCCATTGCACTTGTATCCGTTCTAGACAAAGACAGTGGTACAAACGGTGAAGTAAAATGTGAGATCTTAAATGCGGTTCCGTTCAAATTGGAGACAAATTATAAAAACTATTACTCGTTAGTGGTTGACGGACCTTTAGACAGAGAGGTAACCCCTCAGTACAATGTAACAATTTCAGCTACCGATGAAGGGAGTCCTCCTCTTTCGAACATCAGTGTTATTACAGTTTATGTTTCTGATGTTAATGACAATGCCCCACGTTTCCCAGAACATGAAATAAACATTTATGTGAAAGAAAACAGTAAAGTAGGAAGAGTTATTAAAACAGTGACTGCAATTGATGAAGACGTCAGCAACAACGGTCAGGTTAGCTACTCATTTTTAGTCAGTAATAGTAAATCTCTTTCCCTCCCCACAATGGTAAACATCAACTCAGAGACGGGAGATATAATCAGCCTGCAGTCTTTTAACTATGAAGAGTTAAAAACATTTCAGTTTAAAGTTCAGGCCACAGACTCTGGTGTTCCTCCGCTTAGCAGCAACGTGACTGTGAACGTTTATATTCTGGATGAAAATGACAATAATCCAACAATTCTCGCCCTATTCTGAGCACGGCTCCGTTAACAGTGAGAGCATCCCCTATTCTGCTGAAGCGGGATACTTTGTGGCAAAGATCAGGGCTGTAGACGCAGACTCCGGATACAATGCGCTGCTTTCTTATCACCTGTCTGAGCCCAAAGGAAACAACCTCTTCCGGATCGGAACCAGCACGGGAGAAATCAGGACTAAGAGGAGAATGAGTGACAATGACCTGAAAACTCACCCCTTGGTGGTGCTGGTTTCTGATAACGGAGAACCCTCCCTGTCAGCTACTGTGTCTATTGATGTGGTGGTGGTAGAAAGCACAGCTGACATCCAGACTCAGTTCAGACATGTGCCCCTAAAGGAGGAGAGCTTCTCTGATTTAAACCTGTATCTGCTGATCGCCATCGTGTCGGTGTCAGTGATCTTTCTGCTGAGTCTCATCAGTTTAATAGCTGTCAGATGCCACAGGACAGACGGCAGTTTCAGCAGGTACAGCGCCCCAATGATCACCACCCACCCTGACGGGAGCTGGTCTTACTCCAAATCTACTCAGCAGTATGACGTGTGTTTCAGCTCAGACACGCTGAAGAGTGACGTAGTGGTTTTCCCCGCACCGTTTCCGCCTGTCGATGCTGAGCTGATCAGTATTAACGGAGGAGACACTTTTACCAGAACTCAGACTTTACCTAACACAGACAAGGTAAGAATATTGGCATTAAGTACGCATTATTATTGCCTATCATTTATGTTGATATTCAACAGTGAAATTATACTTGTTACTATAATTAATGAGTTTGTGCAACAACAAACTTTTATTGTATTATATTTAAAGTCTGAGTTCAAGTCATTGAGGTTGTTGTCTTATGTTGATCTAGGCCTGCTCTTCAGTTGTTGTTGAATTCCCCCTTCTCTTTGGCTGCTAACTCTGCGTTTAAGTGTGTATGCCGCTGTCCGTGGTGCTGAATACACATTTCTGAACGTGTTCTGCCTGCAATTCCCATGCCATATGGAAAATATACTGTGTACAAATATTGCCATGTTCAATTCTGCAGAATATTTGCAGGTGTACATCTCAAAGTTAAAAATAGCGTTTGAAAAGAAAGTGGTACTAAATACATTATTAGTCATCTGGATCTTTGCAATAACTTATTTTCTTCTTACAATTTCCAGTGTGTTGTCAACAAAATGTCAGCCCATAACTATTCACCCAAAAAGTCAATGCTTGTTTGACATGTTTATTTCCTTTTTTATATCATTTTTGAAGAGTGACTTGCAAATCATTTGTAATACCTATCCAATAGAAATGGGAATCCTTTACTCTCATATATAACTTCAGTTTTTTTACATTAGAATATAGATAGAAATAGAAATATTTCGGTTATTATGATGCAAAACAACCATCAATTTATCTATTTCAAGTTTAATATCTGCGTTGAATATCTGTTGAAAGTATTGCACATTTCCATAATTTAATAAATCAATTTCACAGCGAATAGTTTACCACAAGTATTGTAAATCTGCATTCAATGGTGCTTTAAAAAGTGTAAGACACATTGCGTGTTTTTAATATATCCAAATTCTTGAAATAACTTAAAGTGCACATGGTAATTAAGTGGTTGACCAGCTTTTCTGATAGAAGAGTATTGAATAATTGTTTATAACGTGTGCTGTTAGTCAAAGTTACCACACAGTGACGCTATAGACCGTAACACAGAAATGCCGAGGCTCCTCCCAGAGTAAAAACGGAATGACTGTGGATTTTCATCACAAAGAGACACGGGGAGAAGGAGGGCATAATGGAGTCTCGGCCTTTAAGAATAAGAACATCGAAATAGTGTTGGCTAAAAAATTTCACATCGCATCAGTCCACGTTAAAACTCCACTGTGGATATATGCTTTGTTTTTTCGGCGGAATGATGCATTCTCCGAGTAGCAGGAGGTTTATTGTTACATATCTGGTGCTGGTGCTGCTGGATTGTTTCTGGGAAGCAGCGTCTGCGCAGCTCTCATACTCCGTCTCAGAGGAGGTAAAACGGGGACTAATGTCGGAAACATCGCCAAGGATCTAAACCTCAATGTGCAGGATTTGGAGTCCCGTTTGTTTCAGGTTGTTCCAGGATCGAAGAGGAAATACTTCGAGGTAAATCTAAAGACCGGATTTCTTTATGTCAATGAGAGGATAGACCGAGAGGAGCTTTGTACAGATGAACCCAAATGCACTGTTAGCGTAGAGGCAGTTATAAACAACCCACTAAAGCTTTACCGTGTAGAGATAGAAATTAAAGATGTGAATGACCATTCTCCGTCTTTTAACACCAAATCACAAATACTGGACATTGCAGAGAACACCTTGCCTGGATTTAGATTCGCGTTATCGGAGGCAAGCGATGCTGATGTGGGTAAAAACGGTGTTAGCGCGTATAAGCTCAGTCCAAACGAATACTTCAATCTTGCTACACACAAAAGAGGGGAGAGCATATCTCCAGAGTTAGTGCTGCAGAAAGCTCTAGACCGTGAGAAAAGCCACATATACAGCTCATGTTAACTGCGGTAGACGGGGAACTCCACCAAATTCCGGCACATCAGAAATTGAAATAAACGTACTAGATACTAATGATAACGCACCAATGTTCAGTAGCACTCTTTATAAAGTTAAAACGTTTGAAAATATCCCGATTGGTACAGCAGTCTTCACCTTAAATGCGACCGACGCAGATGATGGCACAAACAGTGAAATTGTATATTCTCTTCGTAGTAAGGATCAGGACCATATTCTGGATATTTTCAAAATCGACCCTGCAACGGGGATTATTTCAGTAAAAGGCAAAATCGATTATGAGGAAAGAAAAGCTTTTGATCCGAGCCGAAGCAAGGGACAAAGGCCAGCCTCCGATGTCTGTTCATAGTAAAGTGCTAGTAGAAGTAATTGATGTAAATGACAACGCTCCTGACATCACTGTGACGTCACTGCTCAATACAGTGAACGAGGACGCGGATGTAGGTACTGCCATTGCACTTGTATCCGTTCTAGACAAAGACAGTGGTACAAACGGTGAAGTAAAATGTGAGATCTTAAATGCGGTTCCGTTCAAATTGGAGACAAATTATAAAAACTATTACTCGTTAGTGGTTGACGGACCTTTAGACAGAGAGGTAACCCTCAGTACAATGTAACAATTTCAGCTACCGATGAAGGGAGTCCTCCTCTTCGAACATCAGTGTTATTACAGTTTATGTTTCTGATGTTAATGACAATGCCCCACGTTTCCCAGAACATGAAATAAACATTTATGTGAAAGAAAACAGTAAAGTAGGAAGAGTTATTAAAACAGTGACTGCAATTGATGAAGACGTCAGCAACAACGGTCAGGTTAGCTACTCATTTTTAGTCAGTAATAGTAAATCTCTTTCCTCCCCACAATGGTAAACATCAACTCAGAGACGGAGATATAATCAGCCTGCAGTCTTTTAACTATGAAGAGTTAAAAACATTTCAGTTTAAAGTTCAGGCCACAGACTCTGGTGTTCCTCCGCTAGCAGCAACGTGACTGTGAACGTTTATATTCTGGATGAAAATGACAATAATCCAACAATTCTGGCGCCCTATTCTGAGCACGGCTCCGTTAACAGTGAGAGCATCCCTATTCTGCTGAAGGGATACTTTGTGGCAAAGATCAGGGCTGTAGACGCAGACTCCGGATACAATGCGCTGCTTTCTTATCACCTGTCTGAGCCCAAAGGAAACAACCTCTTCCGGATCGGAACCAGCACGGGAGAAATCAGGACTAAGAGGAGAATGAGTGACAATGACCTGAAAACTCACCCCTTGGTGGTGCTGGTTTCTGATAACGGAGAACCCTCCCTGTCAGCTACTGTGTCTATTGATGTGGTGGTGGTAGAAAGCACAGCTGACATCCAGACTCAGTTCAGACATGTGCCCCTAAAGGAGGAGAGCTTCTCTGATTTAAACCTGTATCTGCTGATCGCCATCGTGTCGGTGTCAGTGATCTTTCTGCTGAGTCTCATCAGTTTAATAGCTGTCAGATGCCACAGGACAGACGGCAGTTTCAGCAGGTACAGCGCCCCAATGATCACCACCCACCCTGACGGGAGCTGGTCTTACTCCAAATCTACTCAGCAGTATGACGTGTGTTTCAGCTCAGACACGCTGAAGAGTGACGTAGTGGTTTTCCCCGCACCGTTTCCGCCTGTAGATGCTGAGCTGATCAGTATTAACGGAGGAGACACTTTTACCAGAACTCAGACTTTACCTAACACAGACAAGGTAAGGCATCACTGATTTCCTTAATCTAAAAAGGAGTAAATATGTTTAATATTTAGGTTAACCTCATGTGCGTTTCTTTTGTTAGATTCAAATACACAAATATTTTGATATTAGCCATGCCCTGAGTTTGCTCAAAATCCTTCAAAAGCATCCACATGCATTTCAAATTATTTTTCAACATTATCTACACTCATATGAACAGCTATTACAGCTATACAGCTATTAACAGGTATACCTATAACTATTATCTATCATTGTAAATGCACTCTGACACTTATTTGAAATATCTGATATAAAAACCTGATTTTAACTGGTTAAATGGCTCGTGATGGTACTAGAATGTTGGCAGTTGAATCAATGAGTTTTAATGATGTCGAGGATGGTTTGTATGATTGAATTACACATGAAGTGCAACAACGTTGGTATTTTTTCACTGGGTTTTACGGTATCTTGGATATAGTACTCATGATTGGATACAGTACTCATGAGACACATGAGCCGTAGCACGAGCTGCATTAAAACGGCTTTGGGCCGCTGCCCATGGTGCTGAACAATTCCCTTCCTTCTGTTCACTGTATTGAGAGATGCAGTGGAGGTGCTGTCCGTGGTGCTGATATTGAATTCAGACAACATAACTACATAAATAGATATCATGTTAACGAATGATCTAAACTACATATCTCACATATACATTTTGTTCTATGAGCAGTCTACCAGTTGCGCTCAAGTCATCGAATATTAACCCATTCATTGTATTAATGAATACGGTTTACTGTATCTTATAATAAACATATCGCCCTATGCTCCGAGCCATCTTTCTGTATACAAAAGAGTCACTGGATGTCGCTAGAGACCAGGGAACAATATTATGTTCACCGTTTAGAAACTCCTCCTCTAATTATCACAGAAAAGAAGACGTCATCATCTGGCAGCGCTTTGTGAATATAGCGTACCGACGAGTGAAACCCAGAAGAGAGAGGACTCAAAGCGAGAATGGATACATAAGAAAAGCTATTCTTCACTTTTCGTGGACAGGCTAAAAAAAAGAAACCAGGATTCGTTGCTTTTTCTTCAACAGTGATGGCTACGCGGGAACATTGGGATAATATTGGGGGTCTATTTTTCACTCTGCTTTGTCTCTGCGACTGGTCCGTGGCTCAGATATCGTACTCAATTTCAGAGGAGGTGGACAAAGGGACAGCGGTGGGAAATCTTGCTAAGGATTTAAATCTCAATGTGCAGCAACTCCATTCCACGGGTCTTCAGATTACCTCTGGATATACAAAAACGTATTTTGACATTAATCATGAATCTGGAGTACTTTTCGTTAGCGAGAGGATAGATCGGGAGGAGCTTTGTCCTAATACGGTAAAGTGCTCTTTAAATATAGAGGCCGTATTGAGTAACCCTCGCAGCCTCCATCGAATTGAAGTAGTTATAAATGATATTAATGACAATGCTCCATCTTTTCTGGAAGAAATAACTACAATAGATATGTATGAATCTTCATATGTCGGAGAACGACATCCACTGCCGATAGCTCATGACGCAGATGTAGGTGCTAATTCGGTTAAGACTTACAAATTGAATCCGAATGATCATTTCTCTGTGGATGTACAAAGCATTGGTGACCAGAGTGTGTCCGCAGAGTTAGTGTTGCAGAAAGCATTGGATCGAGAAAAACAGGCTGTGATTGAACTCATACTAACTGCGATAGATGGAGGACAACCTCCCAAAACGGGGACTTTACAGATACAAGTTAATGTACTGGATGTAAACGACAATTCACCATTGTTCAGTAAATCTCTTTACAAGGTCCAAGTTGTTGAAAATGTAAATATTGGCGCAACGTTATTAAAACTGACAGCTACTGATTTAGATGACAGTGTTAATGGTCAAATTATATACTCTTTCACAGAAAGGGGACGTTTAAACCCTGACGACACATTTGTCCTAAATGATGATACTGGAGAAATTACTGTGAAAGGTAATATTGATTATGAGGAAAATCAAGCCTACGAGATTCGTGTTCACGCACGAGATAAAGGCAATCCTCCTCGCAATGCCCATAGCAAGGTTTTAGTCGAAGTTATTGATGTCAATGACAATGCTCCGGAAATCTCCGTTTCATCACTCATGAGTCCGGTAAAAGAGGACGCTGAAATTGGTACAGCCGTTGCTATGGTGACTATCACAGATAAAGATGGAGGAAAAAATGGTTTGACAAACTGTAAAATTACAGGTTCTGTGCCATTTAAATTAAAATCCAACTATAAAAACTATTATTCATTGTTAGTAGACGGGCT
>JABXJD010000014.1:0-167500 GCA_013375575.1 Percina caprodes
AGCCCAACAGGAGAAAGAGTTGAAGCACCTGGCTCGCACAGATGGGAGTAGACTGTTCTCTAACCTGACCCGGGGCAACCATTACCTTGTTCAGGCTGAGGGCTACCTTAACAACTCTGGCTCAGGACAGACCAGTGAGATGGCCCTGATATGGAACAGAACATTGCCTGGAGGCAGTGTGAGTACTGGCACAGTTAAACACTGTCAAAACTTAAACTTTTATGAAGAGATTTATCCTGCATAAACAGTGAAAGTAAAAAAAACAACTGTAGCTTGTCATTTTTCCGCACAGGGGATTTAATTTATTAGGAAAACAAAAGCTAAACTCTTACCTAATATGCCCTTTCCATCATAACTTACTTTCCCTTTAGGAGATCTCCTTCCTGTTCCTGGAGCCTTACCGCTCAGGTTCCTGTTCAGCATACATGTCCTGTCTGGCCTGTCTTTCCGATCAGTCATGTGGTTGGTGCCCGTCTTTGTCCCGCTGCCTGCTGCGGGACAACCCAGACCTCGAGCCCTGTCCTGAGGGAGAGATGGGGGAAGGCAAGGGAGATGGTCAGCGCCATCTGCTTTTGGCACCCCAGCACTGCACCTTGTGTGAAGAGTACAGAGACTGCTCTGCTTGTACTCAGGTATACATCACAGATAACACCTCATTCTAACATTAATTGTTACTATGCAGCTGATATTATTGTATAACTTAATTTGGAACTGCTGTATTTGTGACTCATGCAAAGCTCAATTTGGCCCTGCAGGACCCTTTTTGCGAGTGGCAAATAAACTCCAGCAAGAAAGGCGACTACCAGTGCAGTCGACGGGGAAGACTTAGACGGATCCATACGTGACGCAAGGGGTTGTCCTAAAGTCTGCAACCAGTAAGAACTATGTTTTCATATTTTGTTTATATTTTTGTATGTAACAAGAACCTTACTTCACATCTTGTTTTCTTGCAAAGGAGAAAGACATGTGGTGAGTGCCTTTCTAACTCCAGCCAGTGTGCATGGTGTGAGTCAGCCCAGGCCTGCTTCTACTTTGCTGCCTACCTCACAAAATACCCCTATGGAGAGTGCAGGGACTGGTACGACAGGTAAAATAAGGACATTTTTAAGATTTGTTTTGTTTTATTTTCAGCTGACACTGATACACATAATTATTTAGTTTAGTTGCACATACAGTTAACTGCTTTCCTGTTACACTCACATTATGTAAACCAAAAATAAGACAAAGAACTGACCGAGTTTCAAAATAGAATGTCTTTTGAGTGCAATTAGTTATATTTTGTCAGTGAGTGGAAATTAACCTAAATCATCAATCTAATATTCTCTTTTCTTATTCTCTTACTTGTCAGTGTTCATTCGGTTCCCCAGTGTAAGCAATGTTCAGCTTTAAACACGTGCACAGACTGCCTGCGGACATTCCAGTGTGGCTGGTGTGGTGACTACAACAATCCCACAATTGGAAAGTAAGTATGGCACAGATTTAACTAACAAATACTTTGAGAATTACTCCGTACCGATTGGTGTACTAATTTATAATTCCCATTTGTTATAAAGTGTCTGATATGTTAATAGTCATTGTCTTCTTGTATTCATTAATGGTTTCTACTCATCTTTTCAGATGTTTGAGGGGAGACTGGGCAGGAATGGACGACCCCTTGGTGTATAACTGTAGTGTTGCTGTGGCTGAAGCACAGGCTGCAAAGTAAGATATCTCTTATTACGCTTTCATGACTTGATGCAGTAAGCAGGTGCCTTTTTTTCATAAGGAAGGGCTTTTATATTGGTAATTTAAAATAAAAAATTATGGATGGAGTGTTTTTCACAGGTTGTAAATGTATTTGTGGTGATTCACTATTTGGAAGAGGAAGGGGTCCTTAACTTTTTTACTGTACAGTTATTCCAAGTTGAATAGGACCAAATGCGTTTGCAAGACTTATAAAAGCCACTTGTCCCACTCTATGTATTAGAAGAAAACATTACATCAATTAATTGAAGGGCTTTTTGTTTCTTTACGATCTTTACTTTCTGAAACCTTCACATAATATAGAATGTCCACCAAACAGATTTCTACATAGAGCCATATAACAGTGGATGGACATATAGATGGATATAGTATACCTGTCCAACTTCAATTATCCGTTTCCTTCTCTTTCAGTCCTGAGCCCCAGACGTCAGCCCCGCCACGACCCCTGGAAATGGAGATGGAGCTGGAGCTCTTGGATGACAAAGAGCAAGATGCTATCTGGTCCTACCCGACCTGCCCTGATGTAGAGGAATGCAGGCTGGGTCTCCACAACTGTCACCCTTTCGCCACCTGCATCAACACTCCCACCTCCTATGAATGTCACTGTGAGAGAGGATACACGGGGGATGGCACACTGCACTGCAACCAAACGTAAGATGTTCCTCTGTTTATTCATCCTTTAACTCTCTTGAGTGAAAAATCTTCATATTTTCCATTTAGTCATCAGGATTCTTTTTAAAGGACATTTGGACCCAATCATAATTGTTCCTATTTCCACAGGTGCTACAATGAGTGCCGTGAGGGTCAATGTAGTGGCAGCCCACGGTTTGAGTGTGAATGTTCCCTTGGCTGGACGTCTGACCCTGCCACTCTGGTTCTCAGTGGTGTTGAATGTGACGTTGACTGTGGCTGCAACTTCCATTCCACCTGTATTACTGCACCAGGAATATGTGACGAATGCCAGGGTGAGACTTTTATATATGGCTTGTTTCAGTAGCTTGTTCTCAGTAATTGTTTTTGCTCTGCTAATATTCTGCCTATGTGTTTCAGATTGGACTACTGGACCCCACTGTGAACACTGCCGTCCAGGTAGCTTTGGTTCAGCGCTGGCTGGTGGCGGCGGCTGTGTGCAATGTGAGTGTAATGGTCATGGCGACCCTCTCCGAGGATACTGTCACAACCAGACAGGCCAGTGTTACTGCACCCACAACACTCAGGGACCACATTGTGAGTCCTGCCTTCCTGGTTACTACGGAGACCCCAGGTAAGAAGATCTTCGTCTTACAACTTGAGTGTAACACACACTTATTTTTTTGTGTCTGTACTGATTGAAAACTATTTGAAATCAAGGAGTGGAGATTACAATAAGGTATTGATAAAAGCAGAAAGTGATTTATGATTATTTTCTTCAGATTCTTTCATCGTGACTCAGCTATCCTGATATCTTTCTCTTCTCTTCTCACAGGAACAATGGCACATGCTACCGCCAGTGCCAGGGTCGTTCTGTGCTGCTCTCTTCGACCTCTTCTTCTGCCATGCCTCTCTCCTCTTCTCTGGGTTGGCGAAGTGGCACAGAAGGGAACGGAGGCCTTTCTCATTGCCTGTGGGTCCTGTCTGTGACTGAGAATCTGGCACCTTGTCTGCCCAGACAGCTGTGTCCCCCTGTAGCCCTAACTCTACACCCAGACTCCCATACACGTTGTAAAGTGAGTACAAACATGATCTGTGCTGTAGCATCACACATTGTCAGTATTCTTACCTGTATAACTATCACCCTTAAATTCCCTTTGTTTTGTTTTGCAGAGCTCCTTTGTCTATGTGTTTGATGGCCTCCCTCGTTTCCTGGCCAATGGAGTTGTACATTCAGATCACAACCTAATTGGGGCATTTTGTGGCACCACAAGGACTCAACCTATCACTGTGGAGGCCACCTCAGGTATCCATCCATATATTCATTCAATAATGAAAAAATGTTTGCCTGGAGAAATCTGCTTGTGCATTACAGGCAGACAGCAAAAGTTGAGCTATTAAAATTACATTTCCTCTGAACTCATTTACCACTAATTACCTAGCAGATTAGTTCACCTCAGGGCAAGTCCTTGTGCTGTCAACCATTGAAACATGTTATACAAACTCTTACCCACGTCTACTTATTTGAAGTAATGGAGTTATAGTGGGCATTTAAACAGACAAAATCGAAAATCACCATGTCACTCTCATGTATTCTATTTTCTCTTTTACTACCAGGTGTGATCTCCGTCTACTTTGAGGCCAACGTCTCCTCAAACAAACCTCAAGGCTTCAATGCATCTTTCTGGGTGCGGCGGTGTCACCAGAGCTCTGATGAGGGTGAAGAGGGATCACCTGTGTGTCCAGCTAGAGCCCACTGCCAAGGTGGGCTCTGTCAGTGCCCTCAGGGATATGGTGGACCCCAGTGCAACCGGCCCATATGCCCTCAGGATTGTGGAATAGCAGAAGGAAGAGGGGCTTGTAATATAGTAAGAGTTGTGACAATTTATATTTAGAACTTTACTTCTGATTTGGGCACAGGGATCTCTTATTTCTAGGAATAGAAGTGTTTTGGATTTATTAAAGAATGGAAATTGTGTCCAAAATTTACAGTTAGAGTACCATACGCTTCTTTCTTGTGATGTGTTCATGGTCATCTGAAACGACCTCTGTAAAATAATGTGTCTGATAATAATCATGTTGCAAATGTTCCTAGATTGCTAAACAACATATGTTTTTGTCTCAGTCCCTGGGAGTGTGTGTTTGCTCAGATAGCTGGGCTGGCTCAGACTGCTCTGTTCCTCGGGACTCTAACAGTCTAGTCTGGGAAACACTGCTGGACACACAACTGACAGTGGTAGGGGCAGAACGTAAACTGTAAAAAATCATGAATCTTACACCACAGCACACACAAACACACATTCATTTTGCACTGTTGCTTCACAGAACCAGGCCCACAGGTTTCTCCACAGGATGGGCCACTCTCTGGTGTCTGGACCACAGGGCAACCTCTGGATGTATGGAGGACTCTCTCTGTCAGATGGCATTTTGGGAAATGTCTACAGGTAGGGCATTCTGAGTAGTATGAATGTCACAAAATGTTTGATGTTATACTGTGTGTGTGTATAAGTAATATAATAATAATAATATATAAGTCTATATTATGCGTAATAATGCATTTTGTCCCTGGTTTGTTTAGATATTCTGTGTCAGAGCACCGTTGGACCCAAATGTTGACAAGCTCTGTTGAAGAAGGCTCGACTCCGAGTCCTCGCTATCACCACGCCTCTGCACTGCTGACCAGTCATGAGTCTGGCTCTGGAAGCCACAGAACCAGTCACGACTTCATGTTGGTGGTGGGCGGTGTCATTGAAAACGGTGTTGCCATGGATACCTGGAGTCTTAATCTCAGCAGTTTAGTCTGGCGAGAACACAAGGTTAGGATTAGATTTATTGTGGAAATACAGACTATTGTGTGTGTATAAGTGTTTTTATACCTCCTAGTGAATTAAATTGTCTTCCATCTCTGACAGAGCACAGTGCTTCCCCCGGTGTCGGGCCACACTTTAACTGTACGCCGAGACTCCTCTGTGCTGTTAATTGGAGGTTACTCTCCAGACAACGGCTTCAACCACCATCTGCTGGAGTTCAGCCCTCATACCGGAAACTGGACCATTGCCCCCCACACTGGCACACCACCTACAGGTTTTTAAGGCCTTTTGTTTTTGTTATGGTTTGTAACATAGTTCTTACTTGGTAATAACTTACTGACTGACGCACCACTTGTATACAAGTACAAACATAATTAATTTATTAGTCACAGTTAATTCCACTATTGCATTGAATTTTGCACTTTAACCTGTTTTGCCTTATGTGTTCATCAATTAGGTTTATATGGCCACTCAGCAGTCTACCATGAGCAGACTGATGCCATCTATGTCTTTGGTGGCTACCGCTTCCACGTGGAGACTGTGGAGCCCTCAGGCGAGCTTTACAGTCTGTACTACCCCAATCTCACCTGGTCTCTGCTGGTCCCTTCACAGGGTAATAAGGTAGGAGGCCGACCTCATCTAGTCTCTACCCTCCTGTTACAGGCCAGTAAATTAGATAAGCCAAGCATTTATCTTCTATCAGTCCACTGCATATAAATAACCTATCTATTCTTGCTGTGTCATCTCTTTGCTTTGCAGCCCCTGTCCCGCTTCTTCCACGCTGCAGCCATGATCAAAGACACCATGGTCATTGTCGGGGGAAGGACAGAAGCTGAAGACTACAGTAACTCAGTGTCTCTGTACCAGATCAACTGTAACACTTGGATACAACCAGGTGACAATCTTAGTGTCTTTCTGCAGATTAAATTATAATAAAATCCTAAATTTCCATACCAAAACCTAATCACTTTTTTTATTTCCTTCAGTCTCAATTGTAGGAGATCCAGTAAATAGTTCAGTGTCTCTTGCCATGACAAGCTTGAGTGGCCATCTCTTCCTGTCAGGGGGCTTCAATGGTGTCACACTGGGCAGACTCCTAACCCTGTCTGTGCCCTCTGACCCCTGTGCCCTGCTGCCAACACCAGAGGCTTGCAACACCACTACAGGCAGCTGCATCTGGTGTAGGGGAACCTGTGCTTCTTCTGATACTGCTGAGAGGTAACACATTGACTGAAAACAGCAACAAATAGCACTCTGTTCTTGAGCTTGAAGTTATGTGCAGTTACTAAATAAAATTTGTCAAACTTTTAATTCTTTACCTCCCTTTCTGTCAGAATGGGCTGCTTCACTGGCCAGTCTCCCTGTTCCCCGACCCCTCGTCAGCCAGACCAGTGTCGCAGACTGAAGACCTGCAGTGAATGCCTCGCTCGACACCCTAAAACATTCTCCAGTACATCACAGGTAATATACAACACCCTCACTGTAACACAATCATTAGCTCAAACAGAGATCGACTTTCTATCAACTAAAATCTGTTCCATACTGAATTTCCCAGCCTGCTCTACAGTGTAAGTGGTGCACAAACTGTCCAGAGGGGGCCTGTATCAGCAGTTCTGTTAGCTGTACGTCTGAACATGACTGTCGGATCAACCAGAGAGAGATCTTCCTGTCCAGCAACTGCACTGAGACCAGCTGCGAGGCTTCTGACTGCCCCAAGTGTACTGCCTCTGGAAAATGCATGTGGACTCGCCAATTCAAACGCACAGGTATGGGCAATGTAGTGTTAAAGAGCGCTGAGGAAATTATGAATTTTTTGTTTTAATTTTCAGTCTAAACCTGAAAATAAATCAAATGTAAATTGACGAAAACACATTAAATACACTAGAAATTGTAATTTAGTAATTATGATTATCACACCCGTATAGATGAATTATTACTTTGGAGATAATAAATTAAATGTTGCCTGTGTTCCACTAGAAAATGTTGACTGTGTTGTGATCATTTCAGGTGAGACAAGACGCATCCTGAGTGTGAACCCCACCTATGACTGGACGTGTTTCAGCTACGCCCTGCTCAACGTCTCACCAATGCAGGTGGAGTCTTCTCCTCCTATGCCGTGCCCTCCACCCTGCCACAGTCTCAATAATTGCAGCCTCTGTCTGGGCTCCAGAGGCTCTGATGGGGGCTGGCAGCACTGTGTGTGGAGCATGGCTCTGCAGCAGGTAAGACTTTACAGCGCTTTAGTATTTTGTATGAGTTTTTTTTTTATTTTTTTATAAAATCATTAATATATACAGCTAACCTCTCTCCCTTTCCGCTAGTGCATGAGCCCGTCTTTCGTGCCCTTGCGATGTGAGGCAGGTCAGTGTGGTCGTCTGCTCTCTGGGGGGGACTCTTGCTCTCCCCAGTGCTCCCAGCTCACACAGTGCTCCCAGTGCATTTCCAGGCCTCAGTGTGGCTGGTGTGCTACTCGGGGGGGCAATGGGGCTGGACGCTGCTTACAAGGCGGGCTTGATGGTGAGAAATATCTTCAGTTTATTTGTTCAAGAAGTTCAACATTGTGAAGTGTAACCAGTCCAGCGTTACATTTGTCACTTACTCAAAATTTCTGCTGTTCTCATCTGTGGTTCCCTCACCTTCCTCTATTCTTGTCTCCCAGGTGTGAGTGAGGGCGTTTGCCCACTGAGAAACAGCAGCTGGTCCTTCCTCCATTGTCCAGAAGAGGATGAATGTGCCAATGGCCATCACCACTGCAACAGCACCCAGGACTGCCACGACCAACCCCAGGGATATCACTGCACCTGCAAACAGGGTTACATACTCAGCAGGTAGGATCAGGAGTTAGCGTTTATGAATCAGGCGCAGAATACACAGAACGATATTTACAAAGAAATAATGCATGCGTTACATAGTAACTGTACAGGTTTACTATATTCTTCCTTTTTTATTTTATTTTCTTGCTGTACAGGGTTTCTGGTCAGTGTGAGCCAGTTTGTGCACAAGGTTGTGTTAATGGGACGTGCGTGTCCCCAGGAGTTTGCCAGTGTCACTTTGGATTTGTGGGGGAAAACTGCTCTGCTCAGTGCAGCTGCAACAAACACAGCAACTGCGCTGGTGTCAGCAAACCAGATGTTTGCCTTGAGTGCCACAACAACACCATAGTAAGTGCTCATAGTAAAACAAACGCACATACTGTAAACACAGTTTTTCCCATGCCCACTGGGGATGATTAATTTTTCATACAATTTCAGGGTAAGCACTGTGAGAAGTGTAAGCCCCTGTTTGTGGGCTCTGCCAAGGGGGGCGGCACTTGTCGTCCATGTCGGGAGTTCTGCAGGGGAAACAGTGCTGTGTGTTTATCCGGAGATGAACTTAAGAAGGCCCTTGAAAATCCACGGCTCTTCCCTCTGGACCCCAACAGCGTAAGTGTCTGCTGTCCTTGTGGCCTACTCCTTTTATTATATTTAAAAAACAAATACACCAGTTGTGCTTACTCTTGTATCTCTCTGTGTCCCTTTATCAGATTCAGAACTGGGTGTCTGAAGGTCCCACAGAAGAGCATGCTGTCTGTGTGAATTGCAAGAACAACAGTGTGGGGGACAAGTGTGAGAGTTGCCTAAGCGGCTTCTTCCTGCTGCCGGGAAAGTGTGAAAAGTGAGTAATGTTTGCTGCTCAGCAGTCAATGGATTCCCATGACATGTCCACCATTACAAGTATGTATATGATATATGTCAAGCTTTTAAATGTTTTACAAAGGGCTTTTCCTCTTTAGTATTTATATTTCTCCTTTTTAGTGTATTTTCTCCTCTTCATTGCAGGTGTCAGTGTAATGGCCATGCAGACACATGTAATGAACACGATGGTACAGGTTGCCCTTGCCAAAACAACACAGAGACCTCCTCCTGTCTCAGCAGCCCTCAGAGTGACCGGAAAGACTGCTACAGGCAGCAGGTATGCACATGCTCTTCAATTATGGAAGAAGGGTTTCACTTTGCAAAATTTTTATATATATATATATATATATATATATATATATATATATATATATTCACACACACACACAGTATATGTGGCCTTGGTCATAATATAATGTTTGATTTTCTGCATTGATAAAAGCAAAATAATTAGAATTGAGACAAACATGTGTGACCCTGTCATATCCATTGCTGGGTTTTGCTCAAGTTGTATTTGTCTTGATCGTCTATTCAGTGTGCCAAGTGCAAAGACTCCTTCAATGGCACACCGGTGAATGGGCGTCAGTGCTATCGTCAGTTCAACGTTGACACAGAGTGCTGCTTTGACCCCACATCCCAGGCCAACTGCTTTCATGATCCCACCATTCGCAACCTGCCCAAGGGGCGCACTGTGTTTTTTTCTGCACAGCCAAAGTTCACCAATGTGGACATTCGGGTTACCATTGATGTTACCTTTGGTGAGGTGGAAGTGTACGTGTCCAACTCTCATGACATCTTCATTGTGGATGTAGACCGAAACACAGGGATTCACACCATCAAGATCGAGGAAGAAGCAGTAACTCGGGGGACAACAACAAGTATAGATAAGGATTCACCTCCGTCCCCTATAAAGGGGCTTGCCAATGCCTCATCCAGTCTCGGGGGTCCTGTGCTCTCCCCCAACCCCCTGCAGCTGCAAGCAAAACCCTCAGGGGCAGAAAGAGAAATTACGGAGGAGCGGGCTGAAGGACTCATCACCTACATCACTGTGTGGAAACCACAGACAGTGCTGATTGTCCGTGGTGTTCGAGATCGTGTGGTCATCACCTTCCCCCATGAGGTGCACTCTCTGAAATCCAGCCGCTTCTACATCGCTCTGAGAGGTGTGGGAACTGGCGAGAGACAGGGAGAGTCCCAGGGCCTGCTGTTTCTGCGACAAGACCAAGCCCACATTGATCTTTTTGTCTTCTTCTCAGTTTTCTTCTCCTGCTTTTTCCTCTTCCTGTCGGTCTGCGTCCTCCTGTGGAAGGTTAAGCAGTTTCTGGACTTCCGTCGGGAGCAGCGTCGCCACATCCAGGAGATGACCAAGATGGCGTCAAGGCCCTTTGCTAAACTTACCATATACCTGGAGCCGGAAGAGCCTCAGCTCATCTACCTGCCTTCAGCTGGTGGAGGGGTGGGGGGCAGCACTGTATCGCTTGCTCATGCCCGCACAAGCAAGTTAGGAGGAGTGGTGGTGGGCCAGAGGGGCCGGGCAGGAGCTGTCTCCTACAAACATGACCCAGGCTCTGGACCCACAGCCCACCATCACCTCACCCTGGGTGGAGGGGGCAACGGTAGCCAGCACCTGCCGCTGCACTACTTGAACACCCACCACTATGCCAGTACCACATCTGGCACTCCGGCCTCACATCATCACCACCCATCAACATACAGTGGCTACCAGCACTTTTGCCGCTCTGACCCCTTCCTCTCTCAGCTCATGGGCTTTTCTTATTCCACCTTTAAGGTAGGGCCCATCACTCTAGAGCCAACAGATGACGGCATGGCTGGGGTGGCCACAGTCCTCTTCCAGTTGCCTGGGGGTGTCTTAGCTCCAAATCGTGCCTGTCTGGGCTCTGCACTGGTTACTTTGCGTCAGAACCTGCAAGAATACTGTGGTCATGGCAATGGAGGAGGGCACCCAGGGGCGGGTGCAGGGCGCAAGGGGCTGCTAGGGCATCAACACCTGACCACTATGGCTATGTAGGGAAGAAACAATAGAATTTAAAGAGGACATGGATAAAAGAGATGGGATAAATCTGTAAAGTGCTTGATATTTGATGAATTAATTTTCTGAAAACTGCAAGACAAAAACAATGTCCAAAATAAAGAGTTATGACAATGTCAGTTAACGTGGGCATTTTGAACAGAGTTGTACATACACTGTATAATTAATTATTAAGTGTATTTTATTGTATTATGTTTTGCTTTACTGTAATTCAGTGCTTCACATGACCAAGCGAGCTGTGCGAGAATGCACTACAACTGCTATACGTATCAACAAAACTATGTTGCATCCTGTCTGTGATCACTAAAGAGGTATGATCACATTCGTCAGTCAGTCTCATACAAAGACTAAAGCTGGACTGTCAAAATTCTTCTCATTGACCAACAGAGGTTTTAAAAATACAGCCGCTCTCTTTGGAACCAACATGTGCTTTATACTCCAAAAAGTGACAATCAAAATTGCCATTGAGAATAAAAGACTTAAATTGGTTCAGCATAATGTGCAAGATTTTGATTGTCAGCTCAGCGCAAGTGCAAAAGTCAACGTTGCTTGTGAGATGTTTTTTTTTTTTATATCATAGTCAATATGAGTGATTTATAATGGTAACTCAGTATATGGCAGGCTTCTAAGCTACATGTTTATGTTAAACAGACTCCTGAGTATGTCTTTGCATATTCATTCACTTGTTACACTTTTGTTTTTCTGCTCATTGGCCTTCACTTCTTGCCTTCTGTGTGAGTCGACTGGCTTACACTTAACAATAACATCCTTTTTGTTTCATAAGTTGTTTTTGTAAAAGAAAAAGGATAATGTTTTGAATATTAGTCTTTGGTTCCTGATGCTATGATAATTTAACCAAACTCGTTGATAAAATTGAAATTATGTGTCCATTTGAAACATTTCATTACATTTTCTTGAATGATTTTAAATTGATAAAATGTATGTTGGTGTTTGGCTAGTTTTTGCTGGACTGCTTCTTTCAGGCAACTTGTCTGCTTAGGTGATTGTATTAGCCAATCATAGCTACAATTTGATGAGAGAGAATATATATATATATATATATATATATATATAAATTGGATACGAAAAAATATACAGTATGGTTGGAAAATGTTACTCTACTGAAATTACAGTGATAATGGAAAAGAGTTCTCCTGGTGAGATATTTCGAAAACACTTGACACCATTTTTATTTTCAGTAAGACTGAATTACTTGTTCACTGGTTGGTGTTGACGTTATTATTCTTTGTTTTCTCTCTGTTTTCCTTTTTGCACTGCATGGAGGCAATGAGCCCCATAACTCACATGAAACACTAAGAGGCAATGTCAACCAGCCTCAGATGGCACACAGTGTCATGGATGAACTCAGACTGATGCTACTTGCTTCTTATCGAACAAACTAAATGAACTGAATAATGGCAGTATAGTTAAGCAAACTAAAGCTCAAATAAATACTGTCACTATTTATAACAGCCCTCCACAAGTAAGTGTTACTATTGTTTTTTTCGTATTGTGTCTGTGTTCTTTTTTTTTTTTAACATTTCTGTACATAACTTTTGTTGTGTTAGTTTTTGTTTTTGTTTTTGAAGAAGGGAACAGTGTTGTACAGAAGAATGTGTCAAGATTTTGGTCCGGAGTCGGCTGAAATAAAGTCTGATGAACATGATTGTGAGTGTGTTTTGTACAGAAGGAATAAAACATGCAATGAGTACTATTATTACTATTTCTTGATTAAAAAAAGGAGACCTCAAAAATAATGATGTTAATACAAAATATGCTGCTTAACTTCAATATTTCATTTCTGACAAAACAATTTTTTTAAATAATTTAATGTTAGATAATTGGGTAACAATTGTGAATTTCTTTTTTATTGAGATTAACCTAAATCTACTCTAGGTTATTTGAAGAAGAGAAAAGCCTACAACTTAATTACTTATTAATTGGTATCACCTGGCGCAGACAACAGCACTCTACTGTAGGCCTGTATTTGTCCATATCCTTGATGCTGCTTCTCCCTAGTGCACCAGTTTCTTATTGAACACTAATTAAGAGTATCAATTGATTCTGTAGTTTGCTATTAAACAGATCGTAAAATACAAAGATTTATGTTTTTGAAGAGCATTTGTAATGGCTTGTGGCAGTTTGTTTTGTTTTTGAATCTTTATGAACAAAACCAATGTACATCAATATTATACGGACATCACAGCTTGAACATTATAAACATGACAAAAAATGATTATGATAAAAAAATATAAAAAGATAAATTAAAAAATAAAACAAGGCTCAGTGGATTTGTTATGTTTGGCTGTCTAATTGGTAAATACGTTTAAAGAAGTCAGAGGTGTGTATGTGGAATTTGCCAGTTACAGTTTACAGTTACAATCCCTGTCACTCGCCGATGTAAATCGAGCGCAGATTTGAGTCGCGCATTGCTTTAACTGTCTATTGTCATACCCGATGAGAGTCGAGCCACACCGGCTCTGGGCGAGTGCATATGTGAATTGCGCATGCTCAGATTTAAACGATTTACGGCATAACGTGTCATACTGAATTGTGAATGATTTGTGAAATCCATGAAATAATAAACTGTTCTCATTACGAAAAATAAAAGATGGAAATCATTTCAAAAATGTTTTAGCTATCTATGACTGTTTGATTGCTAACGTTAGCTCAAAACACCATTCAAGTGACAGCCTTTGTTGTGTTTGATTGCTAGCTTGTAGCTAAGATAGCAGTCATTTCAAAAACGTTTTAGCTATTTCATTGTTTGATTGCTAACGTTAGCTCAAAACGCCATTCAGCTGACGACCTCGTTGTGTTTGATTGCTAGCTTGTAGCCAGCAGTGAACCAACTTTGTTAAGTAGGTACATGTTTACTGTATTAACGTTGCCGAAATCTTTTGTAAGCATCTTGTATGCTACTTGTCGCAAAGTGACGCATGCGCGACTCAAATCTGCACTCGACTTACCAATAGACATTTAAAGAAAGGAACTAACATAGGGAGTGACAGCCCCACACTGGTGAGCTGGTGAGCAGTTACATTAATTAGCTTATGTCTTTGAAGTAAGAGGTTTAGCTTCTCAAGCTCTACTTCGACATACTTTTTAAACAAATATGTATTTTACATAATTAAAGTTCTCAATTTAGCTATTCCAAATAAAATAAAAGCATATTAGTCAATTGATTCTTTGTTAATTTGGTGGTGTCACTTTAATTAACGCTACATTGTAACCGGATGTAACCTGGACATCACTGATCTGGCCAGGCCAGAACAAGGAAGTGAGTGGTACTCTTCCTGTGTACACCACAGACCGATGTAGCCAGCTAGCTTAACTATTTAAAATGAGCTTTGGCTGAATTGCGTAATTTTCAACGGTAAGTATTTTCTTTATGCACACAAAAGCTGAATGAGACTAACCGCTGAATAGCTACAAGAAAATGGAAGTAAATAATCCTCAGTGCTAGCGCTGCTGCCAGGCTAATGTCGCCGTTAGTGTAGCTTAGCGACGATGCTGACGCTACATGTTGTTTTTTTTATTGTATTGCTTGCATTGACTTGAATGTAGCTGCCTTTGCTTTTCAAGATATTTACCTCAACAATGTGCTCCTCTGGTCCGCAGCACACTGAAGAGACGAAATCCTTATGGTGTCAACATGAAGATTAAATCTGCCAAGAAGTCTTTGCTAAGCAAAGCAAAGAGAGGAGAGAAACAACACGATGTGGTCAGAGTTAAAACTGAATCTGAATTAGAGCTGCAGGGTGAAGTAGAGGAGGTGGACACTAATAGAGGTGCTCTTAACATCCAAATCAAGGAGGAACCACATTCACAGGAGATTAGTGAGGGGCACAGTGTAGACTCATCAAGTTGTTTAGACACTAAGCCTGAGACTGTGGCATCCAGGTCAGATGGTCACCATCAACCCATAAAGGGCGAGGGGGAATCTGACCCTCAGCCAGAATATGATTTTACTGAAACTAATGTCAAGCAGGAGTCTGAGTTGTGGATTAAAGAAGAGAGAGAGTGTGAGCAAGAGGCATCAGGCAACACCCAGGAAGAAAATGGAGAAGAGGTCTGCACAGGTAGGAGCAAGTAGTTTGTGAAAAACATACAATCCCTGGGTATTATATGCTTTTTGTGTTTTTATTAAGTGTTCTTATTGGTTTCACTAATACAATGGCAATGGTTTAGATATCTGTAGACAAATTTCAGCTTTAAAAAACTTATCTAGTGTTTTTTTTCATTTTCTGTTTTGCACCTGCATTTGTATTTACCTTCTTACGGACGTCATCTGATCTCAGTGTCTCAGACATTGTGGTGGAAATAGTTTGAATATCTTCGCGATAAGAGTATTTTCTGCAATATCCCAGTTTTTTTTTTTGTAACTTTAAACCACTATATTTTAGATTGTCTGTAAAACAGGCAATTGTAAAATCATCATTCCCTTTTATTAATGTGTGTGTCTGTCTGTCTGTCTGTCTGTCTGTCTTCCTCTCCTACTTAGAGTCATCATCTGATGTCTATCCATGTCCTCACTGCACTATCTCATTTACTGACTTGGACTTCTTGGAGAAACATGTCAAATGGGTCCATCAGAAACAGTATCTTGCCAAGCTGAAAAATTGCCTCTCAAGCCGCACACTTAACCTCATCCCTAAACACACATGCACAGTCTGCAGCAGCATCTTTAAATCTAAAGTACACCTTAGGGTCCATGTACGTGAAGCCCACCCTTCTGCCCCTCCCCGCAGGCTTTACCCCTGTCCAACCTGTGCACGCAGCTTCCAGTACCTGAAGAATCTGAAGAATCACTGTCAGCGTTGGCACACCATGTCTGTAGTTACCAGAGGAGGGCATCTCAGCTGCGCTGACTGTGGGAAGAGTTTCAAAGCTACCTGGGGTCAAGGGCCTCATTTGTGTCATGAACCGCAAAACACAGAATCTGAGGATAAGCCAATCTGTCTGGACATTGGTGTGCAGTGTCCAGAATGTGGCAAGAAGATGGGCACACCTCAAAGCCTGGAGGATCACATGCGCACCCACACAGGTGACAGACCGTTTGTCTGCAAGGATTGTGGCAGAAGATTCGTGGAGCGCAGCGGCTGGCGGCAGCACATGAAAATACACACAGGGGAGAAGACGTACAAATGTCAGGTGTGCGGGAAGGCCTTTTTAAGATCCCACCACCTCAAGTGCCACTTAACCACACACTCCAGCAAGAAGGAATATTCTTGCTCTGAATGTGGAAAGGAGTTTGGATTCAAGGCAAGCTTGGATCTCCATGTGAGAACGCACTCCAGTGAGAAACCCTTCCACTGCACTGTGTGCGGGAAGAACTTTAACACAAAGAGAAACCTCAGGGTTCACACCAAACTCCACACCAATGAAAAAGCTCACCAGTGTGGGGACTGTGGCCTGAAGATCGGAGATCTTGGGGCTTTGAAAATACATCTGCGGACACACACTGGAGAAAGGCCTTACCACTGCACAGTCTGCGGCAATAGGTTTATTCGTCTTGCACATCTGCGAAACCATCAACGCACCCACACTGGTGAGAGACCCTACAAATGCACTGAATGCGACAAGAGTTTCACTCAGTCCGGTGACCTGGTGAAGCATAAGAGGATACACTCTGGGGAAAAGCCCTTTGAATGCCCAGACTGCCACAATCGTTACACTTCTTCTGGTGATCTTGGCAAGCACAGGAGGAGTCACACTAACCTGCGTCCATACACATGTCAAGAATGTGAAAAAAGCTTTCGCTTGTCAGGCCATTTGAAAACTCACATGTTAACTCACACGGGGGAGAAGCCATATTCCTGCCCCAACTGCCTCCGCCGGTTTGCTCGCTCACACCATCTCTCTGGGCATGTGGCTAAATGTCGCTGAGGTCTTTAATGAGAGGACTGTAAATAGCCATGTTGATTTGAAGTGGAAACTATGAGAGATGTATAGAGTGTTCTGCTAGGTTTTTCAATGAAGGGGTAAAAATCAAAACTCATCTGTATACAAATATTTATATAAATTTTCTGTAACCCTCTTGACTCAGATGACCGTTTTAACTTATTGTGAAAAGTGAATTGAACACATGCCATTAGTCATGTTTGTTATTGCATGAAACATGGGATAGTGTATTTTTTAAAGCACTATCCTAGGCCTTGTATCATTTTTTGTGCAGAGTACGTAGGTCTCTAATTTAGGTTTTAGGATTGAGGCAGTGCTCAGTGGGACACGCGCATAATGGATCGTTTCTTTTTCCACTGATCAATAGGGTTGGTTACCGAAACCCGGTTCCAGTATGTTTCGGTTCCGCTTAATGTGTTGAAAAATATCACACTTTCTGTGTAGTCTACCGTTAGCTAGCTACCATAAAAGTAGGCTACTTTTAAAATGCCATATTTTCCCTTTAAGTTCACCAAAACTGACGTAAAAAAGCATATTAACCATTCACTGGATCGCTAGTAAACATATGTACAGTATATGTAGGAATCGGTTTGGGAATGGGATTCGTTTTGAAAGGTTTGGCATTGGAATCGTAAAAATCCAAACAAAACTCAAACCTGCAGATCAGTGCTGTATTATTTGTAAAAATAAATAAATAATTATTTGATGAATGCATAAACTGTGTGTTTGTTTGTATTGATACTGTTATGTCAGGAGAGGCCAAATGTGTACAATGTCAACAATGAGGATGGCAATATTTCACCAGAAACTGAAAACTGGAGAAATGGCTTGTAGAAATGCTATTTTAAAAAAATGAATAGGTGTTACAGACAGACCTGGGGCAGCTTTGAAGAGAATGGTTTATAACATTTAGCTTTTAAACGGTGAAGAGTAAAACTTTTGAAATGGAGACTCGGGTGAAAAGAGTTTGAGGATTTATTTAGTCAACCTCTGCTTCGTGAAACACTCGGCAAATGATGAATTGTGTCTTTTTAATTCCTGGAGGCATGAGAATTGCGGTTGATAGTTGATGCAAGGCACGGTGTAGTCCATCCTTTGGTAGCGTTAACATATGAGCCCCGCCGCGAGGGACAGGCGGTTTTAAAAACTTGCCTAACCTTGCTTTTAAGCGGGCAGACGTGAAATTTACCATATGCGCAAAAAGGTGTTTCTTTAATGTGTATCCACGAAATCATTCAACACAGTCCACCATTCGTCAAATTGTCTTAAAACGAGTGTTGTGTTAAGAGACGTTTAAACATGTTTAACTTTACAGGCACACGCGACTGGTCCATAGCAACTGGTTGGAACTGTTGAGTTTAAAAAAGTTAAAATGTCTGAAAGAACCAGGTTTAGGAAAAATGCATTATCTCTGTCCCTCACCTCCCCCCTCATTACCACTGACAGGAAAGGAACACCTTGCCACGCAACAAAAGGTGGCCTACTGTCTCCAGCCCCCTGGGGTCTTAGTCTAGGCTAAGACAACACAATGTTGATTCAACTGTATTGATAATAGAATTTCACATTTAGACGACAGAACCTTTTGTTCTGTCACCACAAACGACCCCCAAAGTGACAGAGTCTACCAGCATTTTAACTCTCATTGACAGCAAAGGTGCGCTCGGCATGATGTCATGACAACAACGGACCAATGAGAAGGGATTTGAATGCACCAGGTGAAAAGGAGCAGCCCCCGGGTGCACGGCATAAATGAGTGCGATTCATGGATATTCGGGACTGGATTCACGTGACTCCATCAGGGGGAGCGTGGATCAGTCCGCTGTCAGCTGCAGTGTTATTATGTTTCATGTTGTCTTTGTTATTGTCTATGTCTTTGTCTTATCATCCTCATCACTCTGTTGCATTAAACCTTTTTCTTAAATTCTCAATTCGACCCTCGAGCCTCCTTCCTCAGAGATCCAACAGAACACGACGTTAGTCAAAAAATTCTAACAGATGGTGACCCCAGACGTGGATTCTCTGAGGAAAAGGACGGACAAATTCAAAAGACTGGATCATGGTGAGTTACTGAATCTACACATGGGCCCGAAAAATTGAGAGGTGAGCAGAGACCCTGTTTTATCAAAACGCTGCGTAGCTTAGGTAGATGTGAAAACATTTAGACGTGTAGATTCAGTAGACATCACCGCCGTAAGTCTGTAAAAGTAATGAGCAACTGAAGCAGTGTTGAGAATGAGCTTAAGCAAGTGTGTTTGTGTAGTTGATTGTTTGTATGTGATATGTAAAATCCTGCGAGGAAGGTCAATTGAAAAACCCTGCAAGGAAGGTCCGAATTTTAGTGCACTTTAGAAGTCCGATAGACGGCCAGGTTTAGAATCCCGTTAAATTTTAGATAAAAAGACCGATAAGGGACGGCGACAGAGTGATAGTCTCTGTGAGGGGCAAATGCGAGACCAAGTCTTTTCTTTTAAAGCCAGTTTAACAGACTGTGAGATTGTGGGAGCTGGATTAACCGGCATCGCGGTGACGACGGGTGCTGGTCCCAGTCTAATGCTTGTCAGTTCTCGTTTTGCTGCCTAATGTTAGAAAAACCTGCACGGAAGGTCAGAAGTGTTTTCGAGGACTTTTTCCTGGGAGTGGTAGATTAAGGTCAAAGTTTTTGTCTCTCGATCTGGGAATTGTTTCTTGGGAATTCTTTTGAGGGCACAAGAGCAGAGCACTGTTTTGTCGTTTTTCAACTGAGTTTAGTAAGACCTGCACGGAGGGCATACGCTTGCAGGACAATTGACACTGATTTGTTCTTGTGTACCTTAGTCTTTAAAAAAACCTGCACGGAAGGTGAGAAGTTTTTCCGGGAATCTTGCACTGAGAGTGGATTGTTCCTCTGGAATTCTTCTGAGGGCACAGTAGCACAGCGCTGACAATTAGTGTTTGTTATTGTGTTCCTTAGTTTAAAAGTCCTGCACGGAAGGCAAAAAACCTGCAACAGAGGGTTCGGTTCTGAGCCAGTAAGAAGGCGAATCGAGATCACAAGAGTGGATCTAGTTGATAAAAATAGGAACAATTAAAACTAGGAGTGTGAATACTGTAAATAATTAATCGTGTAAAAACATTTAAGTGGTGTAATTTGAGTGTTTTGTGATAAAACATAGCCTGGTGCAAAGGTTGGCTGTGTTGCTGGGAGCTGGTAGAAGGCGGCTCCAGCTGTGCTGATGATGACTGTAAATAACTCATTGTATGGATATTTGATTTGTTGAATTGGGAACGTGCATGCTCAAGCAGTAGAAACTTGGCTCATAAAGAGGAGAATTAAATTGGAAACAAAGAAATTTGAGTTTTACTCTGCGGCAAAGGGGAGGGAAAGATTTTCAATCACATTTTGATCTCTTTTAGAAAATTTTATTTTTAAACACCCCAATAGATTACCTCTGATGAAATTGAACTGTGAGAGTTCCATTTCTGATGAGATTGTGGCATGTTGAAATGCTACACAGAATTGCTGGCTTGATGTTTTGTGAGGAACTGCTGAAAAAGTGTGAATGGTTGATGTGAAACAATGTAAAGAGGGATTTGGAGTGCCTCAGAAAATGCATAAATGAGCAGCTAGCAGTTGGAAAATTTGTCAAACACTGGACATTAAAATAATTAGTTTCATTTGATTACATCTTCTATTTCATGTTTGGTGTTGTCCTATGGGGACAAAGGAATACATTAGTCTGGTTTAACTTTAAAATCTTTTTCCTGCTCCTGATTAAGTGTTAATTTGCTCTTTCAAAACCTCACTTGTTGTCTCCTGTGTTAATGAAGGACTCCCAAGGAGGGACTGGGGTTTTCACACCTCGATGCAGACAGATTAAATCATCCATATATATACTCAGACAGTCTTAATAGTGAATGCTCATCAAAGAATCATGGTGACATTCAGCATTGTGTAATGTTCTCAAATGTTTGTAATTGATAAGTGCATTTGAATTTTGGATTCATCTGTTTTTCTTTTTCCGTTTTCTTTTAATTGCATTTATATTCATTCTGAAATTTGTTTTTCATGACTTTTGTTTGGGTTTATTCTTTCTTTCACTCAACCTTTTGATTTTCTGTAGGGGTGGGGATGCACGTTTTTAGTCAAGACGGTAGCTTTTCTGCTGCTGTTTCTCTTTAGTTTGATTTTTATTTTTCTCCTAGTTTGTAAAAATGTTTAAAAAAAAAAAAGTGAGAATGTAGATTTGCTAAACTTCTGTGCTGGCCACACAGAACGTTGAAACAAACTTCTTCTGAGAGTGTTGTGGCACAGAACGTGATACAAGACTGATATTGACATTAATTTGCTCCAAAAATAGCAATCTGTTGGAAAATTTGTCAAAATTTTGAATTGAAAGGATCAATCAGCAGCCCAGCCTCCTTGAGAGATATTGGGAATTTTATATAGTGAATAATTGCGGTGGTTTTATTCTTTGAATATATGTATGTGGTATTGGTGATATGTACGTATATTTTCAATGGACTGATGATTTTGGATGGGTAATTTCATATTTTTTTTGTGTTTTGGACTGAAGTTTTGCCCATTGTGTTAAGGACTTTGGAAAACACAGAGATCAAGGAAAGCATTTCTCCCTCCAAGAGAAATGAATGGACAGATCAAAGACAAACTCATATCACAGTTCTTTCCTCCCAGATTGAAACACTAATATGACTTCTGAAAAGCAGAAAGTCTGTCAAAACCATTTATTCACAGGTGAAAGCAGAGACTGATGGCTTCAGCTGTTCAAGAAATCCAGATCCAGGTGGAGCAAGTTTTATTCTGGGTGCTGTTGACTAGGCTACCAGCCCTGCAGTAAAGGACACCCCACACAGCATGGGACCAACAGCCCAGCAGGGGGCCAACAAACATCTGACCAGACGCCGACAGAGAGCTTGGAGCGTCGCTGTTGCTGACTTCCTGCGGTGGCTCCTGACACTGTCAGCAAAGAGGAGGGAGACTGGAGTCCCCTTCCTGATGCTGACATCTGCTGACCAGATCAACTCCAGGTGCTGGAGCCCAGCTGGTCCATCCCAATGTTTCCCAGTTAGACCCGCGATGACATCCACACCAGGTGTCGGACGTGAGGGGAGGGTCCTGATTCCATGATGCGTTCCACTCAGGGGCACATTAAGCATAGCGTCATCATTTTTCCTCTTGATGTTTCTGAAACAAATGATGTTTCAGAAAAGGAGGGAAAAGGAAGGTGTTGATATAAGGAGGGTGCATTCAGTCACCTTCCATCCAACCGGTAAAGAACCTGAATATCCAAGCGCCGTGGTCAGCTGCGGTGACATCATGCAGCCTAATGAACCAGAACCGATCTGAGACTTTTTATTTTTTTCCCCAAAGACTTTGTTTCCAGATTAGACGAAAGTGAACAAGGAACTTTCAAAAAGCTGGACTTCAAACAGAGTTGAGATTAAGTATAAGGTTAATTGTGCAGATTTGGATTAGAAAGTTACATTTAGTTAGGAGTTTATCTGTTTTCTTCTGATTATACATGTTTATGTTGATATGCTATTCTTTTGATTTAGAGATTTTAAGATTTTTTTTTTCCTTCCTAGATTTTTTTGTTCTCCTTCCTGTTAAATGATTTAAATTCCCATTGTTTTTTTTTTAACCTGGTCAAAGACTTCTAGTATCTTCTGATTTGTTTTTGTTTCAAAAGTTAGTCACTAATCACTGAGTAATATCAGCTATAGGAGCAACAGTTGTGTTAAAGAACATTGCATTGTTTACAAGAAAAGGAGTCAGATGAGGTCAAAAGAAAATGAATCGTTTGTAAAATCATGTTTGTTTCTTACAACTTTTGCAGCTGATGTTTACATTTTTGGTTATATTTTTATGTTCATATAAGACAAGACATTGTTTTCAGTTACATTTATAGTATTTTCACACCAAAGGTGTGAAAAAGGAGGGATTGTTGAGTTTAAAAAAGTTAAAATGTCTGAAAGAACCAGGTTTAGGAAAATGCATTATCTCTGTCCCTCACCTCCCCCTCATTACCACTGACAGGAAAGGAACACCTTGCCACGCAACAAAGGTGGCCTACTGTCTCCAGCCCCCTGGGGTCTTAGTCTAGGCTAAGACAACACAATGTTGATTCAACTGTATTGATAATAGAATTTCACATTTAGACGACAGAACCTTTTGTTCTGTCACCACAAACGACCCCCAAAGTGACAGAGTCTACCAGCATTTTAACTCTCATTGGACAGCAAAGGTGCGCTCGGCATGATGTCATGACAACAACGGACCAATGAGAAGGGATTTGAATGCACCAGGTGAAAAGGAGCAGCCCCCGGGTGCACGGCATAAATGAGTGCGATTCATGGATATTCGGGACTGGATTCACGTGACTCCATCAGGGGGAGCGTGGATCAGTCCGCTGTCAGCTGCAGTGTTATTATGTTTCATGTTGTCTTTGTTATTGTCTATGTCTTTGTCTTATCATCCTCATCACTCTGTTGCATTAAACCTTTTTCTTAAATTCTCAATTCGACCCTCGAGCCTCCTTCCTCAGAGATCCAACAGAACACGACGTTAGTCAAAAAATTCTAACAGAACTGAAATGAAACTCGTTACTTGGGCTAAAAGGCTGATGCAGTGCCAACACTAGCTAACAGCTAGCTGACAACAAAACTAGCTTAGCGCTGCCGTACCATACCGTATTGACAAGCTGAACATGGTTGTCTCTTCTGGGGCCAAGTTTTAAATTCAATTTAAAAGTGAAGGCACGCCGACAGCACACTACATGAAGCACCCGATTCAAGGAACGCCAAAACGTGGTTCGTAAGTAAGTTTAGTTTTCTCATATCCTTCGGCAAATTGTACATTTGACCAGTGGTTGGTTTCACTTGGCCTGTGAAAGTCAGTATGTCAAATGTACAGTTCTTTACCTATTGCATATATAATTAAAATATTATTTTCAAAACAATTTACCCCATCTACATTATATTAAGCAAGATATACATAACAGATGAGTGCTCTTACAAATGAAAAGGAAAAAAATATCTACATTCCGCCATATCTACATTACAAACAAGTCTTTGGTTCTCTCTTTGTATGTCGGTGGACGTGCATCACATATGTATGTTTATGTCTATTTAAAATTAATTGAGGGGATGCGACACATTTGAATAACATAGTAATACATTTAATTCTCACTTTAATTCGCACTTTTCCACAATTCACATGCATTCTAATGCATACATTTAGCATATTGTCTTATATAGTAACAATTGTAAATCTTCAACTCATTAAAGTTGCAGAGACCTCTATTGCTATTTAGGCATAAAAAGATACATCGAGGGGAAGATAGACCTTTAATCACAGCAACACAGGTTAAGAGATGGTGTGATTGTTATTCCCAAACGGTTTTTGGTTTAAAATAGTTTCAAGTGCTAATAACAGTCTTGGTGTGTTTGCACAAAACGTCAGTCAAACATTTTCAGCAATGTAAATATTTACCAATGACATTTCAATGAGAGAAATTATGTACTCAAACCCATTGCTAAATAAATTGACTAAATCAAATGTAAAATATAGTGTAACTTCAGCTGGAAAATGAATGTAAAATTAAGAATCACAAATTACATTATGTTCTTATTTGTATAGTAGCAAGTGCTTTGACAAGCTTTCATTTGCCTCTGCTTTCTCTGTTTATAGGTATATAGATTTCCTCTACACTGAAGAGGAGGGCATCGGGTAAGATGAGGATCCTCAAACAGCTGCGCACACAGAGGACCTCCTAAGGTAGGTAAGATAAAGATCCACTCATTCAAATAAGGACCAGGTCGTCCTAAAAAGACTGAAACCATACCAGGGGATGAGATCAGAATAATTTGTTTTCCCAAGTCATCTGGTCGGCCCACAAACTATAATTGACTCTCCCAGAAGTCAATTATCAGAAAGAGAAGAGGACACCCTAAAACCAAAGCTATGGAGGAATGTCCCCTGAAAAACAAAATGAATTGTCCATTATTAACAACACAATCAGGTCTGCAAAAAGAAGACAAGGACGCTTTAAATGCCACACTGCACAAAGCAGAGAAAAGCTGAAAAATGAACAGGTGAGTCTGAGCAACTGTAAACAAGTTGAAGATGAGCCAGCAGACCCTGAGACACATGAAATCTGCCATATAACAAAGTTTGGGAATTGGGAATTTGAAGGCCTGGAGGCATTTGTTAAGGGAGGGACTGAGCCATGCTTAACTGGACACTATGAAGAGACACCACCAGCAGAGGCAGTTGAAAGCAACACAAGTAAGCCACCTCACATCTAATCCTCTACAGTGCAACTAGATGCTTAATTGAAGAGGTTGTTAAGCTTATTTTCTTACTCATTAGAATATAAATGTATTCCTTTGACCAGTACAGATTTGTTTTGAGGATGCGATTGTTAACAGTTTTTTTTTAATTATACATGGGAGTTCATCTTTGTTTAAAAACCAATCCTAAAGGAAAGCACAGTTACACAAGACTTCATGTAAATATCAAGTAAATTATGTTTGGGTTATGGTGTCCTTGAAAGTGATCAGTGCAAAGTTGTTTTTACAGTGGGGATTCAACATGAACTGTGGTAACCGCTTGGTGATTTAATTTCTTTTTTGGTGATATGTTATCTAAGAAGACATACTTGTATGGTTGCAAGGGATAGAAGTCACAGCATGGGTTGTGGACCTGGATCGACTGCCTGTTATTGACCCAGAAAACAAGAATTCTTCTCAGGTTGTTGCATGCATGAGGAAAAAACTCACAGATACAAATACTCACCATCTTAAAAAGCAGAACTGAATTATTAGGGTTAAAGCACCTCATCATGATCACTTTACTATCCCTAGTTTTTTTTTTTTTTTAATGTTACAACTGGATAAAAAATGGATGAGCAGCTTTTCCCAGTTTCCCCATATGGAAAATTAACTTTGCGTTCTTATGTAAATGGATATTTTACACCAGAACAAGTTTACAAGTGTTGCTGTTTATATTGTAGATAACACTTCAACATACTTTCAATGGCACATACAAGTGCACTGACATTAGTCCTGACAGACATACAAGCATAATACTAGGAAATGGTAAGAATATGCAGTATGCTATACTACTAATAAAATTGCATTGCACAATCTTATTCACTGAGTCTGGTTTCCTGCAGCAGCATGTCAAGTATGATCACTGGGATTAGCACTATAGTATAGTTAGTAGTATATTTCAGTAGGCCAGTTTTCAATTGGGTACAGAGGTCCAGTTATATGAAACAACTTTTCTGCTTCACTTTGCAGTCACTCCTCATTTCAAAAAAAGATCTTAAACTATTATCTGGACAGAGTACAGTACTATGTAAATAGTGATGGCCAAATGAAGCTACGTAAACCAGTGTCTTTATTTTTTGAGCCCACTAGATGGCGGTCTTGGTTTTAAGAGAACTGCCTAAGGCATTGCAATTCAGTATATTCTCAACCAATTGTTGATTTAAGAGCGCCATCTAGTGCGCTTGTGAAGTCTGTGTAAAAAATAAAAACACTGGTTCACAAAGCTTCATTCAGCCATCACTATATGTAAATGAGGAATGAGACAGTGTATACAAGCTGTGAAAATATATGTTATTGCAATCCTTGTTTTGTATCTGTAATATTTCTTGCTGAAAATTGTATTGTTTTTTTTTTAGACGTTTAAAAATATTTGTCTGTTTGTACATTGCTGACAAGCATACAGCTGTCTTTTATTTCAGTGTTAATTGGGTTCCTTTAACAAGCCTTCAGGTTTTTGTTTTCATCCCACCTGTGCATTTTTATATATTTCTTTCTTATTTTTTATTAAAATAAATAACTAAAATGTGCCCTCTAGTTATCAGTCTTGTGCTCTAGTCCTCCAAACCCTGTGACGATATGGGTTGCTTGATACAATCAGGGCTGGGCAGTATATAAATATTATATCTATATACCTTTTTTTCTGGAGCTTACTGCTTACACAGCATGATATACTATAAATACTAAGAATCATGTTTTGATAGGATACAGCATATATGAAAAACTCTACTGTAAGATTTGATGAAAAGGTTTTGTAAACACTAGGCTACTGACATAAAATAAAAGCAAGTTTTAGTTTACATGGTCCTTTACTTTTTAGCTTTGGAAAATTGTATTCTGAAAATGATATTTTATGTACTTATTGTGTTTGAGTGTGTCTGCAAAAAGATGAACAACAGACTAGCATAAAAAAATCAAAGGCCTGTTTTTTCCATTAAGAAGTTTGGCCATGCACAAAAAATACTAAATACTGTTACTGTTATAAAAGCAAAACAAACTTGTATGATTTTCCACATGAGAAAAGAAACCTGGGGATGCTTCTCAAAAGTAACACCTTTTAAAAAAATAAATAAAAAGATTTAAAAAAACTAGATAGATTGAAATGCTCTGTAGGGGAAAACACAATTGTTATAAAGTGCAGTAAAAACAATAATAGAAAATGTATGCATTTTTTTGTGTTTTAGATTACCTTTAAAATGCATACATGTCATTTTTTCCCCTTAATCTCACTGTGTCTTCTGCGTTTCATTTCCTCTTTGGATCCACATATATATCTGCCTCTAGTAGGGCAGTCACCAGAGGAAAACCATTCATTTACACCCAGGATATGCATCACTAGGACAAGGGCCACAGCCAAACCTGTCTCGGTCAATTCGGTGGGAATTGGTCTATTATTTTTATGTCCGCAATTACGAGGACAGAGCAGTAACTACGACTCCAGAGCAGATAACAAAGATATATTTAGGAGTAAATAATATTGACTGTACCTTTGTTTAAAGCTGGAATCAATACTTCTTAAATCGTGTCCATTTTTCATTTAGCCGCGTCATGTCTGTGTGGAGGAGGGGCAGAGAGATAAATGGTTGGATTCTCTAATTCCCCCTGTTGCAGTTATCATAATTGTTGAACAACCACGGTTTTTAAAGATCGGTCTCGAGGAGAGGCAGGCCACACAAAGAAAGTTAATAGATTTTGAAAATTGAGATAGATTGCACAGCAGCCGTTTTTGGAATGTTCCATCGGCGTGGCAGCCAGATGGACAAATATGATCCGGGGATGAGGAGGTGGAGGGGGGGACGCTGCAGCACACAAACACAGGGCAGCAGAAAATGCATCCTGACAATGAAAGGTGTTACTGTTTATCCTTTCCGTGCAGTATGCGTGTATCTCATCGTCTGGCGCGAGATAGCCGGATACATCACAGTTTGAGGCCTACATCAGCTGTAAAGTAGATGAGTTGGATGGTGAATTCTCCCTGAAAGGCCGCAGTGAAACAGCAGTAGTTCCTCTCTTGAGGCACCAGGGGGAAATGGATAGCTGTAGAAAGGATGCTTCGGGGAATATGAGCACTCAGGAATTGTCTCTCAGAAGTTCGGGGAAATTGTTGGAACTATGATATGGAATAAGCCTGTGGTCAGCATTGCTTATAGAAAATGTTTTTTTTTGTCCTTTTGTAAAGTATCATGTCATACCTCCTCCATCATAAACAGTGTGGTTCCAGCTGATAGTGCTCTGACCTCTGGCCCTGTCATTTGTCTGTGGACGATGGCTTTTAGAACCTCCTAAAGGATATTTTACAGCAGTGATTTATCCAGAGGGGCATACATTTGTTTCCATCCGTTTTGATATTGGTCATTGTTTTCACATTTGATGCATTCAGGCTTTTCTCTGCTCCTCAGAAATTTCCCATATCCAATTTTCGCCTTTCCTGTGTCCAATTTTCCCTAATATTCAGATGATTATGGCATGATGCTTTCCTTCCCTTCTTTCAGCGTTCTAGTCTTTTCCTCTGCTGCTCCTGTTTTTCCCGATACTCTTTCACTCTCCTCCTTAGATTCTAACATACAGCTACATGATATGAATGTTTAAAGTGACGATGTCTAATCAGGGCAGATATAAATGCACTACGATGGCTGAGAGTACTGCGAATCATCCACAAATCGAAACATAAAACCTTACATTTATTCAGCCTTCCCTGTCGCAGAACCAAATGGCAAAAACATTTTCAATCTGCCCCCTTTGACAGACAGTCTGTAGTGTTTTAGGTTGCAGTCTGAGAATTGAATTACCCCGTATTGAATCTTATAAAAGTCCAGTTGAGGGGATTTTCTTTTTGTGATGTAATTTGAGCTATCCAATTTTCCCTGTATTTACTGTCTATATTTTGTCAATTTGGCAGAGGAACACATTGTGTGCGTTGGCGCTGGGTGTCACTGGTGTCGTCACGCTACGGTGGTTTTGGTGTTGGCTGGCCTCGGAGGTCAGTGTGTGGGAAGAGATGGTGGCTCTGCAGGGCTTTGCAGCGGCTTCTGGCCTGTCCCTTTGGGCTCGGCAGACCCACATCCACTACTCTTATTCATGAAGGGGTCAACACACGGGTCAAAACACACCGTTTGACTCCCCGCAACACACTGGTGTGTGTGGGCGTAGATGAAACCGGGTATTTTGTGGGCCTTTGGTAAGCTGTAGCTGGTAGCGGCTCTTACTTCTCTCCCTCTTAAGTCCAAATGTGCCTAAAAGCATGGCTCACACAAAGGAAGGAGAGAGAAAACGCCATTACATTTTGTTGCATTGAGTGCCGAGAGTGGTCTGCCGAGTTGCACATGAAGGCATTGAAAGACGCTTTTTATTCCCTATTAGTATCACCACATTGACAGGTTTGTAAAGAGGTGAGGAAGATTTCTCTCTTCCCTCAACCACCTCCAGTGTTTGCACTGAGAAACCATGCTGGTCAAGATTAACATGTCCTCACCAAGTCAGCTGTTATCGTGGTGACTCCTGGAGTGGCTCTCTTGACCATGGCCTCCCTCCTTTCATCCCACCATAACCTCTTGCTCTCTCTGTCTCTTTAGTGGAGGGATAGAGATGTGGAGGGTGAAAGAGACTGACAGTGTGCGCTCCCCTGCTCAGTAAATATGAACTGCACACAGCAGACAGACTCATTCATCACAGGGGAAAGAGAGGGGGAAAGGGGGTGGATAGGCATGGTGGAGGGAAACAGAAAGGACTAAGAGAAATGTCCAAAAGAAGGAGAAGGAGAGAGGAAGAGTAGGAAGAAGAGAGGTGGGAGGAATAGGAAGCAGATGGAAAGAGGATGAAAGAAAGGAAAGTGTTCTGGGTGAAATGAGTGGGAGAAAGAGATAACAGGCTGAAAAGGGGAAAAGAGTCCTGGATGATTGAAGGATAAATAAAGGATAGCAGATGTGCATGGGAAGGGTAAACCTCAAGCATGGGAAAACTGATAAAATATCAGAGGACATTTTTTATCTCATCACCAAGAGATCTTGTGTTGTGATGGCTGCCCTTAAACATGTAGTTATGAGAGCAACATTAGTTTTGCTGCCCTACAGTCAGGAAGCTCATGTCTCACTTTGACTTGTTGCTTTTCACATTTTGACCTTGAATATGCATTATAGGATTTGTGTTTGGATCCTAAGCTAATGTATCATTACTTTTAACTCAATTGTTCACATCAGAGTTTAAGTTCCAGTTAGGCATGAGGTGAGAAAATGTATTTGCTTTCTAAACTTAAATTAGCATCACGTGTTATTCCAAGTTATTCAAGAACCCATGAAAAGACTAAAACCACCAATGTGTTTGCCTCTAAAAACCTTCAAGCTAAGAGCCGCACACAATGACGAAGAGCTCATTCGTTCTTACCAAAGGTTCCATTTGTAATTATTAGCAAACGATACTCAAACTAAATTACACTATTTTCAGCAATGAATTTGGTGCTCTAGTGAGTATTCAGGACACCAAGTTGGTACATGTGGGATTGGTTCAAAAATAAATTACAGTGCCCATTTCCATTGTCATAAAAGAACATTGAGGAATAGTGTTGTACAAGAATTGTGGCACTGAGGAACAAACTATACCAGGCTTCGGCTGCACAGGGTATAATTGTTAGTTGAATCATGTATTGTTGGTTTTAATAAGAATGGTATAATTGGTATAATAAGAATATAGAATATCACCAGACATATCCTTGAATTGTGTACATTTAAAAATGTATACTAGCAAAACACTGTGCAGTTATACTAAAGAAATTTAATGCACCAACAAATGCACCAGATTTCTGACAATAAAGAAAATGCATACTTTTCAATTAAATAAATCAATAATGTATCTATTGTTTTCATGTTTTACAGATTTACACAAATAAAATGCCTGATTTTTATTTAGTATCACAAATGAAGCTGCAGCCGATGGCAATGCACAAGATGTATTTGATTGTTGAGAGACATATAGTGAATTGATAATTAACTTAACCCAGTGGCAAGCAAGTCAATTTAGTTTTTCTGAGTTTTAGTCAAAGAAATCGGTCACAAAAATGGACATAAAACCTGCAACTTACATTTTTGAGCCATTGCATATTTATTGTTATTCCAGTACTCTGATATCTGCTCAAACACTAATGAAAATGGTTGCTACTTGTGTCCAGGGTTGCCCTGTCAAGAACTTTGTTTTGTTAAAAGTTCCCCTGACATGCCATCACTTACAACTGTTCTTGACCCTAAGGCCTAAATGTTCCAAATACATGCAATACCAAATGCAAGGAGACAAAAACAACAGTATACTATTTCTTGAAAATCCCAGAGTCCTTTTTGCTTTCCGGTCCATGTGTTCAATTTCCAACAACTTCCCCAGCTTCACTCCCACCAAAACCACCTCCTCTCCATCCTTTTCCACTCTGAAGAAAGACAGGAGAGAGGGAAGATGATGTGTGACAGATGCCATATTTCGACTTTCTGTCAGGGAGATTAATATTGACACAGTGTGTTTCTTACCAGAGGCTTGTTGACTGTGTGTGTTGGGCTTTGATTTCATTATCCTCTGCTCAGCTCCTTTTTTCTTAAGAATCAGACAATAACAAATGTGGCGACTGAAATAGAGACACTGATTTTGAAAGGGCTGAGTGAATAAGTCATATTGCCGGGTAGGACAGCCATCAGTCCTGTTTGCTGTGGAAGTGTGAACCCCCCAAGGATACCCAGAGACCCTTCAATTGTATCAACCCCTTCAATAGCATGTTTTTGAAGCTTCTGCACATAGTGTTGTCATTGTTGGCACACATATGTGAATGGAAATATGTAGTTAAGTTTAACCAATTTGTACTTAAATTTTTGTCTACTATAGAGTCCTACATAAAATACATTTCAGAGCAAATATTGTATGTTTAACTCCACTTAAAGGTCCCATGGCATGAACATTTTTATCATTAATATGAGTTCCCTCAGCTTGCCTATGGTCCTCTAGTGGCTAGAATTGGCGATAGGTGTAAACCAAGCCCTGGGTATCCTACTCTGCCATTGAGAAAATGAAAGCTTAGATGGCCAATCTGGAATCTTGCCCCTTATGAGGTCATAACGGGCAAAGTTACCTCCCCTTTCTCTTCTTTGCCCGCCCAGAGAGCTTGGTCCACCCATGAGAGAGAGACATCATGGCTTTCAAACGAGCAAAGTGGCAGTTGGTCAAGGCCACACCTTTCGTCTCCACCTTGCCCCCCCCCCTTCCTCCTCAAGAGCTACAGACTCAGAAATTTAACATACTAAGGATAGCTCATTGTGGGACTGGCTCTAGTGGCTGTAATTCTGCACTGTGAACACGGGATGCGACTTAAGACACGGTTCTAAAAAATAAAGGCTTCAGAGTTCTGAGTAAATACTGTATAAATATTTTTTCTAAAGTTGATCTAATATGTTATGTGGAGTATACATGCTTGTCAAGGTGAGAAGAGAGGTGTGATGTTGATAAACCCACATATTTGAAAAATGGAATTTGTTGCACACAATTACTAAATATAGGTAATCATTTTTTGATATTTGAGCAGTGAACTTTCTCTAAACATTGATGTTACTTCTACAAAAATAAACTGGTCAATCTAAAAAGTTGGCATTTAATTTTAACCGCTTTTGCAATTGCAAGATAATTATCTGTTACTGCATTTGTAACAGTATACAACAAACAGATTGGTATAAGAAAAAAGCAATGTTGGGAGCCTTTCTGCCTGCTTAATGAGCATTTTTACTTTTAATACTTTAAGTACATAATGCACTTTTCCTCAAGTATAAGTTTGAGTGCAAGACTTTCACTCGTGCTTCTTTTCCTAAAGGATCTGAATATGTCTCCTACCACTGAATAAAAGTATTTCAACTAGTATTTTGGTCATTGTAATATTTTACATTACAGTACATTACATGTCATTTAGCTGGCGCTTTTATCCAAAGTGACTTACAATTGCTATGTATGTCAGAAGTTGCACGCCTCTGGAGCAACTAGGGGTTGAGTGTCTTTCTCAGGGACACAGTGGCAATGCAACTTTGATGTATCATAGTGGGATATTGTTATATACTTGAGTATAAATGTTGTCTTTTTGGTGTTGAAGGTTTTAGATACAATTTTCTGAAATATTAAGACTATCTGAACAGAAATAATATTGTCAAATACCAAAATATCACCAAAAATCACCATGTCTTTTAAAAAATAATATTATGGTACATTTAGGGCAGCATCTGTCCAGCTCTATATTGTGTGTTTTGAATTGGAGAAGAAACTGCTTGTGCTGAGTGGAGACCATGTTTCAGGAGTTGTTCCTTAGTCAGATGTTCCTAAGAACTCATGTGTTGTATGATCTACGTGCCTGTTAGGGAGATTATGGCAGATAATAAAACTTAATTGATTCAGGTTTCATTTTTTTTGTTGATTTTTGCAATCTACAAGTGGCTTCATGTCTCCGGGCTAAAGCTTGCCGGCCTTCATCTCCAACTTGTAAGCCTCTGAGAACTTTCTGACACTTATTGAAGCATTTCTGAGGTGGATACAAGAGATAGATCCTACAGCTTCCTGATTTAGTAATTTCAAATCGTGGGGCTTGCTGTTAGTGGGAGAATAAAATCAATAGGCCTCTCTGGAGAGGAGTAGGTAGCTTGTAGTCCTATGATATGAGAGAGGTTCTGAAACAGGAAACACAGGCGATGGAGGAGGAAATAAGGAGGAGCAAATCAGCTTCAGCAAATAAACAAATAGAAAGCAAAGCAGGAGAGATAATGTAAGAAGGAGACAAGAGACTGATGGGGGAAACAGTTGTCGCCAGAGACTTTTATTGACTCCCCCCCCTCGTTTCTCTGTCCACGTGACTACCAGATAAATTCACACACAGAGAGAGGGAAGGCTAGAAAGGAGAGAGAGAGAGAGAGAGAGAAATGAGAAAATAAATTACTCTGGAAAGATATGACGATAGGCTACACGCGGCTTTAAATCTAAAAGGGAATTCGCAACACACTCGACCAATTTGTCATTGTGCTTTTTGCCTCTTTTCATTTCTTTTTTTGCTACTTTTCCCCCCTATTATTTTTCATCCCCTCAATACCCCGATGCCCCTAATTTACCCCACTTTTCCCATGTAGACATGTCCAATTCTTCTTCACTCATGTTTTCCAAATCTATTCTTCAGGATCTACACATTGTGGGGCTGTCATGTGATCTTTTACTTTCCTTCTTTTCTAACCAACCTGTCATAAAAGGTGTTACCTCCATTTCCAAGTCTTTATGTTTCTGTTTCTAATTTATGACAAATCCATTAATCCATCTACATCAGCTCCTCTTGAATATGTTTTCCTTCTTCTGTAACTACAATCAGATTTGTGCCTACTCCTCCTCCCCTGCAAACATGGGTCTATCAAAATCTGAGAGAAAGAAGGAAATGAGATGCATCGTAAAAAAAGAATAAGTGCGCCCACGGTAAAGGATGTCTGGAAAATAGGTGGAAGAATGGAATGGAAAAGAGAAAAGAAAGAAAACGCAGACTTAAAGTATACCCCCTCTCTTTTATTTAATTTAGACGCCAGGCGAAAATCGATCCTGCCATTCGATACGCAATCCGAATCAAGGCGAATTAAGCGGGCGGAAATTAACTCTGAAAATATTTTTGATGGAGTGGCTTGTAGTCTCTCGGCCAAATGGACTGCAAAGTGGAACAAATGACAGGGGCCTAGTGGTGGAGACAGCGCCGCTCCATCTTCCATTAGGCCGTAATGGGATAGGTCCAGCCCCCTAGCTCGACTCGGCTGCATTAATCAAAACAGCCGCTATATGAAGATTTATGGTTCCCCACTCCAGCGAAGCCGGAGCCGGAGCCAGTTCTCGCTGCGTATGTTTGAAGGAGGGGGTCGGGAGTCTCTCTCTCTCTCTCTCTCTCTCTCTCTCTCTCTCGCTCTCGCTCTCTCGCTCTCTCTCTCTCACTCCCTCTCTCCATCCTATAGACTGCCTCTACCTGTGGGCCTACACACAACATGCGTGTCCGCCTTTACTCTCACACACAGGCACGCACCTTTAATCCAGAGACTGTGTAATCGCGTTTTGTAATTTCTTGTAAACAGGCGTGTCTAACCCTGATACTTTTGTTGACTCTGTAATATACCTGAAAAGCCGGTCTATATGCATATGAGCACGGTATTTAATCAAACATTATGTTAAGTGATATGGTGGGAAATTAAAAAAAAGGCTCTAGATGACCTTCACACAACACAAGCCCTATATTAGTCCATTTTCATTAGTTTGATGTCTCATAGATTTAAAATGCCAATCAATTTATCTTCTGATAAAAATCAAATGACAACTCTGTTTGCCTGCCACACAACCCTTATGATTAGATTATGTATTTTGATTTGTGTTTGGTAGTTTTTCAGTGTTTTGGGGGGCCGTCCTGAGCAACTTCTCCTCTCTGAATCTCTGAGCTGTATGGTTTGCCTGTTGTCACCTCCATCCAACATAACAAACAGCAGACAAACAAAATGGGCATCCTCTGGCATTCACTAGTGAGACTTAAGATTACAGCCTCTATTGCTGTAGCTCTTTTCTCCAAGGCAGCCCATTAGGAGTGCATGGACCGGTGAGCAGGCTGCTGCTGTGACGAGCCAAAGGGACAGACAGGGGGAGACAGTGTGACGGAGAAGAGTGTGGCGGCTCAAGTAGATTGGAGCTGGGATCCATCCAAAAAACTTCAGCCAAGTTTTGATGAGATGAGACAGATTGGACCTACTGCTGAGAGACCCTGTTTTACTTTCTCTCGTTCTGTGTGTGTGTGTGTGTGTGTGTGTGTGTGTGCGTGTGTGTGTGAACTCTCCCCAATAGATCGATCAGACCTCTATCTATTTACACACACAATTCTCTACTACCTAACTTTCACAGCCCTTTCCTATTCGCCCTCCCGTAACCCCTGTATCTTGTCCGTGTTTTTCACCAAGTATTTGTGTCCTCTCTTTTTCTCCTCCATCTAGTTCCTTATCTTATTCCACTTCACTCTATATCCCCCCCATTCCCCATCCTCTGGCCTCTAACTCTCCCATGCGGATAAGCAAACCAGCGTGGAGACGTCTCTATATCCATCTATCTATCTCCTTTCCTTTTGCCCTCCCTCTTTTCCCCTTTTCCTTTCTTCTCCCTCTTTTCCTTGCGAGCAAAGGGGAAGCTCACTGCCAGTTTCAGTCTGCCAAAGGGTTTATTTAAATTAGAAACGCTTCAATCTCCTCACTCCCCCTTACCATTCTCCCTCTCTCCCTTATTCCCTTTCTTACCTCTTTCTCTTGGATAAGGGTGACTTCCACCTTTCCTTGCTGACTGCCTCTAGGGTCCCGTCAATGCCAGGCAACTTTGTTTTGTAGATGGAAGTGGTGGAAAGCGGGGTTGGAAGGAGAGAGGAAACGAGGGAGATGAAAAGTAGAGGTGGGAGAGTGGGAGTTGGAGAGGGGTCAGGGGAGACCTCTTCGTCAGTGTACTTTAGTTCCTTATTCTTCTCACGGCTCATTCCACCCAGATTAGGACCTGTAAATGGCTTTAGGCTACCTCACCTGGCTTTGGATCTCCCCATCTCACAGTAATACAGGCAAACTATTACCTTTTACTCTCTCATTATCACACACTTCGGTCTGTCTTGCACTAAAAGGTCTCGCCCCTACTGCTTTTGTTTATTTTGGATCACTTCTTCCCACACCTGCTCAGTGTTTGACCCCTACTTATGGCTACATACTGTATCTTCTCCACTGTCTGTGTGACCAAGAAGGGTCAGTCATCACAGCTAATCATCTCCTCTGTTAACAGTGACCCATCTCCCCGATAATTCTTCTTTCCTCCCTCCTCATGCTCTACTCCCCCTCATTCCCACCCTTCCTACCCCTCCTCCTCACCCATTAACACACAATTATTTTGGGGGGCAGACACGGGCGAGGGGGAGGAAACGAGGTGTGGAGAACACAGAGAGAATGTCTCTCTAATGGCTGAGTGACACCAGACGAGCTCATAGATCATGGAGATTATTAATAACACTGTTAAACACCCCATTCAAGGGCTGCCACCATCACACATGCAGACACACACAACCAAAATGTGCACACACAATTTCTTAGACCTCCATCATATCTCATTCCCAGCACACATCTTCATATGAGCTGTCATTCATGCTTGGTAAATCGGCACCAATTTCATTTGACTCATTTAAACAATGCCGGTTGCTCATTACAGCATGTGGTTGAGGGGTAGAATCAGATTTACAATTACAACTCTCATTGGCAGTGTAGGCTATTATTCACGAGGTTGTTTCCTTATGACTCACCTCCTGCAATATTTCTAATGACGGTAATTCCAGATTTGATCTGATAAACATGTATACAGTGAGGTGAGAGATTCTCTGTGACTTGCCGGTAATGACCAGGGAAATGTGGCCTTTATATGGCAGTAGGGGCCCATCTAGGGAGAGCAGATTGAAAGGCTGTGTGTGTGTGTGTGTGTGTGTGTGTGTGCGCGCGCGCGTGCGTGTGTGCGTGCGCGCGCGCATCAATGACCTGTCCGTTTAACCGTTAGGGTTCTGGGGAGATGGCAGGGGGAGCCAGGCGTCCCTGGAGAGCAGGGTCTGGGGAAATCACACTCTCACTTTCACCAAACAACCTGGAGGCTGCATGGCAGCTGGCAGCAGCCAATACACACACAGTCCCACTCCCCATATCCTAGTTTATATGCAAAGAGACTCCTAAACACAGTGGATCTGTGATGTATGGCCTGCGTAAAAATTCAGAATTCAGTGAGAATCACACATCTAGGTCCTATAAACAGCCGGCAACATGATCTGTTAGTCAAATACGTTTGAGAAAGGATTCTCAAAAGAATATAGGATTTATTGACATTATTTATTGCTAGTTTTGTAGAGCACTTGAATGACTTTTTACAACATCCCTATCTTCCAGAATTTGAAGGTTACTGTTGCCAAAACCAGCCAATAACAAAAACTAGAAGTGTGTAGTCAAAGCAGGGGTGTAAAAGCTCACTTCAGTATTCTAATGCTCCATTAGCCGATCTCAGGTCTCCCTGTGAGCTCTGCTAGTGCCAGCTCATTGATTCTTTAACTAATCACTCTAATTAAAATGCCTTTCATTCATTCAAAGGTTTACATGGCAGCCTACTACTTGCATTTAAGGATCGTTTGCCACAGAAATGTCTCTTAACAATTTCAATGTCTTGCCTATTTTTGGCAAATACTACATTTGTACAGAAGCACCCTTTTTTCGAAAAGTTACAACGACTCACAATTTAATTATGCAGGATGATACTGGTTTGAGCAGGTTCGAGACTACAACACATGCAATGTCTATATAGCTACTAGGCTGACTGCTCCTTAAAATACTTTGTCACCTGAGGAAATTGGTTTGCTGTTTATGCTGCATATTGTAAATCTGTGTCTATGCCAATGAATGATTCAGGCAGACAGAATTTACACCCTCATTATTTGGAGAAATTAGAATAGTAGAGTCATTAAATAATTAAAAAATACTTGCAAAGAATTATACATTGTCTCAAGCTGTCTTATTTTGATGGATGTCTGTTTATGACTCGTTCCGCCTAGAAATTCCTACAACATTTCTTTCCTGATAATATATCAATTTATCAGCAGAGATTTTTATGTTAATTTCCTCCCCCCCCTTCCCCTAAAATAAAGTGTCTCCCTCCCAAATGATCTCGAACTAATTAAGCAAGCGTTAATTAAAAATTCTAGGGAGGATACACATAGTAGAGCTGCTATAGAAACGTTGAAGTTAATCAAGCTTTCAAATTATTGATAACATCCTTAGAACAGTGATCGATCGGAAGACATTAAGTGGCAAAATAAAACAGCCACATTGAGATTTGATAGGTGCCCGCGTGTGTGTGAGCGTAAAGCAATGTGCAAAAACAATTAGGTCCATAATACATATTAGTCCGCATGACAAATAGGATATCTTTTGTGTCATTCCAAACTTGTCTGTATGCACGTGCGAGTCCGTAGCTCGTGCGTGTGAGCGTGTGCACAAGGGTGTGGGGGTGGAGGAGGGGGATCTCTTTATCACGCGAACGCCATTAATCAAATATGTGCGTTCAAATTGCATTGTGAACTCCAGAGAGCGATGTATTGACGTCTGTTGATATGAATATTTCCCCTCTTTGCACGGCTTTGCGCCTATTTTAAAATCAGCATGCTTCCTCGTGTGTTTACATGTTTCTCCCCTGCCTGTGTGTCTGTTTACGCCTGTGTCAGAGCCTGTGTGGCATGTACTTACAAGGCGCTTCATCATCCCACCAGCGATAGGAGCAATTCACCCATAAAGTGGGTCTTTCGCCCATAAATAATATTCAAGTCGCTCTATTGTTAAGTGAAAAGTTGACTGGTGTTTGATTTTTTTTCTTATTTTTTTTCTTCTTCTTCTTTTCTGCGGCGACCTCGGGTTAGGACTCATACATCACGGGATGACAGCTATAGAAAGGCCCTAAATTAGCAACTAAATCGAATATTGATCAGCTATGTGCGGCCCTGCGAGTCGCGCCTCCTTGCCGTTTTTTCCAGAGAGAAAGAGAGAGAGGGGGAGTGTGTGTGTGTGTGTGGGGGATGAAAACGAGAGATACAGGGGAAGGAGGGGGCGGTGAAAGGTGCTTCTCTCCCTCCTCATTTTCTCTCTCTGTTTGAGTTTAAGTGTTTGTGTGTATTGACCATTGCTTTGGACTCAGAGTTAAATCATCTGTTGGATGAAATTGGATAATTGTTTATATATGCACTTTTTACATTCATAAGCAAATGAGGAAACAGCAAAATGCTAATCTCTGTATCTCTAACGAAGCAGACTTCAGATCAGTTCATTTCACGCTTTAACTGTCCATCTAGGTTACAAACCTGAAACCTTCAAATCTGCCCCGTCTTCCAGCAAGCCAAGTATTGCTCTTTATTATTTACATAAAGTTCAAATGAAGTCCCTCATTACCCATTCGCATATCGGCTCCTGTTTATGGATCATTGACTGTGTGTTGGCGCTGTTGCATCGACTCCCCCCTTATCCCCGTTGCTGGGGCGAGTGGGAGGTCGGCGGCGCGCACATGCTCTCACAGCGGGGACACGTTTGATGAAACATTCAAGAGGTCTGTCTCTCTCTCTCTCTCTCTCTCTCTCTCTCTCTCTCTCTCTCTCTCTCTCTCTCTCTGGGAAGCGTTGTGTGTCCGGGGCGGCGATGAACCAAGCCAAGGCCGGTGGAGTGGGTGGTCAAGGTTGCGTTGGGTCAGTGAGATTAGCCCCGGCAAGCTCTATAACAAAGGGCCGGATCGTCAGGTTCCGCCAAGTCTGGATCAAAGTGTCGGCTGTAGGACAAGTGGGGCGTAAAACAGGGATGAGCTGCGGATTACAGCAGGCTAGTCGGAAAGGATGGTTTTACTACATTAATGGGTGCTCAAGTAATGGCCAGGCAGTCTTAGTTGTTTTTCGCTTTTGACCAAGATTTTGAATTCAATTGTAGGCTAGTTTTAGGGCTGGGCCCCTCGGCCATATTACGCACAAATATTTGGGGTATCTTGTATGTAATGGTGGAAGTATTGAGACACTTAAAAGTTGCAATACCACGTTGTAAAATAATCTACTTAAGTAGTACACAAGTATTCTAAGCTTAATGTAACTAATTGGAGTGTTAAGAAGAAGTACTCATCAACTTTTTTTATTTTACTACATTAGTGGATTGCTATTTCTGATACAGTAACATAAGCAACATTTCATTTTTTGCTGGTCCTGGTTGAGCTGATTTGATTTGATTTTAACTGTAGGTTTTATTTGCATCACACACAAAATCGTCACAAGCTTGGATGTGGTCTAGTATGTCTCTGAGCAATGTCCTTTGCTGTTTTTGCTTTGCTGTCCAGGGTTCTGAACTTGCTAGATCCACAGGACCACGGCCACACTGCCGGGACATCTGTTCGCTGTCCAAGGTGCTGAAACCATCCTGCTCGGCACTCTTTGTTTCAGTCAAAGGAAAGCCAACCAAGCTCTCTTTTATTTACTTTGGTGGCCTCCCCAAGCCCAATCTACTTTATTTATCAATTATTTCGGCAGTTTTAGATGAGTACATAAAAATACGTATGAACGCCCATCCATAACCGAGCGACCCGAAAACCTCAATTTATCCTGACGGGGTCACAAACAACCATGTCGTTCAGCTCGGGGCTTCCCAAGCTTTGTCATATCAACAACCCCCCAAATAAGCACATATTCCCATGTGACAAGTATGCTATCAAGTCTCAGGGGATTTAGTGACAAGACATACAGATTATATAATATGTATAATGTATTATTAAGAAAGCCAAACCTCTTATCAAAATCATCATAATCAGGCTTTGCTTTTTTCATTGTGATAACGTTGAGTAAATGAAATAACACTGAAATTGAGCTGCTGCTGAAGAGCTCCACTGCTTGACAGTGTAATTATATTGAACTATTATTAAGCATCCAAATCGAGCATGAAGACAGAGACCTACAGAGATAGTTAGATGAAGTTAAGTTTGTCGGAGAGACAACGCGCTCCCCTCCCTGCTTCACGCGCCTCTCGGGCTACTAGCAGCTCTTCAGAACTCTGCTCGAGGACATTCCGGGAACCATCTGTTTCCGGAGAGCATCGGGCGCGGGGCATGCAGGAAGCGAGGCTCACAAATTATCGAGGAAAGGTGGTTGTCTGCCAATGCGCTTGTTGTGAAATATTGCCCTCCCCCCTCCGCTCGAATTCCTATCTGTCGTGTAATACCTAACAGGAGAAATTAAGTGTACTTTGTAAATATATATAACTGATGAAGTGACTAGAAAACTGGTTGTAGTACAGTTCACCATACCTGTTCAGACCACTAATAATGGTAGTTAGTGCTAGTCCACGCAGACACATAACAGGTGTTAATGTGATGGTTGTGGTATTTTGTTTTGTTGTGGCAACCTGTAACCGTTAAGGCAAGTGTGTGTGTGCGTGCGTGCGTGCGTGTGTGTGTGTGTGTGTGAGAGAGAGAGAGTGAGAGACGGAATGAAAATGAGTTAGTGTCAAGGTAAACTGGCAGAGAGACAAACCAATCTCCACCTCTCTGATAAGAAGTGCCCTGGGCATCTGCAGCAAAGACTGTAATACTGCACTGTGGAGAGGATAGGATTATTCTACTCTATCAGTTCTTGTAATATAATTTAAATCAGATGAAATCCTCCTAATGCACTGTGGTTTGAAGAGCATAGTCTTTAGTAGTGTGACACTTTTGTGGATTTGGGTCCGATCCAAAATTATGATGAGATCTCCACTTGCTCCCTCTTTAGAGGGCATGTTTTCTCCCACTCCTGCATAGGTGAGAGGATAGGGCCTGCACATGCATCGCTAGAGAAATAATTTGAACAGCTGTGGTTTACGTATAAAGGAAGCTTTTTAATGTTGCTCATTATCAGCACGTTTGTCTTTTCTCTCTGCTTGTAAACCACAGGGTTTTGACAAAATAGTGTAAACGAATTATGGAACAGGACTTAATCTTGCTAACATGATCACAAATACAAACTCTACTACAAAGGTGTATCAAGTTACATACAATGCCAATTAGCAGCAATTGTCATCGATAAAAAGGTCTGGCAATTAGCGCCTTGATCTGTGAGTTTTCAAAGTAACATGAGGCAACTAGCAGAGCTTATTATTATAATAAGTTATTTGTGGAAACATTTGCAAGTTTATCAGTTAACACATCTGTAAAGGTATTTAATCACTCTAGAGAAAAAGCCATCTGCACAAATATATGGACATATACAAATATAGGGCATTGACACATACTCCTAATGGCCAGGCAACTTAATACAATCAACCTTTTTACTGCAAATGCTTCGATGATGAAGTGGTGGTTATTCCTGTTCCAGCCCCTGCATTTGTTTACAAGTAATATGTATGGTTCTCTTTGCCATATTGCAGAGGCTCGAAGAAGAATGTTATCACATTTGGAGAGTGATATTGATTAATGGGAACCTTTTTGTCACACACTGAGGCTACGGGAGACTGATCACTGAAGATCAAAACAAAGGAGAGAGCCAGGTAAGAGCAAACAAGGAGAAACAATAAGTACAACTGACAAAGGTAGACACAGTGTTGTTAGCCAGAACATGACTGGAGAGATAACAGAAAAAAGGGGGGGGGGAGATCTTACAAAGTAAAACAGAATAGTACCCCAGAGAAGGATGGAAGTAGTAGAAACAGAGGGATAGAGAGGAAAAGAGAAAGGAAAGGAGGAAGGAGGCATAATTGCATTAGAAAGAAGAGAGGGCCAAAAGGAAGGAAATGATTAGAGAAGGGACTGATATCCGATAGAGAGAAGGAGAGATGGAGCTGGGGTTGGGCGGTAGAGGAGGGCTCACTTACCGCCCCCCGTTCAATATACACTGACACTCTCTCTGTGTCAATACACAAACACGCTGTGTGTGTGTGTGTGTGTGTGTGTGTGTGTGTGTGTTGGTATAGCTCTGTTAATCCTAGTCCAGCATCCTATCTCACTTGTCCCATCCGCGGCCTCACAGGAACATTTCCGGTCAATCTTACTCATTCCCTCCGTCTCAGTTCCTCTTGAACTTCCATGTGGAATTTTCCAGTTTCCAGTCGCCCCTATTGGGATTAATCTGATTATCTACAATTACTATTTTTTAACTATTCACATTTAACTTTGCAATCAAACTGTCATTACATATTATTTTGTTTGGTCAGTCAGATGTCGTCTTTGAAATATAAACAACCTTAGTCTCTCATCTTCATTTCTCTTTGTTCTTCTCTCTGCCATGTGCCTCTGTGCTACTTCTTTCACCTTGTATTTATCTTGCCTCAAAGTTATACTATCTCGCCGCATATCTCCTCTGCCTTGCCATCTATCAACTGCCTTCCCCTTCTCTGTCCCTCCCTCCCGATCTCCCTCTTTCCAGGCGGCCTACCTTTTGTCATTGACCCCTGCCCTGGGTGTCTGGGCATTGACTGTCTCTCTCCGTGTCACTGGAGCTCCCTGTCAATACTTACCAGGTTTGGCCACCCTCTGTGCTGTGGTCAGAGAGTGGGGGAGAAAGGGAGATACACGAGATGCTCCACAGCACCGGGAGATAAAATAAAAATGAATGGGAGGGAAAGTAAAACAAAGGATGGAGAAAAAAATGATGAAGAGAGATGGTGTGTGCAGCAGCTGGTCATCAACCATTTAAGGTTGTTACACTATACAAGAGCCTTCTTGGTTTACAAGTGTAAGACCACCATTAGCTTTCCCAGAAATCCGTCATCACATACAATTCTATATTTTTTACCAAACCTTGTGTCTACGTCTTCTTTTACATGAATAACCTTTGAGAAAAAGGCCAATAATTAGACATTGGCACATAAGCTAATGGTAACTTGGGAGGCCATAGGAAGTTGAGTTGGGGTCCCTGTACGGACCAAAGTAAGGAGTGTGGTGCCAGTTCACCTCCTGGGCACTGCCGAGGTGCTCTTGAGCAAGGCACTGAACCCCCCCCTTGCCGCTCACTCACTCTGACATCTCTCCTTTAGTGCATGTATAGGACAGAAGCATGTCTGTGTATATCAGCTCTGTTTGTAGTGACAAACAGAGTAGTTTACAGATTGTAAATTGTAGTTTCCCCATAAGGGATCGATTAAGAGTATGCATTATTAAATTATTATTATCAACTGTGTTAACAACTTCTCACTATAAACATAGGACATTTCTACAAGGGTTCACTACAGACACTACAGTCACAAACATTACATCATAGGACAGTAATACGCCACAATAACAGCAGGTATGTCTGGCATATGTCTGTAATAATAATAGGAAGAAGAGTTACAACTTAGAATATACAAATCAAAAGTTACAAGCAGCTTTTGTAGAGAAGGTAAACATAGTCAAGTTAGAACATAAAACATGAATAAATATAACAAAACAAAGGTGAAATGACTAAAATGCATTATTGAATAATATAGATGTTTACTCCTCGACGCAGTGGGCCTGGGTTCGGCTCAGACCTGCGGCCCTTTGCGGCATGTCATTCTCCCTCTCTCTCCCCTTTCATGTCTTCAGCTGTCCTGTCAATAAAGGTCTAAAATGCCCCAAAAATGCAATTAATATATCTTGTATAATGACCAACATCATCATTTATATTTTTTCTTAATTATTGTTACTTATCAAATCAAAATATGAATAATCAGAACTATGTTGTGTGAAGTTATTCATGATAATATCTTTTACTGATCTTTTAAATGGATTAATTTACTGTACATCTCTTGTATTAATAAGGTTTGCATTTAGGTTGCTTTCGGTTCCTTAACTATGATATAAAGCAAGTTCCACCGACTGAATTAACATGAATGACGAGAACCCTTGATGAGCTTTATATCTGATATTTCAAATATAACCAACGGCTCAAGCTCATGTTCCAGCATTAGCAACTAGCTACGTATATCATCACATTAATTTGTCTTCAAATTAACTTAACTGATCTCTTCGAAACGTACAAAAGGGAACGGTCAGTAAAAGTTAGACACTTGCAGAACAGTTTGTCAGGCAATAGGGATTTGTGTTGCACCTGACATTCGTGGTGGACTGTTTTTGAGGTGTACCCTGACAACAGATTTATTATTATGTGCTGATAGCTTTATACTGTACATGTTGTTCATACTTATTGATAAAGATAGATGTATTGAATATTCACAGTGTGCACTCAGGTAAACAATAAGAAGTTGAACCCACCCCAATCCTGTTTCAGACTGTCCTCATAGATGTCATTCTGTACATCCTCATCCAGAATTCATACAGTATCGTTTTCATAAACTCAGTTTGAGCGTCACTCCCTATTTTACAGTCTACTCCATCTGTGCCACACTCAGCCTCCCATTCCCTCCTTCCCTCTTTCCTCTTTACTCTTTTCATTTCCTCTAATCTCTCACTCTCCCTTGCTCTACCTCCGTGTCACTTTGATTTCCCTATCCACTGGCCTGTGGGATGTGTGTGTGTGTGTGTGTGTGTCAGGGTGAAAAAAAGAGTAATGTGTATGTGAGCATGTGTGTTGTCTGTTAAAAGAGCATGACTTAATTGTGTGAAGCAGTTTCACAATTGTAAGTGAATGAGTGGATGCGTCCTTTAGCACATCAGTACATGTGGCATTGGAATTACATGGAATGTCTCATGTAATCCCTGTACCTTAGAAACACGCGCAAACACATTTTCTATTTTGGTTGCAGGTGTCCCAATGCATTCTCTGCTTTGTTTAAACTATATTTATATGGATGTCAGCATGAGGCTTTTCATGCATATGGTTGTCGAAGTATATGATCGTGCAAATGAGTGTGTCCACTCATGCATATGTGCTTGCCAGTGTACGTTTTCATGAATATGTCTGTGTTTGCGGATGTGTGTGCGTGTGCATGAGTAAATATATGTGTTTTTGTACTTGTGTGCACGTGTGTGCACGTGTGTGCACATGTGTGTGTGTGTGTGTGTGTCCACAGACGCCTCTGCGTCTGGGCTCAAGCCTGGATGGGCCCATCTATATGAGAGTAGACAGTGTGCGCGTAGAGAGCATGGGAGTGAGAAGGACGTAGCAGCAGTTGGGGGCAGCACCAGGCCGAGGGGCCCCCCTCTCGTAGACAGTTTGACTGATGACATGCATTAAACAGTTAATCTGTCTGATTGAATGTTTGCTTCCTCCAAATTGAAACATTAAACAACAAGGCGAGAGAGAGAGGGAGCGGAGAGCCCGAAGAGGAGAGAGGGATATGGCTTCATCTATTGCCCAAATCATGCAAAGCATGAGACTGGAATATATAATATTGTCCTGTGAGCTACATAGAGGGAGCGAGAGGAGGAGAGAGATTGAAAGGGACAGAGAGAGGAGTGTGAATGAGGGGAAGAGAAAACAAGTGAGGGAGAGAGATGAGAATGGAAAGGCTCTGGGTAGGTGAAGAGGAGAAAAGGGTTGGTGGGGGGAGAGAGGAAGAGAAAGAAAGAGATCAGTGAGATGGAGAGGATACAGGAGAATAGGCCTATGGAGAGCTCTGCAGAGCCAAACTTCTCTTTAGCTGACAAGAGACAAAAAGCAAAGATTAAACCGCATTAGTTTAAAAGGATTATGTTGGTGTTTTAAAGAGAGGAACACTTTAACTAATTACCACAATTTTCTCTATTTTGAACCTCACACATATTCAGCATAAAACACTTATTTTATGCAGATTTAAATCATGTATCTGTCCTTTTTGTCTGGCTTTATGTTCCAGACAGGAACAGAGGAGGCAGTTGTCACTATTTCCTAACCTGGTTTTACTTCCTGGGGTCATGACCCCGCTCAGGGAGCCTGGAACGGCCTTATGTTGTCAGCTCTCTCCCAATTGTACGGACAAAGAAAGCAATGCGTACCCTTTTAGACTATATCATTATGTGCTCACAGATGACGTGCATCTACTGATAAATTCATCAGTATTTCTTGGCAGTAGTATGTCCTCAGTCAGAGAAAACAAATGTCGTCATTTCTAATATTGTCATGGGATACACCCATAATAATGATTGATTTTAATATTCTCCAAACCTAACTGAAGCTGAAATGATCAAAGTCCTAGATGAAAAAGCTTGTTCTTCTGATTTTAATATTAAACTGATATTAGTTGTCTTCCACTAGAAGAAAAATTATAATTATTATATGCATTGTTAAATAATATATTATGTAATTATAATGATACTGAAGCTTTTGTGCCTATTTTAGGGTAAAATAGTTTTTGGACATGTGGTATCAGTGTCTAAGCTTTGAGCCTCTAGGTGGGAGTTTCACGTGGCAGTGTTTCTCTGACATCTAAGAGGGAGGTTTACTAAAAGATGCACTGTCAATTTCCATGGCGGTAGTGACTAGAAAATGTCATACCGACTATGAGTGTTGATAAAAGATGTCCCCCAGTTTTTAACAAGTCTACATAGGATAGGCTGTCAACCACCAGCAATTTACGATACAACTTTTTCAACATTGAAAAGGACCCATTGTGCTAAGTTAGTATTCCACTCAGAAAGAGGTAGCTTATAGGCCCAGCTTTCTAATGTTAGCACAAATTCCCACTAGATGTATTTTCAAACCTGCTGAGTAAAATTCCAAAATCGGGGGTCTAGCTAAGTCTCTAGCAGTCTCACTTTCATTGATCCAGTTGTGGTGATGGCAACCAAACTGTAAAAACTTACAGCAACGTGTAGCCTGTGACCTCAGCTCTGTATGTTAAGCCATGATGTGAATTTCAACATGGCGTAACATGTGGCATGCTTAAAGCATGTACAAATTGGCCTAAACAACAACTAACAATGTCGCCCCCCCAGCTAGTTCACTGTCTGTAATGCTGTGTTCACACTACAAGCGTTAAAACTACAAAATTGCCAAGCGTTGCCAGCTTTATTGTCCCAGAGTCCTTGTTGAAGTGTTGCTCAAGTGCTTGTTTAGTTTCACATTTCGTCACCCTATTCCATCCCCATTTGCATCACAATGCACAGAAAGATAGCAGTGTCAGCTAACTTAGCTCAATAAAATAGTACCACAGTTAGCCATGTGTGTTTTAACAGAATTGGTTAACACTTCACGGCATCATTGGAGTGCTGAAAAAAGTTGAGGACAGCTCAACTTTGATTTGATTTGTTTTGATTTTGTAGATTTACGCATAGTGTGAACACATCATTAGTCTGTAGGAGTTTTAATTATATAACAACTGTAATATTATAACTGTTTTTAGTGCCCTTCCACACGTATATTGCACTAATGAAATTACCAACACTGACATTGTCAGTCACTACCAAAAAGTCACGCCTCCTGGAGAATACAGATATAAATAGTGTTAAATGTGCAGAAAAATAAATAAAAGGTAAGTTCTTTTGGTAATTATGGTTTTGACCAAATAACTAAACACGTCAAAACAAATCCCATTTATATACGGTATATATTACATATGTTTTTACGAGGCAGCAAATGGACGCAGAAGGAGACAGACAGGTAAACGATAGGTTTGCTTTGAACAGAGCTGTTGCCACAGAAATGCTGGTAGTTGATTCTGAGAAATTGTTTGACCCCTAGCTGGCAATGTGATATGTCATTTAGCCTTAGCCTGACCCTATCCCCTCCCAGGGTTCACAACCGTCACCATGCTCAAAATGGGCTTCCCTTCCCTTTGTCTCAAGTGCATATTCTCCTCCTCAAAATGACCATCATTTTCTCCCCTGGCTTATTTTGGTCCAGCTCTGAGACTGAGGTATAATTGCACAAACAGGTCTTGAAGAGCACATAAGCTTAAAGCCACTTTACCACCCAACAGTCAGAGCAGCAAGAGACAAGTGAAAAAAAGAAACAGGGGAAGATGAAAACATTAATGGATAGGTTGCAGGATGGACGGATAAATTGATAGATCTTTTAGAGAAGGTCAAACTTCTGTGCTCACACGCAGGACCATCATGAAGAGAAGAGAAATTGATTGCCGCTCACAAAGGCGCTGAAATGACTAGAGAAATTATTTTCTGGGCAATGAACATTCTAGAAGGTATGGGGGAAAGAGAGAGCCAAGAGAAAGTGCAAACCTTTCTTACAGGGTAGAAAATGGCTTAAGCAGACTGCTGTCAAGTGGAGTTGTTGGGGAGAAAGCTTATTGACTTGATCTTCAGGTAGATCCCCACCGTGTTGGCTCAGGGGATGTGAGTGCATGTTTGTGTGTATGTGTTTGTATGTATACAAAGGGGTGTGAGATCCGAAAATGACTATGTGGGATCTCCAATTAAAGGATAGTTTATCCCAATTAAATGGCTAAATGCACCTTTTGTAATTGGGTTTCTGATTTGACAGCGTGATTGGCAGGACAACATAATTTGTCAGTGTCCAAAATTGTTTCAAATCTCACTACAAAAATAAAAGCATTTTGTAATTTGACACCCCTACGGTTACATTTTGGTTATATTTAGACATATGAATGACTTGTTCAGGGTGAGGCAATAATCATGGTCATGGTTCGAAAGTGTTGACAATGTCACACTAATTGCCTCAGGACAAGGAGTCATAATTCCTACAGTCGCTAGCAGTCTTTGTGAATTAAGCATAAACAAGTGTCATGAGCTTTTCTTTTTGTTCCCTATTCTTTCTGATATCAGAATTGGGGGAGTAGTTTCCACCAATTTCTGTAACTTTCTGAAGCTGTTTTCTAAAAAGCTCTCACTCCAAGTCTTTCCGTCATTGATGACAAAAATGGCCTCTGGTGTCACCACACGCATTGCTCTTTGGATTACTCCCCCACTGGTGCATTAAACACCACCCTCATGGGGGTGTAAGTGAATGCAAAACAATGAACAAACTGCCCCAAAGTGACTTTAACTAAATGAGTTTCTATCACATTACAAGAGTCACAGTACTTGAGCATTCCCCACCCCCAAAAATGACAACAATAATGACTTAATCTCCTCCACTCTTGGGGTTTGTGCTAAGCACCCATCAACATACTTCATTTGAAAAGTGATAATGAGTAATCTTTTGACACATGAAGCCTTGTTTGCACCAATTTATCCCTGCACTTGACAAACCTATTAATTCATTTTCAGATAAACACATCTTTCATTTCTACATTTATACGCCATCACCAAAATAAGGGATCCTCCATCTCATGACAATCCCCCCTTTTTGATGACAATGAGGCCCCTTCCTCCTAATAACACTCAGATTGATAGAGGCCTCCACCAGCAACCTAACAAATGGGTCCAGCATCAGGACCAGAGGAATGGAGTACAGTGGTGGATAAGTAGATTGGGGAGCACAGACAGAGATGGATCAGCAGGCTTATGTGTGGATAAACAGAGTGAGGTTGATTGCTAGCACAGAGAGGGGCCATTACTGCGAATCCGCACGCTAATCATAATGAATCACTTACTTATTAACCGTTAATTATGGAACGCAAATTTATGGCACGCAAATACATCCCATGCAGGCGAGCGAGCAGGGAGGCAGGGGGTAGTGCCTTGCCACCGTTCTGGGGGGTACAGGAGGAGGCGAGGAGGCCAAATTAATTTATTCTTATTTATTAATTTACCTAATTAAAACAACAAGGCTCTGGAATAGAAGTGTTTTCTTTGTGTGAAACAAATGAAGGCCCTGGAAAAGTGATATGAAACCAGGCGTGGCGTGGTGTAAACATTAAATCATGTGAAGTGATGGTGCTTATTCAGCTGTTCATTATGAGAATAGCTTTATCCAATTGGGCTCCCCCCTCTTACCCCTTTTCTTTGTTATTATATCACACAGCAGCCCCTCTTCTGTTATAAAGAGCACATTCACTTACACACAAACAATCCTACTCTGGTGTGGATGGCAAATTTCAGCACCATTATTCAGTAAATGGTTTACTTGCAACACGCAGTATCACAATAATTCACAGTTCCTCCTTGAACATCCTCCTGAGAAAGCATAAAATTAGACAGAAACATTCCATCTTTCCCCATTTGATTGTCAGCTGTTTATGCCTCTTCTCCACTACTGTACAGGCCTTTTACTGGAGCTAAACTGCTTCTCCTATTTTCTCAAATTCATTCATCTATCTCATCGTCCTCCTCCCTTCTTTTCCCACAATGCCTTCTCTCAATTTCCTGATCTCGCTCACTCTCTTAGTCTAGGAGTGGCCCACCTGAGCGGGCGGGGCACTGTAATAGCGTTAATGCCCGGTAATACGGGCCAGATATTATAATCTCAACACTGTCACATTGCGTTAGCCGCGGGAGACTGACGTGTCAATGCCACGGCGAGCAGGTGACGCGAGGGGCTCAGGAAGCGTGGCCCGGTAATCGCCCAATACAGACACATTTATTTTAGAGTTGAATATTTTCACCACGCTGTTTTTGCCGCAGCGCAGCGGGTATTTAGGACGAAACTTGTGTCAGTCCGCCGGTCAGGGAAGAGGCACTGCATCTGATCTATATCTAGGTAGTGTCAACTTTAAAACAAAGCTCAAAACGGTTACAATTGATCAAAATAGATTGCCATAATACATCTAAAATTACCTGAAATCAGTTGAGGATTTGTACAAAATCAGAAATCATTAGTAAATGAACATTTTGAGTGTGGCTCCTTCTATATAGATAGATCAATATATAGATCTTATATATATATATATATATATATATATATATATATATATATATATATATAGATCTTATATATATAAGAGCAATATCTAGAAGGAGCAACACTCAAAATGTTCATTTCATCATGATATATACACACAGTGGGGTTTGAAAGTTTCAGCATCCCAGGTAAAAAATTGTATTAATGTGCATATAAAAGCCAAGAAAAGATGGAAAAATCTCCAAAAGGCATCAAATGACAGATTAGACATTCGTATTATATGTCACAAAAAGATGGATTTTATTTCCATCATTTATACTTTCAAAATAACAGAAAACAAAATAATGCCATCTGCAAAAGTTTGGGCACCCTGCAGAGTTAATACCTTGTACCGCCCCCTTTGGCAAGTATCACAGTTTGGAAACGCTTCTTGTAGCCAGCCAAGAGTCTTTTGATTCTTGTTTGAGGTATCGTCGCCCATTCTTCCTTACAAAAGTCTTCCAGTTCTTTGAGATTTCTGGGCTGTCTGTCACGCACTGCTCTTTTAAGGTCTATCCATAGATTTTCAATTCTGTTGAGGTCAGGAGATTGTGAAGGCCATGGCAAAACCTTCAGTTTACGCCTCTTGATGTAATCCACTGTGGATTTTGAGGTGTGTTTAGGATCATTATCCATTTGTAGAAGCCATCCTTGCTTTAACTTCAGCTTTTTCACAGATGGCATCAAGTTAGGGTCCAAAAGTTTCTGAAATTTTATTGAATCCATTTTTCCTTCTACTCGTGAAATGTTCCCTGTGCCACTGGCTGCAATATAACCCCAAAGCATGATTGATCCCCCCCCATGCTTAACAGTTGGACAGAGGTTCTTCTCATTAAATTCTATGCCCTTTCTTCTCCAAACGTACCTTTGCTCATTCCGGCCAAAAAGTTCTATTTTAACCTCATTGGTCCACAGAACTTGTTTCCACAATGCATCAGGCTTGTCTTCTATTTGCAAACTTCAAATGTTGATTTTTGTGGTGAGGACGTAGAAGAGGTTTTCTTCTGATGACTCTTCCATGAAGACCATATTTGTACAAGTATCTCTTTCTAGTGGGATGGTGTAGCACAACTCCAGTGTCTGCCAGGTCTTTCTGGATGGATCATGCAGTCAAACGTGGGTTTTGACTCGCTTTTCTCACATTCCTGAGAGCTGTTCTTTTCTTGATCTTCCAGATCTTGCTTTAACTTCCACTGTTCCTGATGACTGCCATTTCTTAATTACATTCCGAACAGTGGATATTGTCATCTGAAAACCCTTTGCTATCTTCTTATAGCCTTCTCCTGCTTTGTGAGCGTCAACCATTTTCAGTTTCTTTTTTCTAGACAACAGTTTAGAAGAAGCCATGGTGCAGATTGTTGGGGCAAGGTCAGATGAGTCTGGGCATTTAAAACCTTAAAATTGACATCAACTGGTCTTTCCAGACGATGATTGAGAACAATCAATGACACTGTCAGGTCTCAGCTTTCCAAAGGGGATGCTATAAACTCTGCAGGGTGCCCAAACTTTTGCAGTCATCATTTTTCTGTTTTCTGTTTTTACCTGGGGTGCTCAAACTTTTGAACCCCACTGTATCCACTGTATATATATGTGTGTTTACTGGATATACACAAGGGTTGTGAGTTAGTAAATTTCACCAGACCTTAATGCCTAAAAAGTGAATTGTTGGAGCCCTGAGAGGAATCCCTTGGGGAGAACAAACAAACTCCAGAGACTGAAATCTAACACTTATTGTAACAATGTTGATCACTGCATATTTGCAGTACCAGCACACTTCATTTTGGTGTTGGGACATCGTAGAAAACATCTGACTAATTGGCTTTGTATTTGAAACACACACTTGCTGGTTACATGTCAGCAGTCCTGCATTTGCTTCTGAAAACCAAGACCAAACTATATAAAAAAGGACGTATCAAGGGCTGTAGACTCATGCCAAACAGTATCCTCTGTAAATGATCTGTAGCATACCATGGTCCGTCTCTAGGCCTACCTCTAAATAAATTTTGGCCTTCATGAAAGCAATGGCAAAAAGAAAACGATCCATCCCTGACACGGCCGTCCCCAGTTACGCTCTTGTGGGTGCACTGGCTCGTCAGTGATTTATGCACGTGTGTAATTGAGTGTTAATAAAAAGTGTGTCCGGAGCGCATGTAATTGTGTGTTTTCAGGACCCACCATGTGTGAGCATGTGTGTAATTGGGTGTTATCGATGTTGTGAGTGTATGTTGGGGTTGAAAGAGCGAATGGACAGGTTACAGTGGGATTGCAGTTTGGAGAAAGCCTTTAATAGTACACTTTTTATTTTTAGTATTTTAAAAGCAGGACTTCTTTAGATGGTGTTTCATTCTTTTCAATTTTTATTTTCAAAATGTTACAGGATTTGTGAGAGCCCTCATTAACACCAGACCCTTTATTTTATTAGTTTATTTTGCTTGAGAATATAGCATTAGCAAATGGATTTGTTGATTAACCAAATCAGTTAGCATAGGTATTTATTGCATGTTTTTAGATTGGTTATTAAGGATATAACACTGAGCAACAGGGGTACTGTTTGAAAGATATGTAATTCAGTCTTATATTCAGTCTCATATTTTTTATGTGCTTGCTATATATTTTTTTATGCGTTTAATATTTCTGTAACATAATAGGTGTGTGTGTGTGTGTGTGTGTGTGTGTGTGTGTGTGTGTGTGTGTGTGTGGTGTGGTGTGTTGTGGTGTGGTGCGGGTACTGTTTAATTGATGTGGGCTGGCCATCGATCCCTCCCGCCCAGCCTAATGAAGGCCTGATTGGTTTGTGAGGGCTGGCTGGTTCTGCTTAGCTGCCTCTGCCTGCTGCACACACTACAACACACACTCAATTCAACATCATTCTTCTTTCTTTTTTCTTTTGATCTTATGCTTTGTCTCTGTCTCTCATTTTACATTTCTGCACTGACTTTCTTTTTGTCCTACTGTGTATAACTCTATACTGTGTTGCATCCATTCTCTGGCTTGATTCCAAAATTACATCTCAATTCCCCGTACTTTACAAAAGAGTGCTACACTTATTAATGATGAAAATGTATTTTTAGGGTGAAATTTCAACATTCAGTGTTCCATTAACTGTACGCCTTGTGTGCTCAAGCTTGACCTTAGCTGTGTAAAATATTGGCCCGTTTTGATCATTTTGAAAAACTTTTGGGGCTGAATTGTTGATACAGTGAGTGAAATGATTGTGACAGATTCCCGTGTGTAGCTATCAGTCAGTCTTGTAGAACATGTGAATCCTCCATCATTCTCTCTGACATGATTTGTTTCCCGTCTCTTGTCTCCATCACTGTCTCAGTGGTGTTGGTGTCTCTGCCTACCTTTATCTGTCAACCAGCTCGCAATCCAGTCAGTCAGATGTCACAGTGGTTCTACTGTCATGGCAGCGCCCATAAATGTCTTTTTGTGTCACTCAGCTCACTACAGACACAGGTATTACACCGCCCTGTTAATGGCTTTGTCAGATGGCCTTTTCACAGAGCCAGTCACGAAGACAGGCAGCAGACTGCTATCAGTCTCTCTGTGTGTGTGTGTGTGTGTGTGTGTGTGTGTGTGTGTGTGTGTGTGTGTGTGTGTGTGTGTGTGTGTGTGTGTGTGTGTGTGTGTGTGTGTGTGTGTGTGTGTGTGTGTGTTTCAGTCACAGGCATCAAGACTCAGTTCAGGAAATAAAAGGCCACCCATGTTTCCGCCACAGTCATATATCGACAAAATTCCTCTGAGTGGCTTTCTAGTCAGGCAACAGAGCAGTCGTTCCAATCTGTTACTGTCTGTCATACAGCCAGCTGTCATACTCAATAATCAGTATGATAAGTTATTTTATAGAAATATGATTATTGGCAAAATCCTGAAAAAATCACTTAACAAACTAATATCTCATAAATCCAAATGTACATCACTGCAATATGGTGCCCTGATGTCATTGACAAAATGCTGTGTGTGTGTGTGTGTGTGTGTGTGTGTGTGTGTTTGTTTGTCCTTCAGTTAAATCCAGTTACATATCAGCATTTTCTTCAATATGTGACTTCTAAGTAGACTGTACTATAAGCAATGTATATAATAAATACCTCTTGATTACCTAATTAGACTAGTTTTAACATTATGGAGCCTCCAACTCCCAGAAGATATTTATTTTGTAATGTTCTCACAAAGTATTATCTTTGCGACTTAGAAGGCTCCATACAACATATACAATTGGCTCTTTCCAACTGGAGGGTTTTTTTCAGGTCCAAGAACATAACGTTCCTAGAACCCTTTTTTTTCATGTTCTGACTGGACCAATTTGGAGATTATTAAGTTCCCCTGACCGCAGTTCCTTCCTTTCAGCTCCTACTTCAGGTCACTGTATTTGCCCTTTTGTTGCAATTTGCCTACGTATGCTAACTCATAAGACAAATATCACACATTCAACCAGCTAATTGTAAATGCTAGTTGTTTTGTTTGCCTGTTGTGCTCTGCTCTCCTATCTTCTTTCATCATATTAATTAGGATCATATTAGGCTGGAGGCCTCGTCTCTGTTTCTCTGTTAAGTACTCCAGCCTAGTCTTTAAACACTGCCGTGGTTTGTTGTATGTGGCGATAAAGTCAAGTGACGACGCAATAAAGACGTTGCGTCACTCACTCCCTTATCCTTCCTATCAGTTCCTATGGCCACTTGGCCAGTGCGAATGCAAATGGACAAAGCGGTTTTCTGGGAGAGTAGTTAGTAAAACTGTTTAGAAGTGGACTGTTACTGTAACTACTTGGTCGGAAAGAGGCTATGATCTCTCTTTTGAGGGAGGACAACTTCAGCACCACCACCGCGGGCAGCTTCATGCTCAAAGTATCTAGCGCTGTACTTTTTGGACGACGATAATGTTCTTTGACTGACTTGAAAACATCTAAATAGTAGACTTATTGTCTGTTGTTAGACTTTTCCAGTGAACTGGACAAAATATTAGCCAATTACTGCTGGGCAGTTTGATCAAAAATGTATATCACGGTATTTTTAAAGATTTTGGCGGTTTCACAGTATTTTCCTTCTTTTATCTCGACTGGGTCTTTATATAGGTTTATAATGGCTTTTTTACTGTCAGTATTCAGTGCTGTCAGAATATAAAAAGAAACATTTCAAGGTCATCATGTTTACTAAAAGTTGTTTGATTAGTAAAGGGTTTGCTTGGCTCCACAACATTGTATAACATTATATGAAGGAGAATGCATGAAACAGTTACAGAATCTAAACTATTTTAATTGTGCAAACTGCAAAGTAGTAAAATAAACTTAAATTAACTAAATACACATACCAATAACTTTAACATGCTTCTTTTTTAAAACAAAATAGTTGTAAGACTGCTGTTTAAACACTACCTTGACCACAGGTAACATTAGGTTTAGGTTGTTAGGTTAAAAAGTAGTCGTAACTCCACTGTCAGCATGCTTTGGTGTTGTTTGACTAACGTTAGTGGTTTGGCGCAAGTACTTCGGTGAGGCAAGACATCTTAAAGACGCTCTAAGCGATGTTGGGTGACGTTACTTCTTGTTGATATTTTCAAACAAAACAAGACTAGCTTGCCCCTCCTTCCTCCTCATCCCGTCCCCTCCCCCTCCCTTCTGTGCTTCTGCACACTAACCCCCCACCCCCACCCCCAAATCCTTCTTGTCGGTTATTGGCTGGAACGCTGGAACAGTGTTTGTGTATTCGTGATGCAGGTGGGCACAGTTTATTTTTGTTGCCGTTTGTAGACCCTGGACTGTCTACAGTGTGTTCTGGGAACAGGCAGCTTGCAGATAGTGAGGAGATGTTTGCTGTATGTGACAACAAATGTTGCCTAAAACTCGCGTGACATCGCTTAGAGAATCTTTAAATCCAGTGTTTTAATCATTGCTCTGAACCCGTCTTTCACAACGGCCTGTAGTGGGACTGTAGGTGGATTGTTATTGCGTTCATTATGTTGCTCCGGTACATACTTGAGGAGACAGGTCTTACTGTTAGCACGGGCCGAGTACAGTTAGCAACATTTTTTAAACCTAATAAAACTCCAAACAACAGACATGGCTCCTCTTTTTGGTTCTTTTTTTAGTTCTTCTGTGTCATCATGTTCTATTAGTTCTGCAGCTTTGATTTCCGAACTTTTAATGTCTATCCTATCCATCTTATCGTAATGTAACACCAGAGCACTACTGTTTACCCTCACCACGCCTCCAGTCGTACAATGTGTGTTACATTGAAAAGGGTCCGTCTGAAACAGTGTGGCTCGGCGTAGCATTCCAAAAGTTGTGTAATCAAATACACCGGTGTTGCGGTATATTAAAAAATCAATGACAGTATACACTACACTATTATTCAGTGTGAACCAGTATACCACCTTCCATATTTAAACACTTTCCAACTTCCCCACCCTGTCTGTACACCTGATGCCCTGATGTACATCTTCAGTAGGAACACAAACATTTTTTAAAGGTTCAGTAACAGCTGGGAACGGTTTTTAGCAAAGATAAAAACACATTTGTTTATGGCACCAGGATGAGATTGACTTAAAATAAGCACAGTTCCTGTGTTTATCAACAGTGTGTCTCAATAAATGGAGGTCTATGGCACAGAGGAATAAGCTATATCCAGCTTTGGTTACACAGACCAATCTTGTTAGTCAGATCAATTCATTGATGTTTTTTGTCTTTTATTTGGGATTTGTTGACGATAAGAAAAATATAGGATATTGACAACATACCCTTTAGGGACAGCAAGGTCTTACAACAGTATAAGAGATCAGACAACACAAGAGTTATTCTACACAGTATGTAGAAAAATTTGACATAGTCTGTAACTGTGCACAGTTTAGCACATTTTAGCTTTTGCAGCTTTAGAGCCGAAGAGTTTAGTGAGCGACCAGCAGTGCATTGATCAAACTGCCTTTCAACCTGTGGTGCATCTTTATTTCACATCTCTCTGTCTGGTACAGTAGCCCACACCTCTGGCCTCTTATACCACAGCCTTCACCTCACCAGCCTTTGCCAACAAATACACAACAGCATATACTGTGATAAGTGGTGTGTGTTTACAGCTTGTTCATTTCCACTCTCCAACTCTCAGCAGAGGAAAAGAAAAGGGTGAGAGTGGGGAAAAAGAGAGAGAAGGGTAGAAACGATGGGGAGAGAGACGGGGCTTTCGGAAAGGAGAGGGAGGGCTTGTGGGGAGTGTTTTTGTCCTGGAGAGAAATAGCCCTCTAGGTTGTAATTGGAGGTAGAGAGAGAGAGAGAGGGAGAGAAAGAGAGCAAGGGAGAGGAGGGAGGAAGAGACAGGAGAAATTGCTTGGCTGGGGCTGTGTGGGATGATAGTGTTTTTGACAGGTAAATAAGGCTGTGATTGTCGACAGTTACACTGCACCTTGCTGACCCTCACACACACCGGCCTCCTCCATCTATATTTCACTCTGACACACGTGCTGACTCTCTGCCTCTCTCTACTGACACACACACATTCATGCGTGTGCATGTACATGCCCATGAACACACGGACGATGATGTTATCATAACTTACGGTTTGTTAATATGTCATAAAATGCACGTTTACAGTGTTGGAAGTTATCTAAAGCTATACCTAGTACACCAACATCCTACCTTTATGAAATGCAACTTCTGTTGTAATGAGGAATGTTTAAGCATCTCACTTTTCATTTTGACTGGCCGATAGTCCTAAAGTTAATTTAAAAACACTTCTTGAATGATAGAGTTCACCAGCTAGAGTTCACCACCTAACAATGTTTTAAAATGTTCAGGAGCAGCATCTATTCAGTGTATCTTTTTTTCAATGGAGTTTGAAAAATAACAGAAAACAGGAGATACAGCCTTTAAAATTACAGCAGAGTTAATTCAACACCTCTATGACACAATTGCAACAAAAATAGAGGTGTGTAAGCTTCACAAATGTGGTATGTTTTAATGCAAGGCCTTATTTGTTTGTATTGTGTAGGGTTTTTTCCACCCTCATCATAGTCTCCCTAGCTTTTTGTTTTTTATGTTTATTCATAGATAGATAGATAGATAGATAGATAGATAGATAGATAGATAGATAGATAGATAGATATACTGCTTCTGTCTCTGCAACACCGCCAGCAGTTTCTCTTCTTCCTATCCCCTTTCCCCTTCCTTCCATCTTCCCATTCTCTTTTATCAAGTCAACAGCCGTCTACCCCTCCCCTCCTGCCTGCCCTTGCCTCCCTCCTCCCCTTCCCTCTCTCTCTCCCTCTCTCACTTCAATCTCAAGTGTTTTCAATTTTATTCTAGAGTGGAATTAACTACCCCCGATGTCAAATTGCCGACGAAATCGATAATAATATCTTTACAAAAGAGGATATTCCAGTCTCTCGCGTCGGCTTTTGAAAAATGGAAAATTTAGCCGAGATTGATTCATTAGTTGACACGTTATAGGACGGTATAAGTATTGATCGCGGCCTGTCATGTCCCATCTCGGCTAATCGAAGCTGAGGCGCTCTGTCGATGGGCGCATTTTTCATAATTCCGTCGCCGGGGAGAGAGACCAGCCGGCAGAGGCGACTGCAAGGCACAGAGAGAAAAGGAGGAGAGTATAGGGGGCAGAAGAAAGATAGACGGGGGGAGAGAGATGACTTCGGGGGGAAATAGGTAGGGGGTAAAGAGTGGAAGAGCGAGAAATAGAGTGAAAAGGAGGCATGGGGTAAAAAGGGGAGGGAAAGGGAGTGCACAGTTTTGTGTGTCTATGCGTGTGCGCCAACCCGTGTGTCCATGCAGCATCTCCAGCCCAGAGGCCTCGGGGTGAGGCAGAGAGGGAGCCACAGGGAGGAGAGGGTATGTTAATGGTGCAGGTATTGGGGCGTAGATAATTAATGCATTAACTAATTAAAGTCAAACGGGGGAGATAACGAGGTGGAGGGAAGTATAAGGAAAGGGGAGAAGGCGGCGGGAAGGGAGGGGAATTAGGGTGAAAACAGGGGAAGAATGGGTTTTAATAGCGAGCGAGGAGGTGTGAAAAAGGAGAGATGAGAAGAAGGATGAGGGAGACCGGGAGGAGGTGTTGGGTGGCGGTGGAGGGAAAGCTCGAGGAGTGGGGGGTGAAATAAATAGAAATCGAATGGCTTGGGTGCGAGCAGAGAGAAGTTCTGAGGCGGAAAAAAATATAAAGAGGAGTAAGAGAAGACAACGACAATGATGGAGAAACTTTTGATAGTTGTGCAATTCGTTTGGAAAGTTGGCATTGGCGTGCTCAGGACTTATAAGTCCAACATAATGCCACTCCTCTGGCAGTCTTGTCACGAGTTGCACAAATCCAGGGTGCCCGTCAATCAACAAAAGGAGTTGTTGCAAAGGAATGGAGTCTACCTGTTTGTCTTTTGGTCTAAAGTCTGAAACCCCAGACTTCGTTGTTCCCTGTTGGATATAGAGCATTAGATTATAGGTCATCATATTGCACAAGGAGTCACACTAGTTCTGAAATAAATCCCAAAAAGGTGCATTTGTGGACCGCACAGAAACGTCCTGCCAGAGGTCAGACAACAATATAGTCTGATGCATGGGCACTTCGATCGTTTAGACTGTCTGTATAGTCCCCCAAAATTATAGCTCACCATATTTTACAATGATCCTCAAAGGTTTCACAAATAAAATGCCAAAAATGAATGAATCCACCATAAACTAATGCCATGAAAGTATACAGTCCAATAAGAGGCAAGAGGTTTTCAGAGAGACAGTGGATCTCACAGGAGCTCAACATTTTGCCATCTTTTAACAACGCATAGCCAAAAAGATTCTATTTGTGATGTTTGTGATTGTGATTTCTTTAGTTTGCTTGGCTGTGACTGACCTCTGCAACATTTATTTGGGCACTTGTATCTTTTATCACCAAATTGTAACTCACCATATTCTACAACAAGCCTTGCAGCTTTCACAAATAACATTCCAAACATGAATTCATCCACAATATGAAAACAGTTCCATAATGGAAAACACAATACAATCCAGTATGAAGTTCCGGAAGCACATCTGTGTCTGTATTTGTTCTTCTTTTAAAACATAGTACGGAATTTAATAATGCAATGCTGGTGGGATAAGTGTCTTTGTTGTGTTGAAAACCAGACACAGAGATGTGCTGAAAATGACACATCAATTGTCAGAGTGAAGCTGAAGCAGAGTGTGCCAGTAGCTCCAATGAGCCTGAGCTCTAACATCCAAAGGGAAAGCAACGGGAATCTCAATCTCATAATTGATTTTAATAACCAAACATGCATGGTGTGAGGAAGTCTTCTTGCATCAAGCAAACATGGGAGTGTGTCCGAGAGGCCACCCCCAAATCAGCAATGATAAAAGTGGAGCTGAAATGGGTTGTGGGATAGAATCAAGAGAAATGAGATTCACCAAATTAGAAGAGATTGGCTTGATGGACTTGGATTAGAAGGAAAAGAGGTATATAGAGAGGGAATGACGAGAAAAGGAGGAGAGTGAGTGAGTGCATATGTGGAAGATGGGGAGAAATGGAGGGTGGGAGGGGGTCTCGGTACTTGGCAGTCTCTGGGTATCTCAGGTTCTCTCCGGCCGGGAAAGCGGTCGATATTTAATTGTTATTGCTAGCATGGAACGCACGGAAGCGGGGCCTGTACGAAAATTTCTCATTTATTTGGTATTCTTGTTTTCTCTCCTTTTCCTCCTTCCAGCCGCCGCCCCTCTTTGCGGGGTGAGGTGGAGGAAAGTGAGGGGAGGTGTGTGTGTGTGTGCATGTGTGTGTGTGTGTGTGTGTGTGTGTGCGCGCGTGCGTGTGCCGGGGGTCTTGTGTACGCACTGGGGGCAAATGGAGAAAGGGGATGAGATCCTTGGATGAAATCTGAAGGGGGGAGAACTACTCCTTTCCCAAGTTTAGTTTCTGTCCCCAGACACATCATAGCCACCCCCTTTCACCTCCACGTCCATCCCCCACCTCGTCTTTTCCCTCCCTTCTTCCCTCACTCCATCTACCCCCACCTGTCCAAAATGAAAAATCCGTCATTTTCATCAAACGTCCAACCAAATATTATCTACACTCCATTCCCAGAGATCGAATCTTATTTAGGGGCGACGGGATTCGCCATCTGTTTTCAAATTTCATTCCTCCATGAACTTTATTTTCGCTTGACTTTGGACAAAATTATAACCCGATCGATCCGCTTTCTGGCCACCAACCGTCTACATATATTTTCCTTGTGCAGTCTCTTTACTGTGTAGGTCAATTTTCTGTCTCGTATCCACAGGAACACGTGCACAACCCAGTCTGCAGCTGATAGAAACTTAACTGCAGTCGGGCTGATGTGAGGTATAGGTTCAGGCTCAGCACCTTCTCTTTTTCCTCCCGCCCCCTCTCTCTCTCTCTCTCTCTCTCTCTCTCTCTGCACTCTCAGTTCCCTGCGTCCGGATCTCTCCCCTTCGCGCTTTTTCCCCTCTCCTGTCTTTCTTTTTGTGGTTATATTTTTTATTTAAACTATCCTCACCAATTTCGGACAGTAACTGGTGGCAGTGGAGTCCCTTTTTTCCTGTCAACTTTTTGTTGTTCCGAGGACAACTTTTCTCTCGCTACAGTCCTGCGCGCTACTTCCCCATCTTGATTGTTCTCCCCCCTCCCCCCTCCCAAACCCTATGGGCAATACTCACATTGCCACTCAAACATCATGCCAGTGTAACTCTTTACTAATGTAGTTTAATGAAGGTGGAAGGATCCGCGGTCCTAGCTGTTAATTTGTCCAGATTACCATCAGTCCTCTGCGCAAATCGACAGGATTCCCAACAACCCAAGTGGGAGCTGCCGGTCATGTCAATGAAGGTGCATCGGTGAAGGTAAGCATCCTACTTCCATATTCTGTTAATGACAAGTGGCATTAATAATTGAGAAACGCGTCAGAAATAAGATTCTCATGAGACGTATAATGCACTTTGTGAGAGGGAAACATGCGCACCTCCTGCAGAAATGGATTGATATAGCCTATGCTGTGTACACTCATGCGCTGGATAGTTGTCAAACAACACGCAGTACGTAATAGGTCTCCTTGAAAATAGATCGGCAACAATTCCTAAAAGGTTTCTGTTTTAAAGTGAAAACGTGTTTGTGCGTTTCATTTGTGATCTGGATCCTTCTGCGGCTTCAGGGACCGAGACGTTAAGGAGTGAGGATGCTGCCAGAATAAGAGCGGTCGGGGAAGTGGAACATGAACTTGTGGAATGAAAGTGCACTTCAGAAAGTTGTCAAAGTCACAACGCTGTATGTGGACACCCATGCATGCGTTTTCACAGGGTCGTATGTTAATATTTGATGTCTTGTACAGTATGTATTTATCTTATGATATTGTAGATTAATACTATATGCGTATAGGTGACCATAACCACGCAGCTGCAGTCTTGTACTCAGTTATACATGTAAATATAGCCCCACAGACTTATATTAACAGTTAAATCATGTATTTAAAGATGGCACTTGTGTTTCCTTAAATCACAATCATATGCATATATTGCAGCTTTCTATCACTGTATCAATACCTCTAAGCATAACACATATGGTCATATTTAACTTGCAGATGCTGTGATAAAAGGGAATTTCTCTCAGTTTAAAATCTCAATATCATATTCTTGTGGTCTGCTCAGTTTTTGTGATTATGACGAAGAGAGAGCAGTAGACTGTAATCTTTGATGTCAGTTGATACACTCTGGAGCTGTTGCTTTGTTATAGAATGGAAGACTGACTCATGAATTAACTCATACAATGTTTGGTTGAGTTTATTAATCTTTGCAAGCTTTATGTTAACTTTATGATTTCAGTTTCAAAACAAGCAAAGGCACCTCAAAAGGTCAAGGTCACATAGGCCCTGTCACCTCACAAATGGAGAAAATCCTTGAGCAGATTGCTGTCTAAATAGCACCTTTAACATTTTATTATGGCGATTTTCCAAGATCACTACCAGCCAATGTCTTTGAATTTAAGCGGATGTGTTTTACATTGTACAAAGGAAACCAAAATTCTGTTTCCTTAAAACACTGTACACACTGCACTGATCCTTACTGTGTAAAAATGCTTCTCCCTTGCTCTAGTTCCTCTCCTGACATAAAAGGTGTCCCAGAAATCCTGGTACATGACCTTTCCATTGATTTCAAGTTAATGTCACACAAGGTCAAAAAGATCACTTAAAACTGAAAGAGCTCCAGCTGATTGTTTCATTTATAGATCAAAATCCAATGTGCAGCATAACATTATAGTACACTGTAGTCAAATGTGCTGGCAAATGAGGAACGTCATCTGTGTGTGTTAGCCATGCAGTAACAGATGAAACATGCTGTTTTCACTTTGTGAATAGGCTGACAAATGTGACTGAACACAAATATGAGCTTCCATTGATGATCTGGTATACATATGAATTTGAACCCTGCCAGTTAAACTTTAGTCAGTTGGACTTTTTTCTGTTTCATAGCTTCAACTGACACATTTCTTTTTAAAACGTCACGTTGATTCATTGCCATTTATATTTTGGTGGCAATGCAGCGCAATGCATTGCAATGCAGCGCAATGCAGCGTTTCAAATTTTGACATACTGTATTTGTAAATTTATGCATTTCTTAAATAGTACTCACTAATCTACAATGCACCTGCTGAGTAGCCTGTTAAAATATGCCCCTTCATTTAGATAACTAAATGTAGAGAAACATCCTTTTATCATATTATGTCCTAAATGTTTGCTTTAGCTCAGCAGGTCAAAAATGACAATACATGCTGAAAGTAAAGGACTCCCAAGGCGTACACCCAAATTGACTGGAGTATCTCACAGTGGCACAGACTATGTTGGTTAATACATTTTCAAATGAGATAATTCAGCATTGAATTTCAGTGTTATTCTCCTTTAAGTAATTGAAATGTAGCAGAGTAGCCTCACTTAAGACCTCGTAGATCTAAATATCTCCCTTCATCATGAAGAGAATCATCCTTTTGTCGACTAGGGAATGTTTGGATTTCCTAGGGTTTGAAGAACCTGGTCTCACATCTAATCTACAACATGCTCCCCAACATGGGGAGAGTGACCCTGCCTGAGACTTCTTAGGTCTGAATTTCTCAGACGAAAGACTGGCAGGAAGATGATTAGTTCCCACTGCAGTCTTGATGGTTTTTTTCTGCATGGCCATGCCAATTATACCCCAGCAGTTCCCACTTCTTCCTGAAATAACTTTCCCTATTGACACTGATAATGTGTTAATCAATATGGCAGTTTTGTGCTTATTCTAAACCACAATATATCCGCACCCTGCATGAATCAAGGCACCGTGAGGGCCCACCGCAAGGGAGCGTCCCTCCATTGATTAGGTATTAGCTTCACCTCCTCCAACGCCCAGCCACTTGTTTGCAAACATAGCTCTATTTCGGAGGTATTCAAACGATCACTAAGCATGGGAGCCAATATTTATAGAGGCTTTAACAGGTTCATTATAGTCAGTGGGGATGGTTCCTCTGAGGGATGAAGCACTCATAAAGGGCCCAGCAGAGTATGTCCCCATCCACTGAGCATTTGACAGTACAGTCAATGACTCCAATCATTCCTCATCTGCTTTATAGCCACAGCGACGTTTATAGATGTTATGGGGTAAAAATAAAACCATTAATGGATGCGAAGGGCAGGGGCTCTATTCAGCAGGGTGCTGCATTTAATCAAGGGTCACTCTGTGTAAAGTCCATAGTCCACTTGGTGACATTTAGTGCCACCCCAGGGTGTTGCTTGTATACACACACTGTTGCTTCAAGGGAGGCCATTAAATTCACTCATTTTAATGTTTTGCCATGATGCACCTGTCAAATAGAGTATCTGATGTATCTGAAATTTGTAGTAATATTTGCTGAAACATGCAATAATGTATCTGTCAAAATTATCTGTAGTGTACCATATTTACAGTCAAACTTCCTGCATTAGTGAGCAACATCATGCCATTTATATGCACTCTTTTTATTCCATATACTGTCATTCATGCACTACCGGCATGCAAGTAAATGTAGCCTCACCTTTCTGTATTTGTCTGGCTACAGACGTGTATTTCCCCTTTCAGTATGCTGGCACAAATTTAAGCTCTTGAGCTTGTGTCCATTCATTTCTCTTTCCTTCCTCCCCACAGTGCCTTGTTCAGCCCTGTTGAGCTACTGTTTGAATTGTGTCTCTCGCTAAACTACCTGTTTGTGTTCCCCACTTTCTGTCTGCTACCTTTCCATCTTCCGCTACACCCAAAGCAGCTTTCCTTTTTTGACAGCGTGCCCCCTGTTTTGGAGCCACTGACCCCCCTCAGCACTCTTCTCTTCCTGCCCCGACTCCCACTTAACCCCATATTTCACAGATGAACTACGGCTAATTTCCCCCCAGTTCTCCAAACAGCGCTCTCTCCACTGCTGGAGCACGCTTAATTACCCACAATTAAAGCCAAATGCTAACGAGAAAATTGCTCTGTTATGAAATGACTTCAAAAGAACTAGAGTAAGTAGAATGGATTGGAGGAAAAGTTGGGTATAGCCTCCGGTGGCAGGGAAGAGCTTCTGTGCTGTGCTTTCCCCTTAAGCTGTCTCAGTGGAAAGCAGCAAGCAAAGACTCCTTTGGCAACACCCAAAGCTGTGGACTACAATATTCAACAGCTAAAATAAACTCAAATGTTGGTACTGAGTAAGCACAAGTATTCACTTTAGTAATGGAATTAGTAATCGAAAGCTTTGTTGTGAGAGGGGAAAGTACTTTGGTTGCCTGTTTGGTCTCCTTAATCAGAGCAGTTCAAGATATGTATCTTAACTAGCATTTCATTTATGTCACTTAAAGAAATATATGTTCCATTTTGTCCAATGACTACACATAAATAATGGCAATGAGTGTAGCTGGTGTAACCAATGGATTTTGAATAGACTGCCAGCACTCTGTATGATATGAAATCATGGTTACTCTAAGTTGATCCTTATTACATTTCATGTATTGAAAGCGGCAACCTCTAATCATTGTACATGATGTTTCAAGTCAAAGACATATAACCAAAGTTATTACAACTCATCCTGAGAAGGAACCAATGTGCTTAACAAATTTCACGGAAATTCATTGAGTAGTTGTTGAGACATTTCACTCAAAAGCACAAATATCAACCTCATGGTGGCACTAGAGGAAAAGTAAGAGAATCACCAAAGTCATGAGGCTTCATCCTCTGGGAACTATACATTTCTGTTCAAAATTTCTTGGCGATCCATTTAATAAGGTTACACTGTGATCTTGAACACATTCTCGTAACATAACGGTATTATCTTGTGAAACCTTGCTGAACTAGTCTTACAGCAGCCAAGCTTAATTGAGACACCCTGATGTTAGAGTGTATCCGGCACAATATACCTGTCCACAAACCCCATTCCCTGTCACCCAGGAATGAGCCAAGCCCCCCCAACCCCACCCCACCAACCTCCCAATCCAATCTACAGCCAGCAAAATGAAACAAACACTAATTTGGATTATTTACGTTCAGTTTACATCACATGAAGCAAGGTATGAGAGGGAAAAAGAGAGCTATGTGATGGGTGGATAATTGTAACAGTGGTAGTAATAAGTGCAGCGGCTACAGTGATAACAATTAGATTTGATTTCATTTGAGAATGCCTCCACAGCTGCTCCTCACTCACCCCCTTAACCCCCTTTTTCCCTTCCCCCCTCCTCTCCCTCCCCTCGCTCCTCTCCCCCTAGATTAAAGTGGGTGTGTTAATTCCGTGGTGTAGCGATCGAACAGCTCTGGCAACAATGGGAAATGGGCTATTGATCAGAACAGCTCAGATTAAGACTAGGCAGTGGAGCTCTTTCTTGCTCTCTTTCGCCTCCTTTTCTCTCCATTTCCCATCTTCTTCTCCCTGTCTTCCTGTCTGTCCTGCTCATTTCCCCCAGTGCTACTCTCTCACTTTCTCTTGTCTTTCACACCCACAAAGAAGAAGAAAGAGTGTTTGCATGTAAAAGAGAGTCTATGAGGATTTCCTTGTCCTTCCTTCCTGTCCCTCTTATTTTGCTTTCACTGCTTCCCACTCCCATGTGCCAACAAGAACCTCCGCTAATCTCTTAAAACATTGCATTTCAGTGTGATCAAATCTGAAAGCTGTATAGAGACTGACAAGTATACAGTAGCCTCAAGCGGAAATATAATGCATGGTATATGTGAGCCTTTTACCAGTTCTCTCTGCTGCAATTTGACATCTATTCACATGAGATTTTATATCAATCAGTCACAGCGAGGCCCTGTGTTGTGCCACAATTAAAATCCACCCTATCAGAACAGCTCACATACCAAAATTAGCTGTCATGATCAGGCTGCGGGACAGAACACATTGGATTTGCATTGAATAGACATAAAACATACCAAATGTGAGGAGACAGCAAATCCATACAGTGAAAAGTGAGCTAAGAATCCCCTGCTCTACTTATATTAATTAACTCGGTCAATGGGGATGTGATAGGTCAGTTATTCATCCTCTTCCAGCGCCTCCCCACTCTGTCACATATACCTCCCAGGTGTCAGAGGCGCAGACGCTCCAGCTGCTGAGCAGGGATCGGCGGGGAAGAAAAAGCACCCTGCTATCAACATTAGAATGTGCTGGTCTGAGATCAGTGGTTAGAGGTTACAGGCACGTTTCAGTGTTTGCTTCTGCTTTTGCCCTTTTGGATTTTAGAGGTGGCAATTGTACAAATGCAACACATACTGCATACATGTGCAAATACTGTCATGCACCAAGAACACACACGCACACACACACACACACACACACACACTGACAAACACTGAAGGCCGAGATCAGCAATCAACACTAGAGGGCGATAAAGAGGTGCATGGGTTGTATCTGAGGGGTGGTGACGTATGTGGCTGTGTCTTGGACCATGGCCATGTTGTACCAACATTGCTCCAAGCATTCAATGTTTTTTGGCCTCCAACAGTTTTGTATACCATTTTTCCATCTTTATCGTTGTTCAATCTGTTGATTGTTTTCTTGATTATTTGATCCAACATTTGGTCTATAAAGTGTCTGAAAGGGGTGAAAAATGACCAAGATATTCAATTTACAATGATATAACATTCAAAAGAAGAAACAGCAAATCATTATTTCAGATACTGTAATCATTGAATGTTTGTCATTGAAAAGTAAAAAAATCAATAATCAAAATATTTGCTAATTGTTTTTCTAACTGATCAATTAGGTGACTCATCAGTGACTCTAGCCCAGTCAATCCATTATCACCAGTGAAAATACTTCTCACTGGCTCCTAAAGCTGCTTTTTATCTCCAACATCTGATATGACCCTTACCCTCTTTAGCAGTGGGTGCATGTTATGTTATCTGTACAAGAATGTGACCTCATTGCACTGTCAAAGTCATTATAAATCAGAGGAACTTTAACTAGACACCCAGCAGACAATACAGCATCCCGTTCTTCCTTCCAGCTTCAGTCCCATTTTCCTCATCCTTCGATCCTTTCACTTCTCATCTCATTTTTTGATTCCCTTGTCGTAGACTCCGGCTCTCTGCACTCAAGTGAGCTCCATAGGTTTACCTAATTGATTATTAAGTTGCTGATTGGGAATCAATTAAATAATTAAAGCTTGTTAAGGGCAGAGTTGATTCACTGGCACCAGAGTCAGGGCATGCTCTTCTGGTGTGTGTATGTGTGTGTGTGTGTGTGTGAGTGAGTGAGTTAATGAGTGAGTGAGTGAGTGAGTTTTCTTTTTTAGGCAGAGCGTTGATAGAGGTAATACTGAGTTGAAGACAGATGAGTTTCATCGTAATGTGGATTTTGCTGCAGGTACAGCGGAAAATTGTTGACAACAGTAAGTTTTTTCTTCCTAGTCTACTACAGCCAGACTGACAGGTAGAGCTTGACCTTTGGTAAATGGCTTTTTTTAATATATATATTAATGGAATAATTATATTGTTGTGGCAAAGTAGCATTCTTTTCTCTGAGGTAGGAAATGGCAGTGATTTGTCTAGTTTCAGACTGCAGTTTGGGGTTTAGGTGGAGGTTTTCTGTAATTTCAAACACTGTCAGGAACACTGAACTCCAGTTGCTGCTGGGACTAGCTACTTTCATGTGACAATTTTCTCTGCTTCTTTGGGTCATTGCTCCCTAATTCAAGTTGAGCAACTTTTGGGGCCAACATGTTGGTAAACTCCTTGGTGGCCAGGAGGGGAGAAAGAGGGGAGATGGAGGGGCTCCTCTTGTGGTGGAATAAATATTCCTCAAAGAGAAAACACTCACTATTACACTACACACTCTCATCTATCTATCTATCTATCTATCTATCTATCTATCTATCTATCTATCTATCTATCTATCTATCTATCTATCTATCTATCTATCTATCTATCTATCTATCTATCTATCTATCTATCTATCTATCTATCTATCTATCTATCTATCTATCTATCTATCTATCTCTCACACACACACACACACACACACACACACACACACACACACACACACACAGAAACCTCATATATGAGACACAGGAGCGGAAACGGGTCGAATCCTGCTTCAAATTCTCTTTCCTCTCGGCTTGTCGACCGGGGAAAACAAACCGACCAGAGGCACAGCGAATGGCGATTTACTAATTAACTACTTACACTCGCACACACACAGACACAGAGAGAAAGAGAGAGAGATACACACCTCCTCTCCTCTCCTCCCTCCTCCTCCTCCCTCCCTCCCTCCCTCCCCCCTCCCTCCGCTCACCTCCCCGGGTTCAGGTTGGTAGTAGTGCTGCCTCTCTGGTCGCTGGCTGGCTGCGCCGTCAGAGTGAATGCGTGTGGATAGACTGGTCGCACTTCAGCCGGTGAGCGCTTTAACACCACTCCCTGAGAATAAAAACCGGAGGTATGTTATCCGCTTTGTTCATTTAGTAATAGGCTCTAATATTTCTCCTTTTTTGTTTGTTTTTCTCGAGGAGGAAAAGTTATGGTTGTTGTGCACTAGTGAGTGTGTTTAAAATATGATCATGACCGATTTGTGCTGGCGATGTTATTGTTCATTATTTCAAGGATTTTGCTATTGGAATAATTGTTTGACTGCATCATTATCAGTTTGAGGATTGCATTGTAACCAAAAAAGTTGAACCGTGCGTAATTTACGCAGCCGTTTTTTTTTTTGCTGCCGTTATCTGAAAGCTTGGATTTTGTTTTATTAGCTCTGGACTTCCTTTCGGAAACTTTGTGCAAGTTTAAGTAATTTGCAAGTACAACACACAACAGAAGAAGGAAATTAATATCCTGGTTTTGGTTTGCATGTGCAGGTGTAAAAGTCTCGGCTACACGGGAGCACTTTGATGCGTTCAGCTGTCGGCGTTGGCCCGCATTAGCCTTTAAGTGTCTCTATTTGTTAAGGCGTCCAGCCCTCACCTCCACACCGCCGTATCAATCAGTCAATTAAACAGCCACTCACACAGAGCTGCACGAGACCTCAGCCGGTGCATCTCTCTCTCTCTCTCGTTCTCTCTCTCTCTCTCTCTCTCTCTCTCTCTCTCTCTCTGTCTCTCTCTCTCTGGTCAATCTTTGTGTGTATGTGTGTGTGTGTGTGCGTGCGTGCGTGCGTGTGTGTGTGTGTGTGTGTGTGTGTGTGAGAGAGAGAGATATTTGGGCTCGTTTGTATTTATTTTTGTCATGCTGCTTGTGCTATATCGTCAGATGTGGGATGCAATTGCACGTGCTACTATTTTGGTTTATCTTCAATACTTAATTAGCCTAATTAATCAATCCATTGTTTTAGTTTTTCGACTTAAATTTGGAATCAATTTCAAGTTCACCCTCCTGTCTTGAAGAGCCAGATTTGTTTTAAAGAATTTTAATCATAGCCCTCTATACCATCATTTTTAGTTTATATTCCCAGTTCTACACATATCCACATTTCTCTCACTCCCTAAAAACAACCAAGTATAGTTCCAACTCTTGGACCATGTGACCATCCGTCAGTGTGTTACCAAAGGAAAATATCGAAGTTTACTCTCACAAGAGTGAAGCCGATAATTTATATATGTGTTCTCAGACTCGCATGTTTGTTTCAGATGTGGGCGCATCGATACAGTGCAGAGCAGAACTTGAAGAAATATTTGGAATAGGCCATGCTAATCTTCATGTGGATCCGCTGGTAGCTCCTCAGATTTCTTTTTAGGTGTTTACCCCCCCTGAACACTTTGATGCATATTTATGTGCGCCATTGGTGTTGGCTACTTCATTAATTATTTGCGCCAGTATATATCCAGATAAACAGTGTTTGTAAATCAATACACGCATGTAACTATTGCAGATTAAGAGATCGATCCATGGATCCTCCCTAACCCCTGTCGTCAATTATTCACATCTAACTTTACACAACACCAGCCTGCCGCAACAAAGTTTGTTGCGTGTGAGTGTGTGCGTGTTTTTCTGTCAGAAAAACACTATTTACATGTAACGAAAGGTTTATTTGTTTATTTTACAGTAACAGTAAATACATTTAATATAACATAGAATAATAATAACATTAATAATATTTGTTATATTTTTCACCATCGACTCCGCAGGTATTTGTTTTAATTACGTACATGGAATAAATAAAATAATACTTATTTATTTTTCAGTTTCATAGCTGTTCCGGAATCATTAGAAATAGTTTTGGATTTTTTGGAACCTTACAATCAAGCATCACCTCTCTCTCTCTCTCTCTCTCTCTCTCTCTCTCTCTCTCTCTCTCTCTCTCTCTCTCTCTCTCTCTCTCTCTGTGTGTGTGTGTGTCGCCCTGAAACAGTTCGTCCTGTCTGTGTTTCCTGTGTGTGGAGTTCCAGACCAACGTGTTGAACCCTGTCTTCTCCAGTCTCGTCTTTGTTATTTCAGTGGGTTTTGTGCCGCTTCTCGCCGGCCGTCTCATCCGTCTCTATGCTGTCACCATATACTTGGTGGAAATATTTCCACCATTAAATGGAATTTGGGGAAAAATTCTCCCCACGTCACTCACCCTCCCTTCCTTCACCCTCCACCTCTGTACGGCTGGCTTTGAACTCGTTAACCCGTCCAATTACATGTTATAATATCAGCGCTTTAACGCCACACTGTGCAGGCAGATATTAGCCTATACATATCTCTCCCGCCACTGACAGACCTTCTCTGCTCCTTTTCTTTACAATAATAATTTTTTCTTTACATTATCATGCTTTCATAAAACACACAGGATAACACTTATTTTCGTTTTAAAGTAATCATATTATTATTATTACTATTATATTATTATTATTATTATTATTATTATTGCTATTATTATAAGGCTATTATATGAACGAATGCTCTTCATTCAAGAGTTTATTTCTTAAAGCATCATGTTAGAACTTGAAACTCCTTCTTTTCCACTTAATTTATATTTATGAAAATTATCTTATTAGATTTTTTCCAAAAGTCGTTTTATAATTTAATTTGCTCGGATAATTGTATTTGATTTGATCTTTACAAATAAAAAATACTTAACTAATTTACTGCTGTTCCGTCCGTAATATACTTATTATTCCCTCGCCGTCACTTCCACAGAAAGAAAATATAAACATGGCTGTTTCTTTTTATCTGTGTATCTATTCTTAGGCTTTATTTTTAGAGAATTGTTAGAATCATAATCTTGTATTCAATTCTTTTTTTTGTAGATTTTATCTGAGTTTTTTTATTTTTTATTATGTTTTCGGGTTATGCTTGTAATTCTTTGGTGAGGAATTAAGATTTTGGACCTTCCTTTCCAATATATCTCTTTTCTTTGTTTTTGTTTTTCGTCTTCATGGAAATAGACTATTGGCTTTCTTTTAATCATCAAGGCAGTCAACTTATGGGGTCTCTCACCTATTCTCATCTCCATCTTCATTCGGAAAAAAAAACTTGTGACTGGTGCGAGAGGCAGGTTTTGATTTTTAAAAAGTGCTCTCATCCTTAATGTGTTGTCATCTGGAAAGCAATTTCGTATGATCAAAGTGCGGCTAGTTAGTGCGGTCAATATCCTCTCCAGCAACCTTCTCATATATCGATAACAAGACAGCAGAGCCTCTCGCTGAGCTGCGTTCAGGGCCTCTGCATCAGCTCTGTGTACCGATAAACCCGGATACACCCCGTGCGCAAAAAAAACTATAACCTCATTTAGCCTATACATTTCAGAAGACTTCCATATAAATGAAATATAAGTTACTCTAGGGATTCGATTTGAATATTGTAGAGACATCAACTAGACATGAATACCATCAATTGCAATTAGGATAAGTTATTTGCAAATAACTGCGCAAAAGGCGCAAGAAGATGGTACTTTATTACTAATTAAGTCATGTATATGGGGTATTAATGATTTTTTTCATACTGGCCTCTCTTCGTCTACTGTATGACAGTAAAGAGTAAATAAGGTGATTGATCTGTGGTCGATGTGGCAGCAGTGGTCCTGCGGGAAAACAACAAAACACAAGCGCCAGGATCGGCTCCACAGTTGGACCGACGCGTCGCTGGTCCCGGAGTTTATTTGCTCTTATTTTAATTTTTTATATTTACAATTTGAATGAAAAGTTTGTCCACACAGACTCGTCTTTTTGTGTCCATAATGATAATTGAATGTATGTTACTATCTGTTTATTCTTTTCTCTTTTTTAGTGACGCATTTGTGCAGCGCGACAGCGGCACTTCCTTCCCCCCTCTGACCTCTTCCCTTCCGGGTCGGAACAACAAGCGCAGCGGCGAACCAATTCCAGTCCAGTCCGAGAGACGGTGGTCGGGCTTCGGCCTCACGTGCATCTCTGAGGCGGGGCGACGCGGAGGTCCAGGTCGGTGAACTTCCTCCTCCAACCTGCCAATATCTCAGTCTCCCTTTGCTTTTCTGGCTGCTTTTCTTTTACACTTGCCTTTATTTTTCTTTTAAAACCACGCTCATTATATCCAAAAATATTACATATCACATTACTGGGCGTGATGTTACTTCAGGTCAACATGTTTTTCCATGGGATGAGTCATGTGTTGTTAATTTAAAATTGAAGATCCCAACTGTGTGTCCATGTGAAGTTGGAAATTGTGACACTTGCAGATGAAATAATATTTTTTATATAGGCTATATTTTAGATTTTAAATATATATTACTGCACAATGGGAAGCCTTTGAGTCTCTCTCCCACTGACTGTTAAATCAGGAACTCAAATTATTATGAACACAAACATTTTGATAGTTATATCATGTGTAGCTTCAATTTGAACGTTGCAAGATTTTCTTGGTCAGAAACCTTGATCATCTTTGGATTCAGGGTTTGTTTTCTGTTTTTTCTTTAAACACCTCTTTCTTGCTATTGAAAATGTGTCGGTGATGAAGCTGCACAGACCTGTCTGTGAATAATCAAAGATGTCCAATGCGCCATGCAATAGCCCTTGGCCATAACCGGTCACATGAAGGATGCTCCTCCAGCCAGGCAGCTAATGTCTGAATGTATCCCCTGGCATCTCTGCTCCATCCCAATTCTACTTGTCTGATGTTAGCCCCTCGGTGCACCTTAAAATTTGTGTTTCATTATTCAGGCATTACTGTTTGGTTGTATACACACTTCTACCTGTTACATTCTAAGCCTATAGGGCAATTGAAGGACTCCTTTGTATCTTTCCCACCATCCCCCTGCGCCCTCATACCTCTGTCGTCTCTCACTGCCACACCTGGTAACTACAAACTTGTACACAATAATAACAGCCAGATGTATCCATCTATCTCTCTATCTAGCCTGTCGGCAGTTAGTGGAGTGGCTGAGAGACTTGCAGGCGTGAAAGGTCAGTTAATCAATGGTGCACAATTTGACAAATCCCAGTGACTCTTATCGTCCTCACGGCGTTTAGGGCCAAAAGGAGGACCACCGAGATAAATGCTTAATCCGGACTGCACTGTGAAAGAGAGAGAGAGAGAGAGAGAGAGAGAGAGAGAGAGAGAGAGACAGATACAGGAGCGCTGTGAAGCAGATGGACATGCAAAGAGGTTGGCAAGTGGAGAGAAATGGGAGAAAGAAGGAGACATAGAAATGGTTCAAAGCAAAACGGGAATGGAACAAATGTGTCCGCATTTGGAAATGACAGATTCTCCTTTTCTCTGTCACAAATAAAAAAAAAAGGGACAACTTTGTGACTCTTAGATCATTGAGTTTGCCTCAGGCTCGACAAGCCATGCACATGCCTTCTGGGTTGACATAGAAATCCTGGTTTACTTTCAGTTATGGCTCTGCTGCTGTGTGTGTAAGGTTGAGAAAAACCCGAGGAAAACCAAGGTGTATGAGTGGTTGAATTCTCCTGTGGCATGTTAGCCCGCCTGCAGCAGTGTGCAACCAAGAGGAAAATGAGCTTTTGTCCACAAGGCTGCCCTCTTTTTTTCTCTCAGCATTTTGAACTGCAGAGGTTTAGAAGGTGGCACAATTTCTTTGCCCTTATACCCTTAACAAAGATCACCCCAGGATGACATGGTGGCAGTTGTTTTTTATTGAGCTGTAATGCACTTTTTGTTTCTTGTATGTGGTTTTGGCATTAATCTCATTAAGGTTAATGATCAATATAGTGTCATTGTCACCAAAACTAATTTCTTGAATGTGTGTCTGTGTTTTTCCCCATCTCGATGTGAGAGAGCTGCTTGAGCAATCACACAAACAGACGCTCATGTCCTTTATCTCCATCTCAATACAAGTTCAGTGTAATTCAATTGGGATTAGTTGCACAGGCATGACAGCAGATCCCTAGTATTGCCAAAGCACTTAGGAGGCAATGACAGGACCACATCGATGTGCGATTACACATACACAACAACCCTGCGACTGGTCAACCTTGTAGAGAGAGAAAAACAGAGATAGAGAGAGACAAAGTGGAGAGACAAAGTGACAGCCAAGTCATAGAGGTTTTGCAAAATCTCAGGATGATGAAGTTAAAGGACGATAGAAAGTTGTCAAAAGAAATGCAAAAAGAAGAGGGGGAAAAATGATGAAGGGACCCGGATGATGAGCAGAGCTGAAGCATGACAGGGTGCGTCCAAAAAGATGAAAGAATGATTGACTCACAGGGAGGGTGATGGAGAGAGAGGAGAAAGAAGGTGGGAGAAGAAATGGAGAAAGGAGGTAGAAGAGGTGACAGAGAGCAAGCAGGAAGAAAGGGCTGAGGACAGAAAAAGAGAGAACAAAAGATAGAGGGAGCAAGAGAGGATAAAATGTTTAGGAGTGATGTACGAGAAGAGCGGAGAGGAAGAGATTTACTAGAAGAGAGATTAAGTCAAGTTGTCCCCGGTCAGTCATTAATCCGATTTAAGAGCAATTAAGGTGAGACTGATTCCTTCCTAGAGAGAAAGAAATAGATGGAGAGGTTGAAGAGAGGGGGGAGAAAGAGAGGAGACAGCGAGTAAGAGAAGAAAAGAGTGATTGAAAGAGAAAAGTGGGAAAATAAAACCAGTGTCTGAACTCTGAACGCCTGTTAGTGGAAAAATGAGAGGCAATGGAATGTATATAGAAAACACGGCAACTCATTTCAAACTATGAAATGTAATTATTTTACAAAGTGACATTTGGCTACAGGCACAAGTTATGACTTAAAAATAGATCCACTTACATGTAAACTGTTGAAGGGCAAACTGAGGTGAGGGGGAGGTGAATATATATATATATATATATATATATATATATATATATATATATATATATATATTAATTTGTAGTACATAAGGTTTTAGTGGTTGTTTTCTTACACACTGGTATCCTTTGAATTTCCAGTGAGATCAGGATCATGCAGAAGTAACACTGTTGACCAAAGCTTAATGTGAAAGCAACCATCCAGGACCTCCAGCCTGCATGTTGGAGCTCTGCTACCTGTGAGATTATTCCTCCGAGAGTGGGCAGAAGTTGTAAAGTTGAGTTTCAGGTGAACGCACACAGGCCGTTTCCCTCCCGTCAGCAAGAGACAGAGAAGGGCAGAAGAAAAACAGACGGAGAGTGAGGGACAAAGTGAAGACGAATCTCCTTTGAATGAAAATTTAAAAAAGCACAGATGCAATGAAGATATCTCCCTTCTTCCTCCTCCTCCTCCTCCTCCTCCTCCTCCTCCTCCTCCTCCTCCTCCTCCTCCTCCTCCTCCTCCTCCTCCTCCTCCTCCTCCTCCAAACCCCTCCAATCCCAGCTCGGTGTGCTCTGTTGTTCCAGATGTGTATCAGAGGTCTTAGGGTCGACACAGGGTCCCTCCACTGCTGTAGCATTTCTATGTCTATTGGTAGATGTTGGTCCTGATAGCTCGGTCGTCTGACACGTACACAACAGTACATAAATCAAACGCACACATACACACACTCACTCCATTTATCTCCCACTCAAGCAGTGCGGTGATGGCAGCCAACTCTGCATAGAGTCAGAGAGAGGGAGAGGTTGTGCTCTTTCCTGTTAAATGGGAAAGTAATGGGTAGCTGTAAAAGGTTTACTTGTGTTGCTGCCATCTTTATTGTTCTGGCCTTCCCAATGTTTGTGCCTCTTTTGTTGGATGTGCTTCAACAGCGTACAGCACACTTGACTACTTCCATAATTGCTGTTCCTCATAACTGCAGGACAACAGTGTGTTATTATGAAGCCTGTTAAGGCAAAGAATGGAGCAAATTGAAAGCTGAGGTAATAGATTTTGTGCAACATTTTAGGCATCTGATTGGAAATTAGTTTAGATGATTTTTTCACTTATAGTACATCAATGCTGAATACATCTATTTTTTAAAAACAGCTCACCATTATAGGAACAATTACCTTGTACACATCTCCTTATTTTATTTCATTTTTGTATCCTGGCTTTTCAATATTATATCAATATTCTGTCTATTTTTCTATGGCTCATCCATTGCAGTTTCTGTGAACCAATCTGAAGCCCATCACAAGACCCAGATTGAGAGGCCATTTGGCTGCTGTTGACAGGAGGGAGCAGCTATTGACAGGGCCCTGCCGGGGAGGCGTGTCTCAGGCCCCACGTCCAAAGCGTTTGTGGCGTTTAATACACTGTAGCAGTGGTCTTCACAGCCCTCACCCTGCATGCTACTGCCATAGGGATCAATATGCACTAGGTTAGAGAGAAATGGACCATCTGATGCACACTCAGAGAGAGGGATGAGGGAAAATGAGTGAGTGAGAGAGACAGAAACCACAGGGAGGGGTGGGGTAGCAAGGGATTTAAAGCAAAAAGAGAGAAACAGGCTTGAAAAAGAGAGATGGTGAGACCAAAAGGAGGAGAAGGGAAGAGGGGAAATAATTAGAGGCACAGTTTAAAAGATATGGAGGCAGAGCGCTACCCAGCATGGAGATGGATAGCAAGGGAGAGAAAGTGGTCCGCGGTTGAAAGAGACACTCAGCTGGGAGAGAAAACAGATTGGAGTGAACGGCGATAGACACGGAAAAAGAGGAAGACTCTAGACACCAGTGAGGGTACACACAGGAAAGGAAAAAAGACATAAGGGAAGAGAAGAGTGGGAGATAGGAAAGGAGAGGGGGCGGTAGTCGAAAGGTGGGGGGAGAAAAACAGAGAGAGAGAGGTGCGGGGGAAGGATGAGGAGAATGAAAGGGGAGGGGGGTAAAATTTCCATCAGGTTTTCAATTGGGGCGGATCAATAGTGTATTAGAGCTCACCTTGACCCCGTCTCTCCCCCTTCTCCCCGGCCCAGCACACAGGCCAAGCTTCTCCCCCTCACAGCAGGGGACAGAGAGGGGGAGAGATTGCATTACGGCCTCCCTTTCTTGGACCAAAGTGGCAGAAAATGGCACAATAAAAGCAAGAGCAGACAGAAAGATAGAGGAAAACTAAGTCGCGGCAGGCAGAAACAGAGAAAGTGGAGTAAGAGAGAGTGGAGCGAGCTGGAGGAGACACCAGCGGGTGATGTTGTGCTTGTTTGGACAGAGCTTTCTGAAAGAGGAAACCGGTCGGGTGCCGGGGTGTGTGTACATCATGCAAACGTGACTTGTTTGTATCACCACAATACTCAAAAGGACAGGTTTGAACCAAACTGTTGTCCACACAAAACACATGCATGCATACTTGCATGCGTACTTACATACGTACAGAGCACAGATGCACACTTGCATATAGAAGTATATTATAATAATATAATTGTGCACGCTCTTGATACACTCGCAGGGACTGGATAACCTTGATAGTTAGTTTAGAAGTGCTCACATACACTCATGCATAAGCCTGATCTCATTTGTAGGAGCTCATGTGTATATTTGTTTTCTTTACATTATATGATGCAAATAAAAAAAATATATATATATATAGCCTGCTTTAACTTGACAGTTACTATAATCACCCTTTTTGCTTCTTATTAAGCATACCCATAATCTTTCACTAAACTGAATCTTACTGTAGTTATATGCAAAGATATTGTAGAAAGCAATCATGTTCAAAACGTTGAGGTTTTTGCATAATTGTCTATGCTCTTGTCTGGTGACAGCGTTGGCTATACTTACAGCTTATCAAGTAGTTCTAACTCAACTGTTAATAAACATTTGCCTACTTACGCACCCAGCAGACACAGAGAAGCTTGAGAATCACAGTAGAATTATGTTTATTTACAGGCCTTGTTACTACATTTTGGTCTCCACCAGCACCTAAGAAAAAAGAAAGCTGGACTTCCCTATCTAGCTTCTGGTTTACTTTGATTTTCTGCAGTTCTATGCTAGCCGGGTAGCATTCATTCACCTTCATGCAAGCATATTAGATGGTTGCTTATGGTTTTGTTTAGGGGTTCATGAGTGCTGTGAGACTCAACCATGCAGTCCATCTGTGGGTCAGAGAAACAAAACAATTAAACTAAAAGCTGTGCAGAGCTGCTGTTGATCGTCAGTGGGTATCACACTACCAATTCTAGTCGAAAACATCACACAAACTAATAACAGTAATCTTGTATTTTTCCGGTAAAACTAAAAATACAGCACTGCAAAAACTAGATCTATCTTTGTCCATAGGATGTAGTGTGAATGCTTTTTGTGTTATTTCTATGACCTGTGTGAGAATAAGTTGCATACAAAGATGCAGCATGCAGACACACACGCACATGCACGCATTCACGCACACACACACACACACACACACACACACACACACACACACACACACACACACACACACACACACAGACCGTGTATATACATACGGCTGGTAGGACACTCTCCATCAATGGAGGACAGCAAGATGTGAAGCTGTTTGAGGAGGACAGGGGCAGAGGGAGCGCGTTGATGGGGGGGAGAGGTTGAATAAAAAAAAAATTGATCTGTGAATTTAGCATTTAGACACAGTTTACAAAGCGCCCAGGAGCAGAGGGGTATGTGCGGGGGAGGACACTTAACTTTACAATAGGTCATCTCTGCCTATTTGACTAAGTGTAATACTGACATCCTGGCTTGTATGCTGCACTGTGCATATACCCCAGAAAATAAACTGGCAAAATGCTATTCTCTGATTCTCCTCTCCTCGATCCATCTTTAGGTGAGCGTGTGATTTAGCTGTTTAGACAGGAGCTTGTTTGTAAAAGTGCAGACCTACTAGCAGCACCATCCTCATCTCTTCCCCACATTTCCTAATGCTGTTCCTATTGTCACCCATCCACACTCCGGTGCACATGCACACGCCAAGACACCCGACAACAACACACAAATGCGCACACACACGCGCACCCTATCTCTGACACACACAGTAACACACAAACTCTGTCCCACTCGCTGAGGGGGAGAACAGAGGAAAAAAAGGAAAGAAAAAAGAAATCGATCGCCGGGGATAGCGGTGCGCGTCGGAGAATCGTATCTTGTCAAAATAATATATTACCCTCATCCCCGCCTGATCGATGCGGTGGATTAGGGATGGAGGGCTCCCTCTCTCCCCTCCTCTCTCTCCTTCTCTTCCTCCTCGGTGCTTGGTGCAGTTTAATATTTACCTCCGTGAAAGAGCGGCCGCGACGGCTCTCAGCCCTAATTGATTCCGACACATGGGGCTCTGTGCTCAGGCTGCGGATGAGAGAGGGAGGGCTGGCTGGAATGCAGTGGGAGAAAAGATAAAGAAAGAAGAAGAAAATAGAGGAAAGAAAGAAACAGAAAAAAGAAAGGAAAGAAGAAAAAGAATGTAAATAGCAAAATAGTGGGAAATGTGGTGAATGCATGCTTATTTCAAGGAAGGGAGAGACAAAAGACATGAGGACTCTGCAATAAGCTGCAAAAAGAAAGGAAAGGGCAGAATTGAAGCTAAAGTATTAGGATAAAGTTAACAGAGGTAATAGAGAGACAGAGCGAGAGATGAACTAAAGGACAACCATAATGGCCAAAAGAAAATATAGTTGGAAAGGTATAAGATGGACAAAGGACAGCTTGGGTTAGAGAGGAGCAGGAATATCACAAATGGGGAGGGGGGTGAATGGAAAGGATAGTAGAGAGGAAATGAATCAGGAAGAATAAGGGAAACTGAGAGGAGTAGGTGGAAATGGGACAGCACGCAGAAATGGCACCAGGAGAGCTGGAAGAGTAACAGGAGGGATGAGGGCCGGGGAGAGCAAATGAGAGGGGATTAAGAGAGCGACATGAAGATGGATAGAAACAGAGGAGTGAAACATGACGGGTGGGATGTAGAGCACCAATAAAAACGCGAGAACAAGGAGGAAAGAAATAGGGGGGATGATGAAAAAAAGAGCATGCCGCAGAGGTGACAGAATGATATCAGGTGGGATAGACAGAAAACAGGAGTGATAGCGGAGCAAGAGGCGGAAGGGTAGAGAGGGACCATATTTTCCGTTGAAGGAACTGGCCTGTCATGCTGTTCCGCCAGCGCAGAGCAGCTCTATAAAATACAGGGAGCAGGCGGGTCGTGTCGGGTGACTTATGTGTATATCTAGGCTTTGTCAATATTTCTTTCTGTCTTCCTTCCTCTGTGCTTCCCCTATTGCCTTCTCGCTCCTGTGCTCTCTTTTTCCACCTCCAATTGTGCCTCCACTCCCTCTCTGTTTGTTTGTCCTAGTTAAGTGCTCACTTCTTCTTCACAGCAGCCTTGTTCATCTTTGTTCCTCTTTCCTTTATCAAGCAGGTGCAGATATAGGCTACTGAAGGTGTATGTTTTGAAAGTCTTTAAAACTGCTTTTAAACATTGGCTTGCAAGCCAAACACAATGATCTGAGGACTTGGCAGGCTTATGTCTCCCACTGATTCTCCATTATGATACAATACAGGCAGGATGATGAGCCTTGCAGTAAAATTGACATTATTGACAGAGCGCCAACACAAATATTCTCATTGATGTTTGTGTCATAAAGTATGTCTCTAACCCCCCAAAAGAAACAGACAGCTACTGGTGTTTCACACCATTCACACCTACAGTCCCTGTTTTTAAGTTTCTCTTATGCATGAGTGCCTGTATGAATGAATGCATGTGTTTGTGTACGTCTCTCTGCATGCACACTCCTCTAGTCAGTCTTTGCCCCAATACAGAAGCACCGGGTGGTAGGCTGATTTATTCATGTAGTCCCAGGGAGGATTGCACCTCCTCTTCCTCATTTGGCATGGTTTAGTATCCTGAGCACAGCCCTGCGGAGACCCAGGTCCATGGGGGGGCAGACATCCTGCAGATACACTGCCCCGGTCTACAACTGGTGGACACTTACAAATTACCCTGCTCTACATTTCATGTATATTCATTAAGAAAAAACGTCAAAACTTCACTGAACAGCTGCAATGTTGCCTAGATTTGACTTTAGTTGATGTCTTGACCAAATGTAACTTTCAAGCCCAGTTTAGGTCCAGATGGGACCTCCTTATTTATTCATTTTTAAAGATGTTTTTGACATTTTAGGCCTTTTTTAGATATAACAGCATAGATATGAAAGAGGAGAGAGAAGGGGAATGACATGCAGCAAACGGACGCAGGTCGGATGTGACCACTGCGTCGAGGACTAAGCCTCTATATATGGGTGCATGCTCTACCAGGTGAGCTACCCAGGTGCCCAGGTGGGACTTTGATTGTATTAAGAGAGCGAAAACAAGGATCTTAGTTTACACTGGTATAAGGTGCACAAAAAACATCACTGGTGATTGTGATATGGATGTTGCTGCCATCACAAGTCCATGACCTGAGTGTCACCGTGGAAACAGAGAGAGGGAAAAAAAGATACAGGACATAGAAGTTGCACTCTAATGAAACCAAACTTATTTATTTTTACAGAACAACCTGAAAATTCCCATTCCATCTCTATGACTTCCTTTGTTTTTGATCTATTGTTTTTTTTTCTTCCTCGTTTCTCCCTCTGTCGCTGTGTCTGCTCTTTATTTACACCTCTCCCGGTCTCTCTGCAGTGGCTCAGGGAGCGGTAACAGAAGTGTCACTTGTCATTATTGGTCTAATTCAGTAATCCGTCATCGTGCACTCACTGTATGCAGCGCATTATATGCCGGCACAGCAGGTGTACTACGCACTGAGGTGGAGATTCGATTTGACACGCACACAGGCGAGAGGGCCGACGGGGGCCGGGACAGACATGTGCGTGTGTGTGTGTGTGTGTGTGTGTATAAGTGTATAAGAGATAGTGGAAGATAGAAACACAGATAGAAAGATGGAGAGATTGAATTTGTGTGTGTGTGTGTGTGTGTGTGTGTGTGTGTGCGCGTGCGCATGCGTGGGTGGGTGCGTGCGTGCGTGCACGCACATGGATACATGACTTCTAAGAGGTCTGTGTATGGGAAGAGACAGAAATGGTATTGTAGTAAATATGCCAGGTTGGCGCATTTGGTAGAGCAGGCGCACATGTATAGAGGTTTACTCCTCGACGCAGGGGCCAAGGGTTCAACTCCAACCTGCGGCTCTTTGCTGCATGCCATTCCCCCTCTCTCTCCCCTTTCATGTCTTCAGCTGTCCTGTGGAATAAACTGTCTAAAATGACCCCAAAAAATAATCTTCTAAAATGAATTTAGAATCTGTGAGTTTGCTCTGTCTTGTTGTGTCTGAAATATTTATTTTGACTTCAAAGTTTGTGTTCATCAATGTGCTGTATATGTTTTGTGACCCTCAGGTCCAAGTAACCCAGTCAACAACCAGTAAGGGAGATAAAACTGTCTGAAAACAAGGCTATAATACGATCTACAGTACAAAAACAAGGCTGATTTAAATGTGGTGTTGAGTCGTATTGATTCTCATTTGTGGTTGGTTCTTACTGAGTTATCTGGACTGCAAGTTTTTCTGTAACATTAAGAAGATTTTCATTATAAATGTGTATATTTTAGAAAGTTGTAAAAGAACAGAACAATTAATGCAATTTACGTGGTTGCTTAATACTGTCAATTCAGTGCGATTTAGAAAATTAGCTTTGAAAAGCAGTTAAGATTTAACATTTTGGCATATGCCAGTAGTTTATTTTCTTTTCACCTCTTACTAAACAGCTTGTCTATTTGGGACATATTTACATATTTCTATTTTTCCCCAGGCATTTCTGCCTTTATTTGACAGAACACGAGGGGAGAGAAAGGAGCAATGGCATGCAACAAAAGGGACATGTGTATGGTCAGCATCTTAAACCCTTAAGCCATCCAGACACCCCCAAATTTTGTTATTAGACCATCAAACCTAAAGTTTGTGACTACATGTGAGATTAATATAGATATATACCATAAGTAGCTATGAGATTTTGTAATTCAAGTTGGAGATGGTGAGGTTATGTAAGATGTTGCTGTGATTAGGGCTTCTTTTTAAAGGCAGAAGAATGATTCCTGAAGGCAGGTGCTTATTCAATCTGCTTCTGTCTATCTTATGTTTTTTTCTATGAAAACAAATATCTGCATACAATTAGCTAATATCTCCCGATTCATCAGTCTAACTCTACCATAGATATCTGGTTATGCTAGCTGTTATACGACATTCACACTATTGCAAACAAAATATCCAGCTCACTTGGTGGTGCGACTTTAGACCCAATCTGCCCACACTATTTGCGTCTTTGTCCAATCTCACTACCAGTCAGGTCACATCCAGGACATCATAATAATTGTATCCTTTTATTTCAAATGTTTTAAAGGTTAATCATTCATATGTGTGATTTATATTAAGCCCTAATTGCCGTTCCTGATGTCACCGTGATTATTTGTTCCATTTGAAGGTTTTTTTTGTTTGTTTGTTTTGTTTTTACGTATAAATGCTTTCTGTATGACACCAATTAATCATAGTACATCTCTGGAAATTTTGACAAACAGGCTTGTAGTTTGTCCCCCATTATTGATGGCACCATTGAGCAGCAGCAGCAGTCACTGGCAGCACTGCTTTCTCAAAGGTCAACACTTAAGTATGTTTGTAGTTCAACAAAGCTGAATGTTCCCCCACATGTCACATACATTGTGCTATAGGGTGATCCCCTGCCCCCTTCCCGGTGGTGCCAGCTGCAGTGCTCTCTGGTTAGCAGAGTTTTTTTGTGTGTCTGAACCTGTGTGAGAGGGATGGGGTTTAAGGTTTGCGATGTTGGGGCTTCCCTTTCTCTCTTTATCAATGGCAATTTGTATGTGAGTGCTCAGCTCTGTAGTCCCAGTGGGCACGGGGGATTTCATCAAGGTCTTAACCCCACAAGGCTACAAATCCGGTTACCACTGTAAGTGTTTTAAACTGTTTAAACTATCAAAATGCTCCATGCTGAGTCCCAGGCCCTGTACGTGTCACGCCCAGACCCCACTGAACCATACTGAGTCTAACTGCATTTACTTTACTTTTTCTCTCTTTTTGTTGTTGTTGCTTCATATAACACCTGCCATTTCCACCAGTTTATAACTCCAGCTCTACGTATGACGACTCCGAGGCGATTCAGTGCTATTGGTTTGTCTCAAGTTTTTACTGCTGGTTTTATCGATTCATTTTCATCACTCTTTTTTCATTAACAAGTTAGCAAAATATGAGACACTTTTATGGGATTTGACTATCCTACAACTTTTGTCTTTTCATTGTTACAATATAAGCACTATATCTATCAGTAGAATCCTCTGAATGACTACTGTTGTATTATAACCTAAAATCATTATTATAGGATTATTGTAATATCTGTAATAATCAATACAAACACTCCTAGATGAAAGTTTTACCGTTTCAGTTGTAATCCTATTCAGAATTGTTACATACTTGCAATTAGCATAAATAAACCTTTAAAGGCCTACATTTAAGATATGTCACCATGAGCCCAATTGTCTAAAATGTAAAAAATGGCTTACTGGTGAATAAAAATGACACTGAAATGTAGTGAAACTTAAAACTTCTATTACTCTCAAGAAAGTGTTTTAAAGTGTTAGGGGTAGCCTAATTATTGCAGTAGCTTATAGACGTGATTAGAGATGTGATTCAATGAGCGGAGGCTTCAGCCAAATACAGACAACTTTACTCTAAATATACATTGTTGCTCATTTTAAAGGTGTAGTTAAAGATTCTAATTCAGCACGTCATCTTTTGACATTTTCATAAGCCCTCATCATGAATAAAATGCAATTAGTATGTTAGAAATTATGAGTAGGCTAGCTATTAGTTATTATTAATAACACTGAAACTTGGACAGCGCTGGAAAGAAATGTCTGTCGCGTTACTTTAAACTTTAAATTTCCTCATTTTAATGTTTGTTGTGCACTCAAGTGTGCAAAGGGCAGACTTTTCAATCTCATTATACTTGTAGTCCACGTTTCCTTTGCTGGACACACAAGGATAGTGATCTGCTTGTAAATATTACTGTATTATTAATTAAACATACATTGTATAACATCAAGATGTTCTTCTGAAACACTAACTGACTTATTGATTCTCAAGTCATAGAGACCTAACATTGATTTTATCTATTGCGGTTTGTTGCCTGATGATGATCACCGACTGGAGGTTTGTTTTCCATTATATAATCAGTCAATAGCACTCAATAACCCCCCCCCCCCGGGTGTCCAACCTGAACAATAGCCCACTTTATCCCAGTAATGATTATAATATTCCATATTAATAGTCTGAACATACATTGGTCCTATATCGACTTAGTTAACAAGTTTATTTGCACTTTAACATCCTAAACATGATGATTAAACCGCCTGTAATTATGTGGTTAATAACAGATGTTATTGCAAATAAATGTGGGTGTGCAAAGAAGAGAAAATAATGAGTTGAGGGGTGGGAAAGAAGTAACGAAGTTGGGGGGGGAATGAATGAAGGAAGGAAGGAAGGAAGGAAGGAAGGAAGGAAGGAAGGAAGGAAGGAAGGAAGGAAGGAAAGTGTTTGAATTATTATCCTGTATAGCCTGTATGCCTGAGTGGACAGGAGACAGAGAGCAGGGGGCGATATGGCGAGTTGTTGAAGAAAAGATGAGAGTTGAGCCCGAAGGTGGGGAGGAGAGAGAAAGGGAGACGGAGAGGGAAGGGCTGATGATGAATGGATGGAGAACAGGGATGAGAGGCGGAGCAGCATGAAAGAGTATATACGGTGCGCGGTCCCGCTCCGAGGATGATGAAACGTTAATTAAAGTAAACGAGCTACCTGAGCTCCCAGCTAACCCCCTGTCACACTCTGTCAGGAGACAGAAAGAGGGAGAGAGACGGAGGGAGGGAGGAGGGTGGAAATTTGACTGAACATGAGAGAAGTTGGATAATCCAGCTGTGGCTTTAGTTCAAGGTTGATTGATGTCACCGTTTCAGGCGCAGGTCGTCATGCGTCTACATCATCATATATATATATATATATATATATATATATATATATATATATATATATGCTTAGCATGTGCACATTTTTTTGGTCATACTTTTATGATCATTTTCCACAGCTAATGATTGGAACTAGTTTTAATTGCTTTCAAAGATATTTTCTTGTCCTTGTTCTTGCAGGGACAGTGTATTCAGCTCTCTGCTGCAGTGACATCATAGGCTATACGACTAATGGAAACACATCATTTAAAAATGATTTTATCAGATCAATATGCACCTATAAGTTACTGCAAAAAAAAAAAAAACGTTTGACAAAACAGGAGGACCTTAAGCATCTTTTTCTACATGTAATCCATGTGTCCCCCTTTGTGTAGGCTATATAAACCTTATTTCCCCTTCAGTCCACGCAAGGTTTATCCGCCAAGATCACCTTTGTTTCTTTTTTAATGCTCATATTCATTCAATTAATCTGGACTCTAATTTGTTTATATATTTATTTACTCGGTTTCGCTATCACTCTCTCCTTTTTTCATCTCTCTCCAACGATTATCCTGGCGTCTAATTAGAAATCGATGCAGCTGGGCCGGCGGGTATTTGCAATGTGTTTGTGGACGTTGAGAACAATTCCCCGGACAGAAAAGACTGAGAGAAGAAAGAGCGAGAGGAAGAGGAAACGCTACAGTGCACTGCACTAGACACACACACTCACACACACACACACACACACGCATACGCATACACATGCACACGCACGCACACAAACACGCATTCTGACAACCGACTTTATTGCTTGCAGCTATTCTTCTTTCTAAAAAGCAGTAGGCTAAGTAAAAAGAAAAAAGGAAAGAATGGAAGGAAAAGAAAAATGAAAAGAAAATCATTTTTTAACGACTGACACGAGGGATTTCTGCAGAATTGTTGAGGAGTGTTTCCCCGTCTTTTAGGAAAACAAACAAATCTCGAAGTGGAAAAGCACTTTAAATGTGATGGCCTGCATCTAACCCCAGTCCGTGCGTTGCCAAAAGTCAAAGGAGCCAATTTATCAGAAAGTTCTAACATGCGCTTTGCTTATAGGCTCGATATGAATGTTAATAATAATAATAATAATAATAATAATACCATTATTATTATTATTATTATTATTATTAGTAGTTGTAGTATTAGTGTTATAATTGTTAATAGAAATATCATTGTGGGATAATAATTCATGCATATATTAAGCCTTAGGCCTCCGCAATATCGCACAAGTCCAATCCATGCATTGGGCCAAATTGTATATTTTGTGTGCATGGGATGTGCAGTGAGTAAGATCAAGCAAAAACGGTCGGAAATGTATTTTTTTTTTTTTTTTATTTGACTAAGAAAGAAGTCCAAATTTTCTCCTGGGTTTTGATTTCTAGGACCTTAATTTGCACTTCTTTCGCTTAAAAGAACTGCAAATACGAAGGGAAGTTAGAAAGTTTTGAGGGGAGAAATATGCTACACTTAGAGTGGACTGTGCCACACCTTTTTCTTCTTCATCTTCTTCTTCAGTCATTACCGTCGCCGGTGTCTATCTGATGCTCAGACCGAGCTGGAGTCGCCTCCTCTCCGTCGTGTTCCGTGTAGACGAGTCGGTATTGAAGCGACGGGTTAGCGTCATTACCGGAGCCAATCGAACCTAACCGGATTAGCAGCTGCCAGATGAAAAAAGAAAGTGTTCCAACCAAGTGAAAAAAGAAGAAATGTAAGGAATGAGAGCCTCGCACTTTTATTAGTTCAGCTTTACACCACGGTGTGTTTACCGTCTGTGCTGTGCGCTTTATTGGCTCGCCCCATAATCTGTTTTTGAGACGCGTTTTCTCTGTTTTCTGTGTTCATCATCCCAAACCAGATGCATCACTTTATATGTGTGTGTGTTTGTCTGTGAATGTGTATGTGTGTGTGTGTGTGTGTGTGTGTGTGTGTGTGTGTGTGTGTGTGTGTGTGTGTGTGTGTGTGTGTGTCTGTGTGTGTGTGTGTGTGTGTGTGTGTGTGAGTGAGTGAGTGAGTGTGTTTGTCTGTGTGAGTCTGTGTGTGTGATGTTGGGAAATATTGTGTTGGTGTCTCACCCCTTTCTCCTTGTTGCTTCACATTTCGTCAACTCCTGTGATGCATCACTTGTGCCAAAACCATCAGAGTGTGTGTGTGTGTGTGTGTGTGTGTGTGTGTGTGTGCTCTCTCATGTGTCTCTGTTGCTCTGTACAGCAGAAAGTCATATTCGAGACTCCATCCTTGCATTTTCTGTCAGTCTGTCTTTCCATCTTGTACGCTCATTAAACGTCCCTCACACACACACACACACACACACACACACACACACACACACACTTTCACTCTCTCTCTCAATTTCTCCTTCTTCTTCTTCCTCCGCGCCTTACGCTCCCCTTGCCCGTGGCTATATGATCGTGAAAAATGTGTTTACAAAACTCGCTCTCTCGCAGATCAAACCATACGGACGAATCAAAGACTTTGGAGAGAGGAGAGAGAGAAAGAGAGATAGTGAGAGAGAGAAGGGGAATAAGCAGAGAGTGTGTATATGCCTGATCATTTTAAAATTCTGTGTGTTATTCCCTTTTTTACTCTCCTCTTGTGTTTGTGTGTGTTGTCTGCCTGTATCTCCTTTGGTAATACAATATATTTAAGGCACCCAAAACAACTATCTGTGTCTCACAGTTAAACATGAGATAATGCAATATTGATGTCTCCTCGTCCTCGCTATAACGCAATACTGGGCCCATTCCGGCTGGACACACTAACATGGGCCGATAGTGCCCTTGCACTTAAAAGAATTACTGTGATCCTATAATACATTTTAGATGGATGCTACACAAATATGAAGTCCCTAAAGGAATATAGCAGGGTTAGTGAAACCAGAGGAGTTAAAAATACTCAAAAGTAGCACCAGGTCACATTTCAGAAAAAGTATTCAGCACAAAACACACTACAGGTCCAGATTGCCTCTTTATGCATTTGTTTTTTCAAAAAGAAAGATTTAAGATGCTGCAGGTAGCCCCAATTTAAAGTGACTTAATGTCACTTTAATTTGTTGCCTTTGTAAGTCGTTGTGTACTCACAGTAATGGAGACTGCATGCGCTTCATTTTGTTAATGAGTCAGAGTTTTTACTCTTTTTTAGGTTTATTAGTTGTTCATATTTACCAGCCTAGTTCCTTTTGATGGACTGTGTAAACACCAGGAATAACAATAAAAACAAGTACAGGACTTTATTGTTCCAAGGTCTTAAATGGTGTATTTTATAAATATGTTATAATCTTGTCTATGATAAAGACATAAACAAAGACAACAGTGTCACACAGGAGGTTAGGAAGAGGAGTGTCAGTTAGAAGCTGAAGAAGGGAGGAAAGGATGAGGAGAGGAGAGGGAGGGGGCAGACAGACAGGCTGGGGGAGCGATTATAGCAGGGTTTATGTATGAGCTATTGATTGAGTCGGTGGTGACTTCTTGAGTGGTTAATTCGGGAAGTGAGAGCGATAGAGAGAGTAACTCACTGACCAGAGAGGGGAGGGTGAATGGGGGGATAAAGAGGGAGATAGAGAGAGCATGATGAGGACGAGTAGAGAGAGAGAGAGAGAGAGAGAGAGAGAGTGCATTTCCTCAGGTAAAAGTGTGGAAAACAAGACACTATTTGCAAGGAATTATGTTGTGGTTCTTAGTGACTAATAAGGACACTATTAACCCTGGTGTTTAGTTGAGATTTGCTGTAATTCCTTGTCGTTTGGGGCCCCGCAGACCCCACTGCTGTATAATAATAGTATTTTCTGACCTTATTCAAGTAGAGAAGTATTGAATCCCTTCCCATTGTGGGCGTGCACATGTAGTAAATATATAAAAGTAACCATAACACATTTATATTACATGTATTTTTTAGAAATTCTGTGCATGAACAAATATGTATGCCTTTTGTTTGCCAAAAAGCAATTCACAGACAAAAAGTTGTACACACAGTTGTTAGTTTTTGTTTGGGGTCAATTAGACTGCAGAGAGGTTAAACCATAGACTGTATATGGGTCAAATTCATTGTTAGAACTCTTATAAATCAATATGGAAATCCATTTTACAGCTGTGGTCTCTAAGATGAATGTCTTATTTGTCTGTAGCAAACTTCTAAAATATTAGTTTAATTAATTCAGTAAAGTATCAAGGTAATATGACAATGTTTTTTGAGCTGTTAAATGGCCCTGGATCTCCAGGACCCTAAACAGAACATCCCACAGAAAACAGGAAACAACATATTGCTGTAATATTCCTTCAGTGTGTGGAAGTAAATTATAGTGACCTTAAAACCTCTGTATCACTTTTATTATCACTGAAATGCTCCTAAGGGACCTGCATACATTTATAGTTGTTAGCAACCTGCTTTCACATCCTAAACAAACACAGTCTCTATTTTTGGACAATTTTATTGCCTTATTCAAACTGCTCTTTTGCAGATATTGCAACTACGTCCTCTCCCTCTCTCTCTCTCCCATCACACGGTCTCTATAGGCGAAGTTGAGGACACTCATCTGTTCACTGGAAACAACAGATGGTTTCCTTGTTCTCACTGTATCACCTTGTCTGAGGAAGTCAAAATCAAAGCAACAACTTCATCTAGGAAGCAAGGTGTGTGTGTGTGTGTGTGTGTGTGTGTGTGTGTGTGTGTGTGTGTGTGTGTGTGTGTGTGTGTGTGTGTGTGCACGTACATGGGTTTGGTGTGTGTTGTGTGAGGGATCTCTGGCTATATATAGATTGGTTATTATTCTTATTATTCTAAATGTGTCCAATGCATATTCGCCTGTTTCGTTAGCAATGCATCTCTCATAGTTAGTTTGCTGGTAGGATATCATGTAGTCAAATTCCTAAAAGCTGCGCGCGTGCGTAGGCTACGCGGGTTTTACGTAAATTTGTGTGTGTGTGTGTGTGTGTGTGTGTGTGCGCGTGCTTGTGTGAAGGTCAGCTCGCCGGCGCAGTTTCTTTTCCTATTTCTCTTCCCTCTCGCGCAGGTTTTGATCTCTCAGCCGCGAGATCAAAGGCGCTCTCTGGCTATTAGTCAGCGCGAGCCATTGATCCCTCATCGATCCACGCGAGACACAGCCGCCCCGTGAACACTGCGCGAGGCTCCCCAAAGCTCCTCTCGCGCGTCCGGAGAGAGCGTGCAGGAGAGAAGCAGAACGTAAAAGAGGGAGATGGAGCAAAGTGTGTGTTTGCGTGCGCGTGTGTTTTTCTACTGGCGCGGGCAGAGCCAAACTCGAGCATTTTCTTTGCCGCGGGACATGAAACAATGAGGCTCGAGCCGGTTTTAATAAAGCGCGCTTTCCCTCCTTTCAACTCTGGCGCGAGGCGGACGAGCCGGCAGCGGAGAACGATCGATAATTAATGACGATGAATAATTTAACCCTATCGATTGATACTTTTTTCTTCATTCTTTTCCCCCTTCTTTTCCTTATTTTCTTAAGGCCGGCGTTCCATACCACACTAATACCGTTTCACGCGCTCACATCCTTATCTCCACTCTCCTCCTCTTAAACTTGCTGGAGTTGTCCACCTTTCAAGCCTAGAAAAAACAGGTTTCCTTATTTATCAGATGATACAGTATTACTATTACAGTCTTACAGTACTATTTATGACCTGAGCAGTCTCAGCTTCATCTGATTCTATAATTGGAGCTCTAAAAGGTCTCTACATGAATGAAATTGCCCAATAAAGGATAAGACTGCTGATAATCTATATATTTCGTATTGTCAACAAATCCAACAAGGAATTGATCCTATTAAGTTTGTGTACCTATAATCCTCTGACCGCTGTTATTACCCTGGTGCCATGAGTGACATATTCCTTTATTATCATGAACTACTGTAGTTTAGTATGAATCAATACTTCTGGAGCCATAAACACTCTACTCTACATAAACACACACTATCTATTTGGTCTGTTAACCTGCAGATGAAAATAGTTGGGTAACATCTGCAAGAAAAAAGTGTTTCAGCTGTTAAGAAACTTAGCCTGCTTAGTCTAAAATAAATAAATCAAACTTTGTATTTGTGACTCATTTTTGAAGGATAACATCTTCAGCAGGGACAAGTGGGCTTGGGGCTGAAGGCCACAGACAGTGCAGGGAAGTTGGAAAGTATTGAAAGACAGACTAATGGTTGTTCTAGCCATAAGAGTTGTTGTCAAGATAGTCTATATCCACGACATTCCACTTCAGGGATTGATCCGTTGCTGCCGGGATTTCGCTGGATTTCACTCTTTTCATTCCGATGTCCATCATCTTCCGTTTTGTTTGTGTTGGAATTTTAAACTCCGGTGGATTTCTAAGGACTATGGTTAACTGCTCCTCAGATCTCTGCAGGGTAAATCCAGACAGCTAGGTAGGCTATCTGTCTAATCAGAATTTTCTGTTGCACGACTAAATCAACTTTTGAACGTACATGTTCCACCAAAACAAGTTCCTTCCCGAGGCTATTTTGCAGCGGCACTCTGGCTTTTTCCAGTGGTTAGTGCTGCCCAATGGCGATTGTGATTGGTTTAAAGAAATGCCAAGAGTACATTTTTCTGCCATCCTCGAATGTTGTGTGGACTAGCCAGACCCTCCTTCGCAGCGCTGTGGGGGAAGGTCTGGCAAAGCAAATATGACATAACACCAGCCTTATTCTTAAAGCTTCAGTGCATAACTTTTTGATATTAATTGATTCATTCAAGCCATTGCCAAATGAGTTGCTATAAAGCTAATTAAGGCTTTCAACTCCACACAGTTCTCTCTGTATTTCTCAGTATGGCTACGGTTAGAAGATTGTGGCGTCCAGTAACCTTCCCAAACAGAAATTCAAGAGAAGATAATGACCTCTTCTGAAGAGTCCATCATGTTTTTTTAATCTTCTGTGTCCTCCTCGGTGCTCCTTGGCTACTTGCAACTGCGTGGGGGAGGCTTGTATCATGTGTACGCGCTGACAGTTTTGTTGTCATTACTTAGAATTCCTCATAGGGGTTGACAGAAACTACGCACTATAGCTTCAAGGTCTGTTATTATACCACGTTTATTGTGGAACAAATTCTGTTGTCATATGGCTGGGTTTTTTAAAATATATTTTCTGACCCCTTATCCCCCTACCCTGATTTCGGTGATCACATTGGCCTCACAGTTACTATACCCACTGATACATGGAGTATATGTTTCAAACTGAATTTCACCGAATGATATTCTGGTTTGGCGGTTCTGTCAGGTGATAGGCTTTCTCTCGGTGGGAAGGACTGAGTAGCTTTGCCCCTGCAGTGTGGAGTAATGGGTGCTCTGTGGGAGAACAAGCAGAGTCCCAGAGCCTCAGTACTGCTGTAACTATACATCTTGGTTAAATACACTGACAGTACTGCACTGCTGTCCGTTCCTATTACAGTGTTGCACTGAACCCTCACTCTATTATATGACAGTATGAAATACTGTGTATAGGGTACTCTTTGCACAAGGTACAAAGTAGCAAACGCCACCAGCGTTAGTGTATGCAGCTCTTTGACTCTTAAACTCTACAAAATAGTGTTATTGTGTTTTCAGCAATGATGCTTTTTTTCTGTAATTTTGAGCGATTTGATTTAATTATGGACCTACAAATAAGGCTAATGCATGGGATAACAAAAGTGAGAACACTTATTTCTAACATAGTCCCAAGATGTTAAAAGACAGGCATGTAACATAAAATTAAACAATATCAACTTTAAACCAAAACTACATGAGCACACAGCTTTTTTCATTGTACTGCAGTTTGCAGTATAGCATACTTTCTATAGTTTTATATCATATTTCATAAAAAGCAAAGCCCCTTGTTTTTAAAACATTTTCACAAATCAGTGAACTTCAAGGAAAACTAATTTGTTTTGGGGGAGCTAAAAGTTAAGAACATGTATTTTGCTTACCCTTAGTCTTAAAGTTTAAGTTAATTAAAGTTAAGTCGTACATATCTTATCTTATCCTCGTACAGTATATATTATGGGAGAACCATTCCTATTTATTCTTGTAGGATAGATACAGTAGATATTCACCAGCATATTACATTATGCTGTGTGTTTTGACAAAGGTCAAACATTGTTTTAAAAAATCTGATCTAAAACAACTTCATGACAACACAGAGATAAATCATCCATTATTCTTTATGTATGACCCATTGAAAATGTTATGGATATCAGACATCAGAAGAATTATAGGCCAATTTAGTGATACAATTTAATTTAGCATTTAATTTAGACTTTTCTCTTTTCTTTTTTTTTTTCTTTTTTCGCCATTTGGATGGACAGGTTCCTTTTCCCTCTTCCTGACTAACCTTCCCCCTTCTCTATTACTCCTCCTCCTCCTCCTCCTCCTCCTCCTCCTCGTTTCTCCTCTCTCCTTCTTGCCATCTCCTCTAACAAACCCATAGCAGAGTCCCTCTGTTCTTCCACCCTGAGGCTGACCAGTGTGTCAGAGCTTACCAGGGAGAGGAACAGAGGCAAGTATAGAAAAAGGGAGAGAGAGAGGGTTCAGTTGGGCCTTTTTCAGGGGCAACCAAAAAAAGGAAGATGAGACAGATGTGCAGAGCCTGTTTCATCTAGTGGAAAAAGAAAGCGGGAGAGGCCAGACTCTTCATGCCTCTTATATAGTTCTATCTTTTTATATCGTGACCCATCACTCTTTCCTTCTTTAGACAGCACTGGAGATATAATGTTGCCTGAATGTCAGGCTGCCCCCCTTCCTCCCTCTACCCCAGTCACTCTGCAGAATTTCAAAACATAGTCGGTAGTACAGTATATTCCACACACTGTTTCCTTTTCACTCCCATCAGTGGCCTACTAACCTTGACTTCAAAAGTAGAACCGCTCTGCTGACGGGCCTGGTCCTGTAGATTACCAGCCTTGTTGCGAACTTGCATCAGTGTGTGTATGTTCTGTTCCACATATACAGATCTCTTCCAAACATCTAAAACTTATCAAATTCTCACTCTTGGACTCTTTTGAAATACACTTCTAATTTAGTTTTGATCCATCTGTTCTCAGACAGTATTAAGTAGCAAACAGACCAAGCCTAAAGGCTGCATCAACTTTGTAGCTTAAAGTAATACCTTTAATTTCATACGACTTTCTAGTTGTTTTTAGAAGACTCTCAATCCTGATCCTTTTCTAATTATGACCATACTTAATAAGGCTTTCTACTTTTTATATTATCTCAGCAGTTTAATTCCAATCAGCAAAAATCAGGCGACATTATATGACTAAAAGATTATTGGAAATATGATTCCAATAAAAGCTACAAAGTGCTCTACAGGAAAAAGAGCAGAGAAATAAGTCATAAAATGAACACAATGCAAACCACAAAAGTTATAAATTCATAAAAAAAGATCAAATTAATGTGTGTAATGGAAAACGGGTCATGTAGTGATGAAGATTTATCAACCAACTCTGCAGTTCCCCTCTGCCTTACAAAGTGTGTGAAAAAGCTTTTAAAAAAACCAACTGTAGACAACCTGCCTAGCAATAATCGACCGACAAGCAAAGTTAGCAGCTAACTTGTGAAGAAAGTGGAACATTCAGCAGCTAAATAGCCATATACTTTGCTCAGGAGTTGTGGAGAGAAAACAGAGCTAAGAGGAAGTGAATATAGGACTTACATTGACCAAGTTTCTCTTTGTCTGCTGGATGTGTAAATAAGTAACTTTGAGCCAACATGATAATATGTTGATGTTGTGTTTACAGCTTGTTTTCATTGTACCCTTAAGGCCAAAAAAGATGTGCACTGATTTGTCCTTTCTGAGACTTTATTTGTGGTTGTTTGAAAGTCGAACAATATCACAATAACCTTTTGGCCTCGACCAGCCTTGACCTAACAGACTCTGTGTGAGTCCTTGCATCTTTGTAGTGTCCTAAAGACACAGAAAAAATGGTCCCTAAAACCAGCCACTTCTTTCAACTGACGGAATTATCAAAAGCCTCTGAATTATCAACACACCAGAGGGTTTGCAGCAGGAATGTGTGTTTGCTAAAACAAGTGTAGACCTACACTCTACAACATGTGGAGGAGCACAACAGAGGTTTCCTTTGAGCGATGAAGGTGCTATTGTCAACATGTGACTGTACAGTAACCCGGTGCCCCTATTGTATGTATTTACCATTGATGCCGGTAACCGTGTGATCCATCATCCAGCATGGGTTTTTATAGGTGGCCTCTTTGCAGTAGAGCGGCCCTTTGTCTGGACTCTTGTGTCCACAGTCGGTCTGTGTTGCATTTGTGTTTTTGTCTACATACATCTCTGCGCTCAATCAGTACCGTCTTTAGTAAACAAAGTGCATTCTCTCTTTCAGCTTGGTGAGATGAGTGTTGGTGTGTCTATATTGATTTGTCGATATCTATGGGCTCCATGTCTTATATTTTGTGCAGCTTCTCACTGTGTGTGTGTGTGTGTGTGTGTGTGTGTGTGTGTGCGCGTGTGCCTGCGTGTGTGCCGGCTACCTGAATACCTGTGTTTTTGTGGCATATCTGCTCAAGACAGTGTGTTTACTGTGCATGTACAATCTGTTACAATCTGTGAGCGTCTGTATCTGACAGTCTGTGCATGCATGTGTGTGTTAGAGTGTGTGCGTATGAGGAACAGTATTCCCTGGGCTGCTAGTTATAATGTTTCTGGGGGTGATGGGGGGAACTTGAAAGCCCTGTGCTGCCCAAATCAAAACTAACAAGGAAATGATGGGGGCTCCTTTATCTCCTCTCTGGCCTGGGGGGCCGAGGGGGGCGAGAACGGGAGACTGGGGAAGGAGGGGAGGAGGAGGGAGAGAGGGGAGGTAGGAGGCGGAGGGGGTGCCTGGCTTCCTCTTTGATTTGTAAAAAATGCATTACCTCCGAAATCAAACGGAAAATTACTGCGCCGAAGCAAAACACACAGAGCAGGAGAGAAAAGGAGATGGGTTGGGCGGAGGAGCAGACAGTGGATAGGTGTGTGTGAATAGAAAGGAGGTGGGAAAGAGGAAAGAAGGATTCACCTGTATAGTTACGCTGTTGGATAGGGAAAGGGAGGATGGATATCGATGTAGGCGGTGTGTAGGTGGTATGAGAGGTAGCTGGGGAGACCCTGACAGATAGAAGCACATATACATATTGTCCTCAGAGGAGACAAGCTTATACATGCTGTGGACCACAAGAATATGGCAAATGAAACAGCTGATGCAGTTTTGATGACCTGTAGCGCACAGGGAAGTGGAAACTTATAGATGACTACCTTGAACACAAAGAAAATCTTATTTTTTTGAAAGACTTTGTGTACGGGTCATATCAAGTTTAATGGAAAGACATATGATTTGAAAGAAAGCTGTTTCTCATTGTGTGAAGGCAAATGTGTGTTTTGATATCCTACTGGTACACTTAATACAAAGTGATCTAACAGGCTGCGTGTAGTATAGTTTTGTGGAAAAAAAATCCTTTTGTGAAAATGAGGAGCTTTTTATGAAGACGTAACTTATAGCTGTTATTTGAACCTCTGGTGATAACTTTCACTCATTATGGGAAATTGAGCGCGGCCAAAGCCGAAAGGTCAATAGAAAGAGATGAAAAATAAGGAATGATAACATGAATGATGTGAGAAAAAATACGTGAGTGAGATAGGATGAATGCCAACTCTATATTTGAAGGCAGAAGGAGTGACTTGAAAACAAGAAAGATGAAGAGAGGGATGAGAGAGTGAGAGGGGCCACAATCCAAAGGCTAGAAGCAGTGTGAGAGTGAACGAGAGATAGATGGGTAGAGAGAGTTGGTCAGACAGAGAGAGCGAGAGAGAGAGAGAGAAAGAGAGAGAGAAATGCCTGGAGTTAGCAATAATAATTTATACAAACACACCTTAATAATTCACGTTCCATTTCAATGCTGGAGGGAAAATCCAAAATTCACAGAGCATAATTAAATAGAGGCAGAGAGTACAGGGAGAGATAGAGAGGCCAGCATTAAAGATACCAGTGTAGCAGCAGGGCATCTCTTCCATCTGAGCTTTGTAAAACAACCCTGTTGAAACTGTGAAATCTAAACTAGATCCTGTCTCACATTCCCCTCGATTGTCATGGAAGCACTGCAATCTCTTACGTCTTCCTGTCAGCAGAGGTCTATATGCATTTCATTAGGACACATTATCATTATACTCTGTCTTTTAATGCACTCATTGTTGTTCAGATCACCTGCAAGATCAGTGCCATGGATTGAATATCAACAGTTTGTCTAAGACTTTTATGCACACCTGTGGTGCGTTCACAGGTGTGGTTCTCAGTTGTGTTTGTAAAAACTAGTCTCACATTGCCAGATCTACAAAGCTGTTTTAGCGATGGAGTATGGTATGGCTACACCACCTATCTTTTCTGCAACAGGGGAAAAACACTCTGGCTTGTTTGTATTTATTTAAACCAAACACAACCGTCCTGGTTGGCATGCATTGAGCCAGACTAGTAAAACATGAAAGGTGCCTAATTACAGTAAAGATATTAAAAAGAATAATTAAAATATCATCATTATGGGTTACCCTGACAGATTACCTGGTTGAGCATGTGCCCCATGTAGTAAGACTCAGTCTTTACCACAGTGGCCTAAGTTTGATTCCTCCCCAAGCCCTTTGTTGCATGTTATCCCTCTCTCACTCACACTTTCTTGTCTTTAGCTGTCCTATCCATTACAGGGCAAAATAGCCCAAAAGAATAATATTTTTTTTAAATCTATATATACCTCCATTATTATATATTTGAGTCAGCTATTATTTTAGAGATAAATTTGAATGACAAATTTGATTTATCTTTTTTTAAATATTGTTTAGAACTACTACATAATTATCAGTAGATGACTTTAACCAAGTACATTTACTCAAGTACTGTACTTAAGTACAATTTTGAGGTACTTGTCCCTGAGAATTTCCATTTCATGCCACTTTATACACTCTGTTGCCATTTTTTTAAGTGCAACTAGGTTAAACTAAAATAAATCCTACCTTCATGAAAGGTTATAATGTTCAGTTTTTGTTTAGACCTTTTTTGGGAGAAGTGGTGATTCAACTCATGATCATCATGTTGGTCATGTTGGAGGCTGTAGTTTGTGGTGCTGTTGGATTGTATTGTGTTATACTGAGAGGTGTTTCTCATTGTTACAAATGCCTAAATCACATAACAACCAAAGCCTTTCCTCTTGTACTAAAATAAACCTACCAGTTTCTGTAGCTAATTGTAGTGTACCTGAACATAGCATTGCACATAGAGATTGTTGAATTAACATTGTAGTTTTTAATTTCAAAGAATAACCAAGCCATATTATATATTAAAAGCTCCTATTTTTAATGTATAATATGACCCAACTTAAACTTGGTTTTCAAAAGTCTATTTAATTCCCTGTGTTCATAAATGCACTTTAGGGATGTCCACCATGTTGCATCAGACACAGCCTCAGGTGGCCACACAAGATCACATCCATCAAACACCTGATCTCTACCTAAGACATATGAAACATAACCTTGCCATATTTCACATTGATTTGAGGTATGTTGTTGATCCTATTACGCCCTTAGACCCTTATGCAATACCTCCATTTTCAACAAAGTTTACACTCTTCAACTTCAACTTACTGAAGTAAAAACTATTTTTCAATTAAATTTCTGTCCTCTGGTTTTTCAAAATGTACAAATTCACATGCAAAAGTCAAGTAATCATTGTTCACTGACTTTGTCTTTAACCACTATGCCATCTCTGTGTTTTGGTCCAGGTGTTGTGGAGGTATGGACTGTAACTGCGTCAGTGATCTGCTGCTCCCCCCGGTGCCCGCACTCTGGACGCCAGGTCAGTCCCACAATCAAGCTCATGCAAGGGGTATAATTTCTTTGTTGACCAAGTTTGCGTAAAGTCATGCATTTTTTAAAATAAACCACTCATGCATCTTCAAACTTCTAACTCTAGACCCGGGTCACGTGTGTGATAATGAGCATAACCAGACAGCCAAAACGAGCAAATGATAAAACATAACCATCACCATAAAATGAATCTCAAACTTTCAGCATGATGCCTGATTCCCTTTGGGATGAGTCAAAAAACTACTTAAATCCATCTATGATGTGCATACAGTTGGCTTTTAGAATTCAGGCCTGAGCAGCATCAATCAGATCTCTCCCAGCGAGCTGTCATCATCTCACTGACCAATCTGTTGAGGCTAGAGGGCATTAGCACAGACTAACATTGCTCAAGGCACGTGCTGTGATATTAAGCACATCATCCCTCACCTCCATCAGTCATTCCGACAGCGTTTCCCCCCCCCGGCATGCGAGACAAATGACAGGCCCTAACCTCATCCTCCTCTCTTTCCTGTTACCTCTGCCCAGGGATCGCCTTCCCAGACTGGGCCTACAAGCCTGAGTCAAGCCCCGGTTCTAGACAGATCCAGCTCTGGCACTTCATCCTGGAGCTGTTGCAGAAGGAGGAGTATCAGGGGGTGATCGCATGGCAGGGGGACTATGGGGAGTTTGTCATCAAGGATCCAGACGAGGTGGCTCGGCTGTGGGGGTTAAGGAAATGCAAACCTCACATGAACTATGACAAGCTGAGCAGGGCACTGAGGTATGTGTTTGTGTGCGATGTAATAAAATGTCAAGCAACAACACTGTTGGTATCAGAAAAACCAAGATGTTTATCATGCTGCGGGTTTACATAAATTGTTTACTCTTGTTTGGCTGAATCCTCACTTACGTCTATCTTTTTCATGTTGGTTTAATGGAAAGATAAAGGTGGGGCTTTTCCTGGGGAACGTCAATACCCTCACTTTCTCCTTATCTGTGGACATCCTAATGGAAAGTTCACCATTGAGCTGCCAAATAAAAAATTCAATAGGGATTTCAAAATTAAGCCCCAGTCTGAAATTGCTTGGACTTCTTCAGAGTGGAGAATGGGGAAACTGCTTGGCACCAAATTTGCCGAAGGTGATTAAAATTATACCGTTCATTCTCCATACCTTCAGCAGTTTACACCCCAATCACACACACAGTTTTCTCATGCAAATACATACCCCGACTTGTTTCACTACCCCACCACCCTCCCTTTGCTTTCCTTTGGCCTCTTGTTAATGGGGGCTGTCGTCAGCGTCTAATTGTTATGAATTGGCTGGGGCCACAATTAGCCTTCTTAATTAGCCTCACTTAATTGCTCAATTAAGGGGCACGGCACAATTGCCACGCAAAGCAAAACACATACACATCATTGCACTGGGCGCAGCCACTGTGAATACATGCTGATGCCTACATGCTGCTGTTAGTTTGATATTGTGTGTCTGCATAATGAAGCGTTGCTCACCAGTATTTAATGCTGAGGTTGTCTAATGCATTCTGTATTTGGTGCACTCCCTGTGGTCAATTTATAACGAAGAAATCTAAGTGCTGAAAGAAATGGCGTCTGAGATTTGAACTTCTGTCTCGCGATAAGACATCCACAGGTTTTTCAATTTGCGACTTCCCACATTCCCCTCTCCCCCTCCCCGCAACGCTCCCCCACCTGAGCACTCGGCTCCTTTACCTGAGCCAGATGGCTCCACGTTTTGCCTTTACTGTTGATCAGCTTTGCATCCTGGCAGACTGTACATTGTGACACCTCAGTGGGTGGCACAGGAAACAGGCATGATGACGGCTCTACATGCCCAGCGGGATACACCTGAGGTTGTTACCATGGAGACTGCTCTTGTTGTCTTTGTAAAGGTGCTTTACTGTTGAAAACAGTGGCAGCTTCTCAGTGTCATTTACATTAACAAATCACATTCGTGGAATATTATCAAGTCTAAATGGCTAATGATGATTCATATAAATACCATCCTTCCTAAAATGTAGTAAATTATTTTTGCTTTGACAGTGACAAATGTGTGTGTTCTGAATGAAATCAATGTGTTTACAGCAAAGAAATACGCTTGGTTTCTCATTTTAAGACACCAATATTTTCAGGATCATGATAGTATCTTTTCAGTTATTTTAATGCAGTAATCCATATCATATTATATGTCATAATATAAAACCCATTATATTTTTTAATTGATAAAATCTTGTGCATAGTGAAAGTTAGTAGGAAAGTTTTTTCTTTTGTTGTTTTTGTTCTATGCTGTAAAGGGACTCTGCTTTTTTGCCTTTTTGTCTGCTAACAGCTGAATAAAATTTCCCTTTAAAGAACCATATTGTATTGAATCAAGGCAGTCAGACAGACATGAATTGATTTGAGTAAGGAGGAGATGAATACGAACAGTGGGAAATCCGCCTCGCTCTCGTCCTGCAGCGCTGAATTTGTTTACTTATTCATTTCTGTTAGCGATAAGACACAAAACCTTGATGCGAGCATTATATTAATCCTTCCCTCCTCTTGTCTTTTTCCTTTTCCTTTTTCCTTTACACACACTCTATGCCTTCTTCACTATCCCCACCTCCTCCTTTACAGGTATTACTACAACAAGCGAATTTTGCACAAAACCAAAGGGAAGCGTTTCACCTACAAGTTTAACTTCAGTAAGGTTGTGTTGGTGAACTACCCCATCCTGGACATGGCCAACTCTCCCTTCTTTCTGGCCCAGAACCACTTTAACGGGGGCTCCACCGCAGCAGATTGCAGCCCAGAGGTACGAAGGGTAGGATGAAGGGACTGGGAGAGGGTGGGATTGGTAAAGGGATTTATTTTGTAAGATAAATATATGCAGTAAATGAAGTATTAAAAAGACTGAAATTTAAAGTCAGACACATTTAAGAATACAGATTGAAATCTGCATTATGACCATATTTGGTGTAACTCCTTGGTTAGGTGTGTCTTTATAGCAAGTAATAAAAATGGTTCTCAAATACACGGGGAATAAAAAGTTAGATAACCAATAAAAAGAAAACAGAAGAAAAAATAGCAAAACACAGTGCTCTATGCCTTCATTTTTTATGAATAGTGATTTAATTCAGGTAACTGAAATCCATTTCACTCTAGTAATTTTGCTGTTGTTTCTCAGGCCCCTGCTGTGTATTTGCTTCTTACAAGAGAATGTGTGGTAATCGTCTTGTCTATCTTTTATTCACTAACTCTAATGGTAATAGAATATGTATTATAGAGAGATTGTACATTTTTTACAGAGATAAATGGTATCAGAATGCTGAAAGAAAGAAAAAAAAATTCTAATTTAGTTGAACTTTTCTTGAAGTAATACTATATTTGGAGAAAATAAAACAATTAACAAATCAATTTAAATGTGTTAAAGTGTACACATTGTACACAAGTATCTTTTAGTGAATGCCAGTGTGAGGATCATTTTATTTTAAACAACTAATGTCCTAGAAGCTGCACGTAACTTGAAAGTACAGTAAGAGAGAATCATCCATCATATGTCTGCGCTAGCCTTAAGATGGGATAAGGAGACACAGACTGTGAAGGAGACAGTGGAGGGGGACGGTTTAAACTTGTCCTTAAAACAAAAGGAGGCGTTATCCCCTCCTTCTCTCATCCCTGTCTCCGATGGCGTATCCATCTGTCATCGATTGAAAATCAAAGAAATAGAAAGCAAAGGGGTCGCGTCAGATCAGATCAATGGCGGGTCATTAATGCGGTTTGTTAAGCAACGCAGATCTCGCAGCTTGGGAGTACAGTCTCGCCTTTCAAACTTGGGGCTGCGGGGTGACAGTTACTATTGATCCAAAGTCCTGCTAGGGGGAAAAAATCCCCCCTTTGTCCCCTTGATTCCTGAGATTCAACTGTTCCATTTATTTTACCTTGTCTCCTTCTCCTTCACGTCTTTAACACAAAATAAATGCAGCCACCGAGACACACACACACACACACACACACACACACACACAGCTGCCCTACATCCTGAATGGATGTCATTCTCTCAGACCTCAGTCCTATTCGTCCTGTGTCCCTTCACGCAGGACCAAGCCCCACAATCCCACTCTCTCCTTGTCATTTATCCTTTGTGCCCACAATCTTAATCGCTGGTCTCCATTTGACTCTGTACTCTTCCTGCCTTTGAGTCTCTGAGCCTCTGCGTCCTCCTACCTCCCTTTTTACCCCGAGTCCCATGACACCCTTTTTAGCCTGTCCTTGCTGCGACTGTGTCACTGTTTGCATCACACTCTGCAGGGTGTTGCTGTCAACATGTGACTTTACACCGCACAATGCAGCAGCGCCATCAGGGCAGATTTGTAGCAATATGTGTGTTGGGAAGTTCACAAATTAATTTAATTATTTTTCCTTTTTCTCTCCCTCTTTGTTGCTCAGGCCATACAGTCCCTGTTTCCTCGTTTGCCAGAGTCTGGCAGGGGAACGTCCCTGTTTGATCGTGGGACCACAGCACCAGGGCCCGAAGGAGACAAGCTGAGACTGGATGCATTCCCCTTCCTCAGTTCAGGTGAGCTAATAAAAGTTAGTCAAAAGTGCCACTGCAAAAATAGGAATCTTTCAGTAGAGACAAAGCCTTCCTCATTCCTCATTCAGTATAGGCAGCAAACAGACCCTCTTAAACAAAGGAAGAAGGAGAAGGTAGAGATAAAGAGGAGAGCAGGGAGAGGAATGAGGATATGGGGAGACATGAACATTTATTGTTAAAGGAAATGAGAGAGATGGCTGTCCCATTGCAGTGAGGCTGTGCTTCAGGTGAGAGAGGCCAGGTTAGATGGTGAATTATGCATTTCAGCGGTGGTAAGAAACAAGTTGAAATAAGGAGAAATCATCCACCTTTTCAGCATTATTTTCTGCAGTTTTCCTCTTCTTTCTCATTTAGTGTCAACAAACACAGTGCAGATTTGTGGATTTGTCTGGATACATATTGTCTGTTAATGTATCTGTTGTTTGTACTTCTCCACGCTCTATACGTGCATTAGAATGTGTACGAATGTGCAGGGCTAGAGAGGCAATGTGTAAACAGATGTACTCGCACACACACATGCCCTCCTCATCACACAACCTGCCCCCCCTCCTTCCCCACTCTGTTTGTCCTCAGGTCCTATTCCCCCCTTCTTCCCTTCTCACCCTCCTCTCCCTCCCATGTGTCCCTGCTGTCCTAATCCCTTCCCAGGCAGGAAGGCCCTAATTGAGGGTGCAGGCTTCAGTTTGTGGCCTGTGGGCGCCCATTACTGTGTTTTCATAAGCAAGTGAGGCCTGCCTGACTGATTCAATATTCATGTGTCTGCCAGCTACTCCTGGCCCAGCACGCAGAGACTTCACCACTGTCAAATTAGCCCTGCATAGTAAATAACAGAGTGAAAGAGAGAGTGAGGTAGACTGAGAAAGGGTGAGGGTGCAGCAGAGAGAGAGAGAATGTTTGAGTTGGTTGTCAGTTGGAAGGAAGTACAGTAGGTGGAGAGGCAATGCTTTTGTTTGTTCATTAAAATTGTATTCCAGCATCACCCCAAATGTACCCCCTTTTGCTTATATCAAGTAATGCTCACAAGGACCTGAATTCAAAAATGGGGCTATATTTAATTGGCTACATCTTAAAGTTAATCTAAAATGGTACATTGACATGTGAAAACATTGGGGGGACAGGAGGTCCCCAGTTTGCAAGTTTACCTTCTGTCAGAGAATTAACCTCTGGAAGTAAACAGACCAGGGTGCTGATGCATTCTTTATTATTTCTCAGCTAACATATTTAAACAATGTGACTGTCACCACTGTGATGATGTGGCAACCCATCTCATTAACATACATCAAAACACAATACAATGTTTGGAAGATTTAAACTCTACTTGATTAGATGTAGTGCAGCATCTTTGTGATCACATCTGGTTTTCAACAGTGTGAAGTGGGTGTACTACTCAGTACTGGCATGCATAAATTAACCATCAGGTTTTTTGTTGTTGAAAGCAGCCGTGCCAGAATTGGCCCCTGTGGCTTCTGATTATAATTGCTAATACCGATGAGCATAATTAGTGAACATTTTTGGATGTTGTATGTCAAGAAACCTTTGGCCCTTCTGAGAGCTAACCTCCATTTCTGGATTTTCTCTGTCCTAGGTGCCCCGTGCTACACCAAACCCCCGTCCCTGCTGGGCCCGTATCCTCGCAACCCACCCTTTGACTACCCCTGGGGCTTCAACCCCTACCTCTCAGGGGCCTTCTCTCTCAATAACTGCCCCAAACTTCCCCCTGGCTCCCTCTACCCCTCCCAGTTTTACCCCAACCCTTTGCAGAGCAGCCTTTCCCAGCTGCCTCACCCCTTCTCCTCCCTGCTCCCCCCAGGGGAGGCAGGTGGGGGTGAGAGAGGAGCAGCGGGGCAAACCGGAGGGACAAACGGCACGGCGGGTGGTCAGCCAGTCAGACTCTGCCTGCCACCCTACCCAGGGAGCTTGTCATTGGGTCGGACGGACATTGGCAACGGGGCGTCTTTGGGGGAAAGGGAAAGGGTGGAGGCCAATCCTCTAGGGACGGGGCTGAGTCTGGGTCTGGGAGCAGTCGACCTGGGAGCCGGGACTGGGACAGGCCGGCAGAGCCCCACAGAGAGGAGAGGAGGGGTGAAGCAGGACCTGGAGTCCGACTCAGACCTGGAGATCACAGATCTGAGCGATTGCAGCTCGGACAACGAAAACGAGCATGAATTCAGCATCAGGAAGGAATCCAGCCTGGGCCACCGATCACAGATAGTGTTGAATGGAAAGAAAGGGAGCGTGCTGCCACCCATCTCCTCTCTTCCCCCGACAGTGTCCCCACATCCTCTGAAGAGCCTGATGCCCATCAGTCCCCCACCCCCGTCCCTGCCTCCGTCACTTTCCCCCTCTGTGGCTCTGCATGAAAGACACAGGGAGACAGAGACTCTCAAAATGATACACAGCTAATACATTTTCTCCCACGTCCACCATCTTGCCAGTCTGAGCTCTGATAACTCTCTTTTTCTCTCCTTTGTTTTCTCTGAAACACTTTTTTGATTTCAATTGTCAAACCCCCGATCACTCTTGATAGGTACTTTTTTCAGGAAAAGCAGTTATGTTCTTTACTTCTAGAATAACTGTTTTCCTGTTTGCTATGTAAGTGTTTAACTTGCCTACAGTCCATTAAACTACCGACTCGTCCATCTTAGGACATATAGAGCATACAGTTTTTAGGACATCAGCTGTCTTTATTGCCATCTTGTCCTTTCTGTTGTGATCTCTCACACCAAATGATCCCTCCATGGTTTGTAGACTTGTTTTACACGTTGCCAGCAACTACTCTACAACGTGCTGTCTGCAGCCGAGCTATGATAGAAGGCAGTGAGGTGGTAAATTACAACACACCAATGCTTGCCTTGACAAACATTAACAAACAACATCCCTATACCAACAGAACAGAACAACAAATAATGCTCAGATCGATCCAATTTTACAGATTTGTCCTGTAATTCTTGAGATTTAGACTATATATATAAAATCACTATGACTTTTGAGGCATAGTCAAATACTGCCACCTCGTGGTCCTTTCAGTCAATGTCTCCTACAATAAAAACACCTATCCTCCGTAATCCTGTGAGTTAAATTGTTGCCGCTACATTTATTTTGCACTTACTTTAAAATGATATTGTTTCTTGTGTGTTAATTAAAATGTTAAATTCCATATTTCTAAAAGTTTTAACTGTGATTGTCTGTGAGTATTTATTTTTGCCCTGTGGTTCAAGTATTTCCTGCACAAGGAAGGGAAAGGAAAGAAAAAGAGAGCAGAGGGAGCTTGACCAACCTAGAAATTTGTATGAATATTTCAGTGTATATATTTTATTATGGTGTACATTACATTTAATTATTATTAACTATGATAAGATTTAGCTGTATTGTTGTGATTTAATTCAGTATTTAAACATGTTGGAAAAAGTATAAGCTTAGGTGTATCAAAGTTTAAATTATTAATGGCAGAAGATCTGCACTCTGAAGATGTTTTTCTATGATGAGGACAGCGTTCACACTGGGAATTGTCTCTGGTTTTCTCGACCCCAATTAATTGTGCCCCTTGGTCATTTTTGCCAGATGCCCAATGTACAAACCCTTTGGGTTCAAAAATATGCCGGTAGACTTATTTTTATAGTTAGAATTCACCCAGTGTAACTGTACTGTAATTAGTCAAATGTGAATAATATTGGTCTTTGCGTTTTCTGTTTTTAAATCCTCCCCCGAAAATATGTTTTAATTAATTTTCAATCAGTGTTTTTTGTCCATGCCAGCAGCGGTGCAATTGGTTTTGCTTGAGGACATGAAAAAAATAAATAGTTTATGTTTGCAGATCTAATGACCAACATCCTTTCTCTGGCCCTATTTCTCATCACAGAGTGAACATTAAACCATATTGTACAGCTTCATAGCCTTTATAGCCTATGGTTTGTCAAACAGTGGCGGTATGCTATTAGTTGTGAAAGCTCTATTGTAAACTTAATGTAAAGCTCTATGTTTGTTGAGTTGCTACAGGAAAGGCCTCCAGTCACCTCCACATGGAGTACACTAACTAACAGCTGTAAATACTGTTTCCTTAGTGTGTGTATGTGTGTGTACACATCCAAAAATGACAATGCAGTGGTTTTACCTGTCATCTCTCTTTGTTTTACTGTAAAGAGGAAAAATGGAAAGTGCAAAAAAGAAGAAAAAGATGAATATCTTTAAAAGCAATAAACATTATTCTGGATAGTGAACTGTTGTTGACTGAGTTTGTTGGATGGATTCATTGTGTGATGTCGAACAGCACAATGTCAGGTGGCCCTAACATCATTATGTTTGAAATTCATCTAACACATGCAAGGTGAACAAAACCTTGATACACATTCTTTTGGAAACCACAGTATATTAAAATATTTATAATGAAACTACATTGTTCTATCTGTTCACTTTATATCTCCTGTAGTTAGTAAGTCATATTATAAATAATTTTGATTGTGGTTACTGATTCTAAATCCTGTTTAGTTTTGATGACAGAAACAAAGTTATTAAAAAAAATTAATTGCACTGCACTGATATTAATAAAATAAAAAATTAAATTTGTGGAAATCTGATTTAATTTTTTTATGGATTTCTGTCAAAGCAGCCCATATTTTGTCCTCACTTAATTAGATTATTAAAAGCAATAATTTGAATAATAAGTTACTGATAAGAGAGTAAAATATATTCTAATGCTAATGATGTGTGTTCTTACAACTTACTGGTAATTTTGTGCATTAAAGTTGTTTTCTGTTTTACTTTCACTGGTACAGCAATTTGGTGAAAATGTACCCACTCTTATTTAGAAAAAAACTAATGTAGAACATGTGCTTACAGGACATTACAAGGACACCCGTAGAAGGCGTAATGATCATTCAACACATTTTTTGGTCTTATAGACCTATGCCATATAAATGCATTTGGCTTCCCATTAATGATAGAAGTATTGTAGCAGCTCATTCAACATATGGACTGATACCTGCTCTTTTATCTTCACCTTGCACTGCCAATATGGAAATTAATAGTTTGAATTCATATCCAAATTGTGAGACAGCATCTCCAAATGTTACCAACACCTTACATCCAAAACTTTACAGTTGTGACAGTCAGTGACATGATGAGGTCTGAAAACAGATTTTAAGCATATTTTCACAGTTTAAACATAAAGGGCAAGATGGAGGAATGTTTGTACATTCTTACAGTCAATTAAACAACTTTACGACCTCAGCTATCATATCTACAATCTCACATCGCCATACGAAAGCTATTACAAATGTGAGATTTATTAAGGTTATAACCACAATACAAACAACAGAGGATGAACCTGGAGGGAACGCAAATAGATGGTTGAGTCTAGTAGGAAGTGACAGGACCTCATTATAGTGCAGTTAATTCTCAGCCCAACGGCCAATCCTGTCGTCTGTAAACACTTTATCTAAGGACGTCACCAAATTATCTAAGGATAGATTTTATATCAAGGACAAGAAGTCAAGACAAGTGCTCAAAATGCGAATATCTACAATTGAATGGAAACTGGTTATGACGAAGATTCATCCTACCAACTGGGATACCTGCGTGAGGTAGACTTTCTATGATATGACTTTCTGTCAGATCTCATGGGTGCTTTATTTTATAATTCGTTTATAATTAGGACTTTCACAATCAATTTGTTCCAAATGACTTCATATAATTGTTTTATGTTTTAAAAACAAAAAAACAATGTATTTGGGACCCCAGTCAAAAGCACCCAACTGCTGCCTAAACTGTTTTATTGTATAAACTAGAATTGATATATAACATTTTTGCCATGGGTCCTAATTTAAAGTAGCCTATCACACTCTATCAGGGGGTTTGAGGCACATTGTTAGTCATTTGGAAGGTGACAGATATATTTCATCATGTACTCTGTATATTGTTATTTTACACAATATCCAAATTAACTAAAACTTTCCTGAAATAATATACTTCAGATGATATTTATAACATAAATAATACTGTTCAAGTATACTATGAATATTATCAAGTCGTGCCTATGTTTCTCCACAAGGTGGCGGAGGAAGGCTAGGATAGAAGTGAGATGAGTAAGCAGGTAATAAAGTTTGATTTGAGCAGTCAACTCGGTTAACAGTTGCTTCGATAACACGACAGACTTGCCCTTTATGATCTGTAATCTGTTCATGGGTTCACAGTATTGTGTGTATTTTATTCACGGGCGAATATAAAAATGTACTACATTTCATAGCACATCAGCTTTGGAAAAGAACATAAAGTGAAATGATGTATGCTAAATACAGTTTGTTTAGGAGATAACAGTAAGAAAGTAATATAGTAAGAATACAAATGTTCTGTTCGCTGCAGGCATCTCAGCCATTAATGCTAGTGATTAGAAACAAGTCAGCTTTATGCAGGGCTCCGATGTTAATGTAGGTTATAGGCTAATAATGATTAAAGACCTGTTTTAAAAAAAACATTCACAACACGTTGACATACCGTAGCAACATATTTCGTAAAGACCAACATGTAGCTTTTACAAAACACAAAACCATGTAAAAACGTTAACATCACGCTTATAAAATATGTATGTGCTGTGGGGACAAGTTACTGTGTAACACAGTGCGGAAACAACCCGTTTTTAGACGGTTTACTTTTTCATTTTATGAACTTTCACAGTCGAGCTGTAAAACTCAAATAAGCAAATAGTTAGGCTACATAACATCCAGTTTTTATTGTGCTCGGTTATTCTGAAACGCTTAATCTTTACTTTTTATCCACCTTCTGTTAATCACCCTGGGCTTTCTTCCTTTTTTTTTTGATGTGTAGCTACTTCCGCGTACAATGTTTTTTTCCCACTGACACACGGCAACTTTCGAACAGGAAACCTATTAGAAGCTTCGACTGTCGCTTACTCTTTATTCACTGGTGAGTATTTTATTTCAACATTAATGCTAACGAACATTATAAAGAGTTTGAACTTTTAAGGCTTTGTGTGGGAAATTTCAAGTCGTCAGGGATGTTTGTTTTACCGAAAGAAATGGCTTATTCCAGCCCGAGCTGCAGACGGTTAGCGCCACATAAAGGAATGCTGTGCTCGGCTGACCGTGCACGACATATCTCGTACTCTGTGGAAAATAAACGAGCTGATAACGGTTTTATTTAACATTGTGGTTAATGAATGTAGCAACGGGACAATAATGACTTAAATTAATAAATTTGAATCATGTATCAGAATCAGTTAAGTGGGTATAACAACTTCAGGTAATTTAGCAGAGTTGGCCCGTGTGTATTTTCTGGCAAAGCCATGTAGAATTTAACGACTTTTTTAGGTCTACCAAACTACAGATCACTTTAATATTCCCTAGGGGGGGGTGTTTATGCTGTGTCACTTAAGTTTATAGCTGATGACCTTGTGAAATTTCATGTATTCTTATCTCCTTTGCAAGAGTATCCTGCTGACATGTGTCATAAAAGTAATGTTTTTGTTTCTCATAAAGAAACACTCTATATGAACTGAATATGGAGCTGCTGTACTTTGTGGTCTTAAATGGTCTATTCTGTTGTTTTCTGCTCTGTCCATTTAAATCAAAGGCTCTCAGCACTGTGGTTATATAGACTTTATCTGTGCCAGATCAAGCTTTTCATTTACCTCTTATTTATTTGTCAACATTGTTTTTGCACACTATGAAAGAAGGCTATATGACATGAGTCCCGCTCCCCCCTTCTTTTCCTATACCATCACTCATCTAATTAGCCTATATAGAGTGGGAGTTTTCAGTCCCAACAGTGTTCAGTAATTAGTGTCTGCATATAATTGATTACCCATGATGATTTTGCCTTGTGAAACAGAGGACATTGTCTATGCAGAATATGCAAGTTTTCTTGCGCTAATAGGAAACTGCATTCAGTGTACATCTTGTGTGGCTTCATTATCTCACTGTAGTCATTAACTAAAGATAGGAGGCTGGAACAGTGTGGATTACGCAAGCCAGTAAACCATCATGTTTTCACTAATCACTCCTTTTTTTTGGCCAGGCTAATTTAACTTATTTGTTGAGTAGCTGTGGCTTTCACTGATGCAAGGTTTAGGTATTAGGCTTTGTCTAAACAAACACATAATTCCATTGAATTTTAATAAGGAGTAGGTTTGCTAATTATTAAACAGTGCCATGGGTGTGTTAAGGGCGTTGCAGCTGGCGGTTTCGGAGACTGTGACGCGTTCCCAGCCAGACGCTGTACCCCAGAGGCCCCATGTGAAGCAGGGCCCTGCCACTTCCTGTTACGCTCTGCTAAACTAGAGGAGCACTGCACTTGTCATCTCTCTCTCTCTCCACGTTTTACAAGTGCAGGCTTGTCTGGAGCCCAAAGGCTACCTTCTCTTCCTTTTAAAGGAATGTTGGCGATTTAATTTGAGTTGCTGTGCAGCTCTCTCCCTCCTTGTTTCTTGCTCTCTCTATTGTGATAGGCCTGCGTAAACTCACCCACATCCACTGTCTCTCAGAGAGTAGAAAGATAAACTTGGATATGGCTACAGTGAGGGATCGCTGCCTCTCTGAGAGAAACCTAACAACTGGAATGACAGGTGTAGGCCCCTACAGTTGGAACAGCCAGGGGGTGTCCTAAGGGCCTGGAGCTGTGTTGAAGACAAGCTAATAATTTACTGTAGTCAGGCTCGGACTTCAAAGCAAACACAGATATTCTTCTCTGGCTGCAGTTAGATTGATGCACAGACAGCAGATAATGAGAGGCAGAGAGGACTGGGCTGCTGTTTTCTCTGCAGGTCGGCAGTGAAATCTACTGAATTTATTTTGTGTGTGTGTGTTGCACCTTACTTTGTCCAGTATTTACTGGATTATGAACCAGCTTAGTTATAAACTGACATTATTGCATCAATAAATGGTTCCTTAATGCAATTTTCAGGGAATAATGTTTATCATAATATACTAAAATAGGCCTTTTCACCTAGAAAAAATGGACAGTTGTAAATAATATGATTAGTGATGGCTGTGTTCCATTTAGCTGCTTTAGTTAGAGGTCCTGGTATTGTCCTTGCTTGATCAGTGTCACACTGTCCTGACTTACTGGGACAATTGAATGGGACCGAGCCATGTAGATGTTATTAGTAGGCTAATGCCTCTGCTTTTTCTACCTTAATGAGTCTGCTGTGAAAAAGACCTATTAAGAAAGGCTAAGGTGGCATCCAAAATCCCTCCCTTGTTTACCACTCCATTCATAATAGATACTTACACTGTAATCAGTGCTAAATTACTACTATAAACATTTTTATAATTTGCATCATTAGTGACAGGTTTTGCACCTATAAGATGCACTGATTAAGATGGAATTAAAAAGAGGGTGCATGTCATGGACGCTACTTTATTCATTCTATTGTGAGACAATATAATGCTTACATTTCACGTTCAGAATTAAGACACTAATGAAAGACAGTTTATGTAGACACTATATAATAACTAGGGAGTGATTAGGACAATTACCAATGGAGTCATTTACTATAGCATTTTACACCATAGTTTATATTGCTATTGCAATGGAAGATTAAATATACTGTAATAGAAGATTTTTGCCATGTTGCCAATTGTAAGCATTTAATGGTATTAGGATTTATAAATAGCTATAAAGGTTAACTCCACTAACTGAGTATTTCACAAATGAACCGTGCCACCCTAGTACAGTTGTATGTTTAGAGTGTAACAAAGTATTATTCGAATTCAGAGCCCCACTACACTCATTTGTACTGACTTGTTCTGCCCTTTGTCTGAGCTGACAAAATGTGTTAATGTAGGCAAACCATTGATTATTTTTTTCATGTGTTCATTTCAGACCACTCACTGTGAAGCTAGCACATACATGGAACTGTTCAGTAGTTATATGGTATCAGCACATTTACAGGACAATGCTTTTTTAAAGTGAAATTAGCTCACACAGGCAGCTCAGTGTATTCACCTGCCAATGTTATCTCTCTGCTGTCATTCAGCACTGTTTCACACACTTCAGTCAAACTAGACAAGCACCCCTGTTTGGAGTATGTGTGGTTGTGGTTGTGTCTGTGTGTGCATGTGTGAGACATGCGAGTCATGTTTGTGCAGCAGTGACATCCCCCCAACAACTGAATGACCCTCTCAGAGACCAAAATGAATGCAACCAATCTCAGCTCTCACACTTAACATTAGGAGGGTTTTCGTGCAAGTATAACCTGGGCTTCAGCAGCCTGTTCCTCACACTCTTGAAAAAAAGGTAGAAAATGGAAAGAGTTACATCCATCTGTCCAAGTGTGAGTCAGAGGGATGGCTGGCTGGAAAGCTTATGTGAGGGAGAGTGAGTGAGAGAGGGAGGAAACGGAGAATGAGCGCTTTCATTTGAGGGTCACAGTGGAAAAAGCAAGATTTGACTCCATAGATGATGTTTACTCTTGATGAGGGAAAGATGGGGGGGTACGGTGGGGTGAAAGGTCTTCCAGTCTGAGTGTTTTTGCAGACAGTGTGCTGCTGACAAGGCAGGCTTTTACAAACAAAAAGGATTCTTGTATTTGTCATATTGTAATAAATGTTGTAACACTAAGGATACATGATAATGATGCTTTTGCAATAATACAGTCATTCATAATTTCTATTTTAATTTTGAAGGTTTGAAGCCAAGATTTACCATTTTCCTTTGATTAAATACTTGTCTAGTTTCCATCAGTTAAGTGTTATGATCAGTAAGCTAAGCAGAAATTACTTTAACCTACATGTCAAGTCAGTTATATTTATATGAAAAACACTATTTTGGGTAATATACTATCTAAAACATACAGCAACCTCTATTCTTATACCTTTGATTCAACAAGATCACATTTGTTATCACATTTGTAGAGCTAGAACACAGAAATACTAATCATTTTTTGATTAATTGTTGCCTTTTAATTTTCTGTCAATCATCTGATTGATTGATTGATTGATTGATTAATTAACTATTCATTTCAGCTCTAAAGTGCCCCAGTGCATTGGTAACAACACATAATACTATAAACTTATTTGACTTTAGGCTGTTTACAGGCCTTGGATATTAATACTATGTGAAAAAGTTGTATAAAGCCTTTCGTGGCTTCAGGGGGAGCTGCGTGAAATCGGATAAATTGACTCAAGTGACATCACTTGAGTCAATTGGGGATTAGGACTACAAGTTTAACAATGAAGAAAATCTAGAGGTGTGGAGTAAGAAAGAAGTGAGCTTACCAGACCTCTGTAGCTCGCTCCTCATCTCTGCTTGAGGGTACATAAGCCGTTCATAACACACTCGATTCTCTAACTGAACTGTTATTGGCCAATTTGCATTGTGGGTAATGTAGGCAGCAGATTTTGACAGGAGAAAGATTTGGGATAGCGTTAGTTCTGCTGTATTGATTATTTGCTTCTTTTATTATATAACTGTCCGTCGTGAGTCTGACAGTGTTAAGTGCAATGTTAAATCAGTGGATTTTGCTTTCTCAAATATGAAAATATTCAGCTCTATGGTTTGCCTTATCTTGAGTGTTAGCTAATCAAAGTTGGAGTTATTAAGTCATTGTAGATTTAAATTTGATGTAAACATTGATTATGATCAGGACAGAGAACTGTCTTGGATAAAGATTGAATTATTACTTGATGCCTTATTAATAGGTATATCCTGAGGGAGAGAAGAATGTTAAATATCTGGATTGCAAACTACTGGCATGAGTTTAGCATCATGAACCAAGGTGTGCAAGTACAGAGGCATTTTTGGCCTCAGAGACTTTGATTGCCGGCAGGCTGAATTCCTTCCAAAAATGTCCAGTATCAGCTTGTTGTTGCTTTGTTTGGTATTTTGTATTAAAATCCACAGCAATCAAACACACACAAACAAACATACAGTACACAAATACACACAACATACTTGTGAATGGATGAGGAGCATCTTGTGTCACAAAATGTCAATCAGATGTTTCTCTGTTTGGCCTTAGCAATTATTGCTCCATACACACACACACACACACACACACACACGCACACGCGTACACACACACACACACACACACACACACACACATGGAAGCAGTTAGGCCAAGCTGGAGGTTTACTGTGAGCTGCCAATCCATGCCAGTCGATTGGCCTCAGCCTATTAACTGTTTCCATGAAGCCGATGACCTCTATATGGGGACAGGGGGAGATGGAGGATGGGGGTGGGGCTGGCAGTTTGTTGGAGCAGGAGAGTGAAGTGAAGAGGCTCCGCAGTAGCTTGTCATTTGGGATACCTTAACGTTATCCTCAAATGCTGGGAAGTCTTGCATTGAGATTGGGTGGGTGGGGTGGGGATTGTTGAGCATCATTAAAAACCTCTGAGAGCAATGTCTGCTCAGCTAAAATCATATGAAGAGAAGGTCCAGGATTTTCTGCAGCAATTTTATCCAAATAAAATCAGATCAAGAAAAGGTCATTGCAGTCTCTCAACTCTCAGAAGAGACATGTTAGTAGGGCAAAAAGTCCTTTTGAAATCAGAAAACCCAGAGGGATTCAACAATATGATTTGTTTGGACCTATAGCTGACCAACATGTAAGGCAATAAAAAGACCTGCCTGTGTTTTCCCTGCTCTATTGGCTATAATCTTATTTTAGCCACTACGTAATGGTCGTTGAATTACATAATTGGCCCTTGTCTGCCAGCCATGAATGCACTGGCTGTCTTGGAGTGATCGCACAAGGGTCCGCTTTCTTTTAGTCTAAAGGTGGAGAAGATGGAGGAAGGAGGTTAACAAAGAGAGAGAGAAAGAGAGAGAGAGAGAGACAGGGAAAGGAAACAAGATGTACCGGGATGATAGAAAAAAAAAATGACATGGTCTTCAAAAAGTAGAGGAAAAAAGGTTTAAGAAGGTATTTACACCTTCACCACAGATGAGCTTCTCCCTCTCGCCGGCATACGCTGATGTCACTTACCATGTACGCACACTATCTTATGTATCTGGCAGGGCATCCTCTCCTCTGTTGTTTGTTTACTGTCAGTGTAGTGAAGAGATTTCTCAGATAACTTTGCCCTCTGTAATGTTCAGACAACTATTCTGTTGCCCTTTTACCTACTTGAACTAACATGCAGACATTCAGTCACATTAGGTCTTGTTATCTTGAAATGTTTTATCTCTGCGAGTTGATAAGAGCCTTATCTTTAATCAAGTTGGTGTTTGTGAAATGATTTAAGATGCTTGTACTGTCTGTTAGGCTAATCTTTTCAGAAGTAATACCTTTTTGGGACTTTTACTAAGTCAGGATCTTGCTAAAGCCAGATTAAAAAAGATAAGCAACCAAGGCAGCAGAGGTTGATATGTCCTGACTTTCAGTCGCTAGTATAGTCACTAGTCATAGTGTCATTCAGCACACACTGTGTTTAATGCCCATGTTTTCCCTCCGCATCTCCAGATTGTATATAGGATAAGATTTTAAAGTCTCAAACCAAATCCATTGTGACCCCGATGACACCATCAGGGTTATATTAAGACTTCAGTCTTTAGAAAGCTGCCTCGTAAGCTACGTTATACAACTGCTTTCAGCGTAGTAGTACTCCCCATGATGTGTAAACTGAATTTAATCTTTAAAGTCAGTAGAGTATACCTTTTAAGTCAGCATTTGTCTGCCTTTTCTCGCTTTTTTTAAAGATAATTTTTTGGGCATTTTAGGCCTTTAATGACATGATGATGGGGAGAGAGAGGGGGAATGAAATGCAGCAAAGGGCCGCAGGTTGGAGTCGAACCTGGGCCCACTGCGTCAAGGAGTTAACCTCTATATACGGGCGCCTACTCTACCAACTGAGCTATCCCAAAAAATGTCAGAAGATTTGTTAATTTGAAGCAACATAATGTGAGATTCAAAAGCGAGTTTACTTGCATGTTTGCAAAAAGTGAGACGTAACTAATTACATTTTCATATTTGCAGTCAAGTGTGTATACAATCTCATTGTATAATTTGCCTCACAATTGTGACATTTGTACATTTTACAGTTTACAATGTTGAAAAAAATGCACAGGCCACTTACACACTGGGCCAAAATACTCACATTTGGATACTTATATTGTATATATGTATAATTTTACCCTTTTTATATTCTTATTCTAATTATCTTTAAACAATTATCATAATACACGCCTTTAGCACACCCTTAAGGATAAGTTGTTCAGAATTTCTGTACATTGTTTATGTATGACAAATAAAACCATTGTCCTTGAATCTTGTTTTTATTCAACACTAGTCATGTTTAGCACACAGCTCCATCCCATAGGTTTGTCTGTATTACACTGAGTTACTTTGTAAATTTACACCAATTTTCTGTGTGTATATATATATATATATATATATATATATGTATATGTATGTGTGTGTATATATGTATGTGTGTGTGTATATATATATATATATATATATATATATATATATATATATATATATATATATAGCATGCTAGACACACACACACACTATAGTCAAAGATGCCTCTGGGTCTGTTTTCATTGAGGTGCACTCTGCCAGCTGGCAGCCAAAACCATTTGACAGCATTTAGTGTGTATGTGGTTGTTTATGTGTGTTGTATTTTGGGAGCAGATGCAAAGGTTGTAAGCTTTAAGCTGTAGGTCTGTGCTCAAACACAGTTTCTGGATGCTTTTGTGCTTGTTAGCCACAGTTTCTCACACTTATGTTTACATTGACTGTTTTTTTTCTTTCTTTCCACTTTTACTGCCTTGTTCTTCATTTCCTGCTACAGCGTGTCCCCTCTTTTAATTTCTTCTCCAAGCTCCTTCTCCTCCCCCTCCCTCCTCACTAGGCCCCTTGCTCCTTTTCTCTCTCTGTTTAGTCTATAGGGTGAATATAGGCTAGTGCTTGCAGCCATGGTCATGTTTACTAGTCCAAGTAAGTTATAGAATTAATACAGGCATTGAAATCAGATAAAACAAATCTGGGTGTTTAAACATGTATATGTTCGGTGAAAGCCTGAAAAAAAGTATTGTAAAGATATAAGTTTGACCAGACTTTTCATGTTGAGGATCCCACTTTTATTTAATTTCTGTTTGTCATGGTGTATCAGTCTCAAAACCATCATACTGCCAAAAAGACATCTTAGTGGTGTCTAAAACCCCATTCAAAAAGCAAATGTTTCAAACCCTGCCCTTATAGGCCATCCTCTCCTTTACACACTTTTCTCATGAGAAATCTGTTCCTCATTTGTTCATCACTAAGTTTCGTTCATGCTGTGTGCGGTAACTTCCTTTTCTAGTTCCCATGTATACTTAGAGACGAGTGGCACAGGAGGTTTGTTTGATGCAGTTTTGTCTGTAATATTTCTTAGAGAAACACTTGAGCTCTTATTTTTTTGGGCTCTTGCTTTTTCAACCTTTCTCATTCTTTGCCTTTTTCTCCTTCTGTCTATCTTGCTTTTCATTCTCTTTTCATCTGATAGGTAAGGTCATACAAGAAATGGCTCTGATAGCTTCCTGAGGAAATTACACCCACATCCTGTCTGTGTGCCTCCCCATTTGCCACCTTCCCCCAGTTTATTTTATTTTTTTAATTCTCCTTTGCTCAGGCACCTCAGGGAGCAGCTAGTGGAATAGCAGTGGTGCTGGTAGCAACCCCCAAGTCTCTGCTAATGAGCCCATGGCCTGATGAGAGAGCCAGATAAACAGCAGTACAAACACAGCAAGCTATAGCCATTAGCTGTTGGACTATTTTTGGACACTGCCCTCATAGCATATAGAGGACAGGACACAGCCTATTGTGACCTAGGGTAAGAAAAGAACAGGGACCTGTACTTATACAATGGCTTCTGTGGCCAGGTGCATGTAGTAAGTGTGAATGAATCAAGCTCTAATTTTAGGAAGATATATAAGCTATGCTAAGTATTCCTCAGTGAATCTTTTACATTTTACATCATATCACTACAATCAAAGTTCAAACAGTAACTTTTATGTTGACTTATTTTTTAAAAACACATAAGCACCTCAGCTGCTGACATATTAGTCACTATCTGAGCAATTGTTACTTATAGCATCTTTTGATTATACTGATGCATAGGTTTATTTCTGTTTTTTTGTTGAAAAATTTGCCCATCTCTTATATATTAGTGGAACAAGTGTTGTTTTCAGCACATGCATCTCATTGTCCTCAGATCTGATCACCGGGGAGTAGACAGAGGACAGTGGTTAAGGTAATTGCTGTCTGTCACAGTTTTTTTTTAAATGTTTTTTTTATACCACCACTCGGAAGCTGGGAATTTTGCTTTTAAAGAGTAACTCTAAACACCAGGGTAAAATCACTAACTTAACTGAAAGTTTAAAGCCTGTTTAACACCTAACCACTACACCACTCATGGTTGTGGTTGGGTGTGGTCAGAAGTGGGCTCTAGGTAGGAGACAAAACATGTTTTTTTTGGGTTTTTTTTGCATATTCACCGATTCCCTCTAGAGCTGGAAAGAATAGATTTAGGAATCTTTAACTTGTTTTAGGGGGTGGGGGGTAAATGTGTATATATATATATATATATATATATATATATATATATATATATATATATATATATATATATATATATATATATATATATATATGATTCTCTGTAAAGAGCCTTATTGTGAGAAAAACATTGTTTATAATGTAACTGTTTACTAAACTTAAGATAAGATAAAAAAAAACTTTGTCTGTTCACACAGAAAATGTACTTGCATTGATTCTGTCTTGGTGTGGATGCTTCTATTTAGTGATTTGTCTGTTTTAGATACCAATGTTAATGATATTCCAACTGTGGGGTTAAACGTCTGGAGATAATTTTTACTGACTTAAGAAGACAATAAAAACTCAGACTGTAACTGATGTGCAATAACAAATTAGATCACTTTTTGGCAAATCCACTTAATGATGACAGAATTTCCCTTTGGGGATCAATAAAGTATTTCTGATTCTGATTTCTGATTCTGAGGAACCTTGTCCTCTGATTGGTTCTGAAAAAAACGTGATCTTAGCACACTTCTACTCATAGAACCACACATTGTGTGGTTCCACTACATGTATAAGCACTTCATCACTTGACCTGGTCATGATCCTACACCACTAAACTTATCACACTCCCCTCTAACAGACCCTGTCATGTTATTGCAGGAGCTTCATTGACAGGTGCAAGCAGTATACACCGAAAATGCCCACTCTTCTCAGTCTGAGGGCTTTTATTAAAACAGTTCATTGTTTTTAGCGGTTTCACAATGGATGTGGGGTTTGCATAAGAGCTGATGTAACAGTGACTCAGTTATTATTAGGCTTGCAGCGTAACCTCTAAGCGTAAGCTGGTGGGAAAAATGAAATGCTAAACTGTGCTGCTGCTTTGGCTAAATATTCAAGAGTTCTGATGAAACAGGTGCTGATTTTTCTTCCGCTTATGTGCAGTATTAGAGCGTGGCCTGGTCAGAGATGAAAAAGGAATGCTGTTGTAAAGACCAGTTGTCATATAACACACACGTGCACGTTCACCGGCAGCTCACCACAATCACATAGGAATGGCCCCCTCCCACATACGTGCTCAGTCTTAAGCCACACACACACAAAGGCACGTACGCTTGATGGCTATCATTGGATTGATGCCACCTGACACTTAGTTAGTAATGGAATGTGATGGGAGGGAGGGGAGGGCCGTTTGGGGGCAGCTGCCAACTCTCAGGAGTACCGGAGCAGATCTTGGTACCTCTGGGACGCTCTGTTCAAATACTGTATACTACTTGTGGTCTTTTCTTTCTAACTCAGCCACGTCTGTATCAGCCAGGAAGGATCCTCGCATTTTGGAGCTTTTGCCAGCTATTGTGTTCTCATGGAGGTGAAGGGAAGAGGGTCTGGTTACTGTTGAAGCTCACAGACAGTCTCCATCTGTTGTCTGAACTGTGCCATATGCTGGAATGTACCACTTGGCTCAATCTGGGCAGAGGAGGCTCTCACTCCTGCCCCTCTATATTCTCGTGCTCTTTAAATGCTGAACAAAGTTGACCTTCCCTACTTCCCTCTGAGACATGCCGCAATTGGCTTTCCCATAACTACTTAAATTCATCTCTTAGAGTACGAACATGTATTACAGTAACACCAATATGAACCAAGACATGACCATAACAAGGGATTGGCTTTAGCATCTCCCGTAATGAGGAGGCTGAAATGCTGCAATCATTAGTGCAACATAATAGCAGCAATGTCTTTATAAGAGTCAACTTTCCTCAAAGTTTAACAAGCCTCTTCTGCTTTTGCATCTTACTTTAGTCAAACTGAGATGGAAAAAGAAATCATTCACTGTCAGTTTAGTCACTATTAGAGCTGCAACGATTAGTCAATTATAGTATTTGATTGAAAATATTATGACTGTTTTGATAATCAATTAGTTGTTTATTTTTCTAGAAAAGGTGCCAAACATTTGATAGGTCTAAATTATTAAATTAAAATCTCCTGGTCTTACATTTTTGTAAATTTAATATTTTGGGAGGACCTTTAATGAAATCTGCTTTAGCTCTATGATATTGTGTATGATATAGGTTTTTTTGTTTTTATAGACAAAACGATGAATCCAGAAAATGATATAAGAAAATGTAGTAATGATTGATAGATTAATTGATCATGTAAATAGCACTTTTCTAGTCTTAACGACTACTCAAAGCTAAAGCTACTCCTGTAGCACAGGAACCATTCACACACTATGGCCGAGGCTGCCATACAAGATGCCACCTGCTCATCAGATAAACACTTACACACATTTACACTCCAATGGCGCAGCATTGGGGGAAACTTGGGGCCAGGGATCGAACCGCCAATCTTCCGATTGGCAGGCAACCACTCTACCACTGAGCCTCAGCTGCCGTCACTCCCATCATTCACTTTAAAGATAAAGTGCGTAGTTTCTGCTGCCCCCATGAGGAACTCAGTGCGTCAACATGATACAAAAGCCTTCCGATAACCGCCCCATTATTTGGAGAGAAATAGGGATGGGTTTTAGCAGAGGCCTCACGATACCATATCATCTCAATACTTATATCACAATACGATATTGCAATTTTAAACATAAATTGCAGTATTCAGCGATATATTGCAATTTATGACCTTTTCCCAATTTCAAATTATGTTCTGCTTCTCTTTGTCTTACATAATATAAAGTGAGAACCTTTGAGTTTGGACTGTTAGTGGGACCTCGTGTTTACAACATTTTGTATACCAAAAAATCACTCAAGAAAATAATGTGCAGATTAATTGATAATCAAAATATTCTTGCCCTAATGTGAATCATATGCTATAGCTTTCACAGTCATGTTGCGTCCATCAATTGTGGCCCAATTTGTCACTTGACTGTATGTGTGTGTCTAAACAAACATTGTACCGACCCATACATTCGTTTTGGGAGATTTATCTGAAGCAAAGGTCTAGGGATGAGCAGGTTTGTTGTGCACTTTGTAAAGCCCTTTTAGGCACATTTTGGCTATACAAATAAAGATAGCTTTACATGTTTTCAGATAAATTAGTATAAACTAAGTAGATGTGCCAACTGACAATTGTATGTCTTTTATGAGGTTATATTGCCCAAATTGCAGAAACTGAAGTGAATACAGGTGACTGACATTCTACTAGATATATATATATCTTCCTAACTCTAGATAGAGTTGTTGTTCCTACGTACCTGTCACTGTATAATGTGCATGAAAATAGTTTTCAGTTGTGCTGTAATAGTGAAGGAATCTCATCTTTTCACCAGGAAATGTTATTAGCTTTTGTTGTCGTGGTGACATAACGTTGTCTTTGCCTGGGTAAGGTGGCGTTGGTGGTGTAACTTTGGTAAGGAGCTGTGTGTGTGTGTGTGTGTGTGTGTGTGTGTGTGTGTGTGTGTGTGTGTGTGTGTGTGTGTGTGTGTGTGTGTGTGTGTGTGTGTGTGTGTGTGTGTGTGTGTGTGTGTGTGTGTGTGTGTGTGTGTGTGTGTGTGTGTGTGTGTGTGTGTGTGTGTGTGTGTGTGTGTGTGTGTGTGTGTGTGTGTGTGTGTGTGTGTGCCCACTGGATAGGAATTCATGAATGACAGGCATGTGACTCTCTGTTTCTCTCTCTCTCATGTCTCTCTCTCTCTCTCTCTCTCTCTCTCTCTCTCTCTCTCTCTCTCTCTCTCTCTCTCTCTCTCGCGCGCCCCAACTAACAGCTGTGCCTCTCTCTCTGACTCTTTACAAGAACTTACCTTGACCTCAATGCATTTCTCAGCTCTCCTGCCTTCCACTTAAACAAATACTGTATTCAGACCCTGAATCAAATTGCGGTCGTTTACACACTCAGATTTCCTTTAGCAAATCTAACCACTAAGTGATTTTTCAGTTCCTACTCAAAGGAGAATTCTGGCCAATTTTTATGTTACTTTCATGAGTACTTTTGATTGAAACCCCCGACCTGAATCAGTGCAGGCAACACTGAGTAGCTGCAGCTATGTGTACAAGCTTCCACTGAGCTGAGAAAGAAAGGAAAGGAGAAAATAAACTAAAATGTATTGCCGCAAAGGCAGACACCCTCCACTCCACCGGCCGCTCAGGGAATTGTTCTCGGCCACGGGAGGCGAGGAAGGCAGGGCCTGGCTGAACACACTTTTCAATAGCAGCTAACAGGTAGCAGCTAACAGTTGGGTCTGTCAGCTAACCAGGCAAGCAAGAACCCACCAGCAAGATCAAGACTAGGTAGGTAAATTAAAACAATGTCTGAGTACACATCTTGATGTTACGTAAGGGCCCTGTTCATGTTGTACAGACATATTAATTGCATTGTGTGTCTGTTTAGAGGCACAAAGGCACTCCAAAACTTGCCCCGTTAACTGCCGTTTTAACTCAGTGTTGCCTGCACCGATTCAGGTCGGGGTTTTTTCAGTCGAAAGTACTCGCATATTTATAGTGATCAAGATTAACATACAAACTGGCTGGAATTCTCCTTTTATTGCTACTTAAACAATCTGCACATCTACATTTACACACAAAATTAGCCATGCTCTATGATCTGTAAAACATCAATCAATTCTGCATATTCAATCAGAATACTTTTTTAATGTCTTGTTGAATCTTTTTAGTACAGTGTAGTATACTTTTTTGGCTCTACTCCAGTACATGTAATTGTATGTTGTAATATTGATATACTGTATATCAAAATATATTGCTTTACAAAAACAACTCAGATTTGTATTCTTCTGGTGTAATATAATAATAATAATAATAATAATAATAATAATAATAATAGTACAAAAATAAAAAATAAATAATAATAATAATAGTCTTTATTCATCAAGCACTTTTTGGGCTTTTTCAAAACCTAAAGCCAAAACTGATAACCCCGATGTAATAAAATACAAAATAAAACAAGACAGTTTTACAACTGGTGGTTGAAAATAAAAGTATAAATTAAGAACTAAATAAACTAAAGAAAGGGTAAGCTATATGATTTATATAAAAAAGGCCACGGACTCTTCTCAAGCAGATTATTCCAGATTTTTGGAGCATTTACAGAAAAGTCTTACTTTATTCATTTACTACCATCATACAAAATGGCTATGAAACTTGGATGTGTAAAGTTTAACTCTGAATCTATAAATAGCTTAAAAAACAAGCATGTTCCTTCCTAACAGTTTCTCAAGGCTTGATTCCCTACAGGGACTATTGGAGTCACATTTTCCTCTCAGTTTTTCCTCTTATTTTGACTCATACTTCTTTACACTCTGCCCTCTGTACTCACCTAGCAGTGGACAATGGTAAATGTTGTACAGTGTTGGCTTTTTGATGTGTTTATGTGTTTGGGTGTTCCCCCGGTAGCGGCGCTGGCCTGGGTCAACGGCCTTCAGAAGACTGAATACAAGAGCTAGGTGTTTGTGTGTTTTGGGTGTGTATGCGTGCAGGGGAAGGGGTGTGGGGGTAAATTGATCACCAATTCCAATGCATTTTTACCCATTCATGGATTTCAAAGGCAGGGATGGGCATACATCTTTAATTTGAGTTTAGTTACATTTTTAGACCTGAACGGTTTACGTCATGGCAGCTAGAGGAGTGTTTTCCTCCGAGTGCATTACTGAACCCAACACTAGTCTGAAAAGCAAGTTGCAGAGGTAAAATTTTGCCAAACTTCAGAGAAAGCTTAAATTGAAGATGCTCTTTTGCAATACATGTTAAACACTGAATTATTCCCTCTTGATTTCATTACCTAAACTAAATGGCCTGGGGGAAGAGGACTTGAGCATTTCAGAGAACACCCCCCATCTTAATAAAACATTCAAAGTTATTTAGCTAAAGAACTTTTTCATTGCAACATTATCCATTAATTATCGTTTATTATCAGCCATTCCCATTAGCCTCATGATGTATTTCAGAACAGAATAAGCTTTACTAAACAAGTAAATATCGCAGGCTTTGTCAGTGGTTCCTCAGATCATAGTTTAGTTCTTGCAAGTCACAAACACCTACATTTTGCTTAACCTGTAGCTGATGCTTTATATTTCTTAGACTTGCTTGGCTCATAAGAATGGCATCCTACTTATAGTAATTAAAGGACCTAATGCATTAATACACATCAGGCCTGTCGGTCTCTTAAGGAGGCGTGATTGGATTCTGGGAAGTTTCCGCTTGATGTGATTTTTCACTGGGAAAGTTTGCCGTGTCTAAACCTTAATCTGTCTTTATGTCTGGCTCTGCTCAGCGGGGAGTCAGGACGTCAAAGAGGAGGCCTACAGGTTTAAATTGTAGCACATAATGTTTACTAATTGTCTTGTGTTCCTCCCCCCTCTCTCTATCTTTCCCTCTCTCTGCATAGCAGGCCGTGTTTGGGGCTCAGTGCTCAAACCCAGCCATGAGCATCATCGGGGCTGAGGATGAGGATTTCGAGAATGATCTCAATGATGTAAGTGAATAAAAGAATGGCACAAGTCAGCTATGTGTAATTTCAGATAATTTAATTTATGGCCTCTCTCTCTCTCTCTCTCTCTCTCTCTCTCTCTCTCTCTCTCTCTCTCTCTCTCTCTCAGGTTATGGATGACCAGTGCACACATTTCAACAATATAGACCTGTTGAAGGAACGGCCAACCCACCTGCTGGTCTTCATACAACATGTCATTCTACAGTTTGACCCAGCTCCTCTGGTGAGAACTACAACTCCCATAATGCAACACCCTGTCAACACGATGTGTTTCAGCCACGTCTTTCTGTCATCCATCTCATACAAGTCTGATGGAACATGAATGAGCCTATTTTAATTATTACAGATGTCTACACAGGCCATGTAATGGCATGCATAATACTTGCACTTTACACATGTCAGTGTTTCCCACAGGTTGAGAATTTACCTAAGTTTAAATAAACTATTCCAATTGAGGTTTATTAACTATTCATTCAAAACAATGACTACATAACATTAACAGATCATTTTGAATGAAATCACTATTACAAATTAAACAGATCAGACTAACAAATGATACAGATACAGATTAAGTGTTGCCATGATTTTTGGCTTTTATATGACTTTTATATGACTATGATTTTTTCAATTAAATCTGGTGGGTTTGTCAAATGTTATGGTTCAGCAGATCAAATACCTGATTGTTATATGTATTAACAAGTTCACCTTAATATACTATGATCAATACAGAAAGTTACATGGCATTATAAATCTTAACGCTGTCTCCTCCTAACTCCTGTTAAATAATATAAGACTAAGGCTATCTAATTTGAATTCTTTTTCATTTTGTTTGTTAGATTTTTTTTTTTTATTTTTTAAGTGTTTTATCCCATGTTTGGGGATCCTAAACACACTGTTTTGTACTATACATGTCTGTGTTGTACTTTTTAATATCTAATCTGAACAGATTTCTGTCACTCAAACAACTCTTAAGATGTAGTTCAAAACCTTTACAGCCAACTTAATAAAATCTTGGGTTTTATTCTAGCTTGAGTATGTTTTAAGGCATTGAATATGTTTAAAGAACTCAGTGATTGTGGCTAAAATATTTAAATGTTATTATTAAATAATTAAAATGAATTTGCGCAGGAATGAGCTTCTACTTATGTGATGATTGTTCACCCAACTTTAGCAGTATAATAGAATTGTACTGCACAAGAGGAAATTTACTTTTTTATTATTTCAACATGGGTCTTGTTTTTGTTTTTTTGATTATGTTGCATTTTACTTAAACTGAGATGTTTGGCAGCTCCACTGTTCCACAGGGTCCATCAGAGTAAACAAGACAAGGAGTCAGACCCGTTTAATATAAACTAAAGCAGTTGTTTATGTGACACTGCAGGTTTTTCTGTGTAGCGACAAATCTTTGTCTGCAGTCAACCAAGTTCAGGACACTGAGACTATCCTAGCGTCCTCAAAACAAATGATCAAATGAGAGATGGTTTACATGTGAATAGAGAGTGCTTGGTTTGATGAAGAAGAGAAGCAGTGATATTTAATCATTATGATAACACTACAAGAGAAATTGTGCAATTGTGGCTTGTATGAAACATGTAAAACAGCACATATTTCCCTCTAGTTTTTACTAAAGTGTGGAGTCAAATTGATTTATAGACAAGATTGCACATTTTGCCCCCTTGTGTGTCAGTGCTGACATAAAGCATGCCTGTCCTTTCCCCTTTGTTCTGCATGCAGACACCGTGACCCACCCAGGTACTGTTACACCTCCCACAGCCATGACAACCTCCTTCTTTATTACCTCCTTTGTCTCATGGAGGTTCATGTAGAGAATAGAAGTATGTCAGAACAACAGAAGTGTAAATTGTTTATGGAAGATAGTCATAACAGTGTTTACTAATTGAGATTGAAGTACAGTATGTGCATGATTATGGCTGACAATGACTATTATTTTATGATATAATGTCCTTATAATTAAAATACCCAATTAATCTCGGTGTTTTGATGAACAGCACTTAAATTCTTGTCAGCAGCTTGACTTTAAGGGTCAGGTAAAATGAAGTGAAATGAGTTTTTATAATTTGTAATTTTTTAACAGGGACAATGCACATGTTAACATTAACCTTGTATAAGAACAAGGAGAGATGCATTTTACCAGACTGTAGCAGGTTATAGTGCTATTTTCTGCCCGTAGTCCCTTTTATATATTAGGATATGCCGTTATATCAAGAGTTGTGATATCAAATATTCTGTTGATTATGCACACAAGAACAGAAACCTTGGGAATGCATTAATGCAGCATACACAACATTAAAGGCTATTGAATCTTCTGTCTGTCTCTCCTATCAGCTGTGTTACCTCCATGCTGACCTCTTCAAGAACCTCAGTGCCAAAGAGACCAAGAAACAGTTTGTGGAGTTCTACAACACTTTCTTGGACAAGGGTGCAGTAAGTAGCACACTACACTGCATTTCCTGTAAGCATGCCAGTTTAAAGTGGATGCAAATGGTTTAAAATTAATGAGCAACCTGATTGTCAAGAGCACATGAATAAAGTATTTAACAAATGAAATGTATTGTAAACTTAAGGTCAAATAAAAACTATGATCATGAGCATGATGTTAGTCAGTAAAGTTGGTAACAAAACACACAAGAAGTTGCCTGCAACTGCCAAGTTTAGGCAGAGAGGGAGAGGCGTCACATTGATAACATGAGGACACATGCAGTATTTTATTCTCATGCAATTCGTCTAGCCTAAGATTATCACTGTTTGGCAAGTTACTCACGAAGTGTAATATGTTACGCTTTACTTATTACTTTTATAAAACGTAATATTACTTTACTTATTACATAGTATCAAAAGTAATTTTGTCTTCTACTTTATTGTGAGAATAATTAACCTTACAGGAGGGGTCAACTATCAGCCTAACTGCATAACTTCAAACATTTTGCTTTCAGTCTGTCATGGTACGAAGACTATCGCACATTAAGGCGAGAGAGGAGAGGACGCTGCTCTGCTCACAGTGTGATGTGATGGCATGTGATGTTCCCACTCAGATCAAAGCCTTTATATAATGACAATACTTCTAGCTGTTGAAATTATTCCTCTCAGTCATCCTTTGTTTAGCTTTTTGGCTAGTAGCCGACGTGATGGTCCAGGCCCTGACCTGCCTTGCTTAAATTACCACAAACGTACACGTCACGTCACCTTTTAGCAAGCCTACCTTGGACAAAAACAAATCACGGGTAAGGCAGTAACGCATCGTTACTTGGATTACTTACTTATGTAATTTCTGTTTTGGAAATTGTAATCCCTTACACTACTCGTTACTGTGGAAAGTGATAATATTACAGTAATACATTACTAAGTAATGTGTTACTGCCAAACACTAGACATGAACACTGTGTTTGGTTTTAACCACTCTTAACAGATTTGTGTTGATCACTTTTTCTTTAAAGGGGACATATAATGCTTTTCCGTATTGTCTGTCACATGTTATAATGTTTGGATTTTCATGTTAAATGTGGCTAAATAATGATGTAAACCTATTTTAGATAATCCATGTGAGCTAAAACGTTTCTCTGGCAAGGTGCTCCGCAACCCCAAACCGGCCTTCTCTGGCTTTCTATGATTGGTCATCTGCTCCAGCCATGCAGGACTGGAGTGTTTTCTTTTCTTTTCTTTTCTTTTCTTTTCTTTTCTTTTCTTTTCTTTCTTCTTCCACTGCAGTGTTAACATTGTCACAGGTACCTACATACTAATGGCAGTAAAATATGTCATCATGGCAGCCGATGCTGGTAATTTCTTCCCAATTGTGGGTCACATTACTGCTGGGGCATATCTGGTTGTGTAGTATGTGGTTTAGAAGCCTTTATTGGTGATTTGTCATGATACAAAGTCCTGCTATATACTCCATTGCAATAGCTCCAGCTTCAACTAGTTAAACAAAATTGGAGGGCAGCGTAGATTCCAAGAAACACGCTGGCCAATCAGAGCAGACTGTTGCAGACCGGTGTCTCATACAGAGGGTGAAGGTGCAGCAGCCATGGGCAATATGGGAAAGATGGTGTTTTTTCTTAACATTAAAGCATGTAATCATGTCCTAGTATAAACATAATTGTGTTTATTTATAAACATAAATAAACACAAAATAAGTATGAACATGAAAATGCTATATAATAGTTCCCCTTTAAGGAAGCACAGTTAATCAGATCAAACTGGACAGGCCAGTTTTTTAGGTTGGGTGCAACTTTTTGCATCCATGAAGACCTCCATTACACTGTTTGGACTAGGTACCTTGTTGTGATTACTTTACCAGATGCTGCAGATGCCAAATTAATAAAATATCACATTTATGTTTGCATAGTTTTGTGGTTTGAAACACTTCCATTATAGTCCTATAATGATAGACTTCAGGATTAAATCTCCTGTTAGACTCTCCATAGGCTTTTTTTTCTCTCTTTAGATTTAATTTTTCTTCTGTGATTCTTTGCTTTAGGGAGTTGTCATTTAGTTGCTAATTCTTGCTCTTTCAGTCTTTGGTAGTGTGTATTATATAAAAATCAATTCAGATAAACCTAGCAGTAATTGCAACATAGGTATTGGATTATTTTCTCGTTGTGTTCTATCAATAGGAATTTGATATACTGCACAGCTGTAGTCTATAACTTGAATCAGGAGGGACATTGTGTGATTTGTTTGCGAGTGCACGGCTGTTTGTCGGCTCTGTTTACTCTGCCTATACTCTGTATCTGTGGAGCACCCTTCAGTTTCTGTGTGTCACTTGCCATTATTCCTCCCAGGCCTGCACACCCGGCCTCTGTCACTTCTCTGTTATATTTCCTCCTCAAAACTCACACACTGCACATGCCTGTCAGCTGGGTTGGCTTGTGCTGCACTCACTCCGGGCCTGTCTTTTAGTCTGTCTGTCTTTTGTACAAACTCACAGCTTCCTGTCAGGATCGTGGGAAAGCACTTAAGAAAGAATCATCCTCTCTTAACCTCGTTTTTTTTTTATTTTTATTTTTTTAAACCTTAATCTTTTGTAGACCCATTGACATAAAGTTGCCCCTTGTGGTTATTTTCATGTCAATGAAAGAGCTATGTATCTTCCATTTGGAACATGTGTTTTTTCTCTTGATTATTGTTTTATTTCTAATGTTTAAATGACCCCTTGTGGCGATATGTAGCTACTGCACACTTTATTTGGATTCTTGTCAGTTGATATACCACACTGTTCTGTCTTGTGTCAGTACATAACAAAGGAGCAATTATCTAAGTAAGTTTGTTAAGTACACCTACCTCAAACTGTTTGTTTTAGAGAGGTGTTGATTCAACTTTATGATTCTTTTTGAGGCTGTATTTTGTGGTGCTGTTTAATTTTATTGCATTATACAGGTGTTTTGTTATATAGCCTGCCCTTATGGATTTGGACATAATAATAGAAACACATGTCACCAGTTTAAAGTAGAGCCTCCAAAATTACCATACAGTGGAATCAATGCCTCTCAAAAAGTCAAAACTCTACCCTCCATAAAGGTAGGCTTTATTAAAGGACTGTTGTACACAGATCAGAGCGGATCTGTGTACAGCAGTCGCACATAGCAGTCACATATAAAAAACAGACTCATGCATATCAGTAATTTTGTGTGATCTTTCTCAACATATGGGATTTAAATTAAAATCTATTTTGTCTTTCGCTCCACAATATAGATTCTCAGAGTGGTACTACCAGGCAATGTAGCCTACGAATTGGGTAAGTTGTCTTCCTGTGGTGTATTTAGGAAATCATTATATATTCGATAGCCACATACACACACCTCAAACCCTCACTGTGTCTTCTTCTGTGTATTGCTGAGTCTCATTCATTTACTTCTCTTGTCCCCTTCCCTAAGACCGAACCCGTCCAGATCTGCTTCACGAGGACACCCAAAGGCGCTATGCTCAGGAGGTTCAGAGCCTGCAGGCAGCTGAAGTGGCCAAACAGCTGGAAGATTTCAGGTTAGAATCCCCATCCTGACCTCTACTCAGCCAGTCATGTATAGTCTTAACTGTACCCCAAATATTTCTTTTGTAAATTCACAATATTTGTCTCATGTCACGATCATAGTACTCTGCTTTGAAACTGATTGTCATGTGTTGAGAGACCTTATGCTCTTAGTTCTGATAATGATAAAGAAAGTGTACATACTATTTATCTTTCAAAGAAATAAACAAAACTATCAATATATGTTTCTATATCTGGTCACGGCGTTTTTCTCCCAAATGAGTTGTGCATATAGCTTTACTGTTTACTCTGGTTACCGTAGTTACTGCAGCGTCAAAAGGCATATCTGCCTCTGCTAGAAGTATTAAAAAACATCAAATGAAAAGCATTGGAAAAAATGGTGTGTTTATTTAGCTTAAGTTAGACAGATTTTTCATAAACATTGCACAATGAGCAATTTTTACATTTACAAATTTGTCTTGATTTAGTGATTGTCCCATCCTTCCTTTTTTGTATAGCGATACAGTATATTTTTTTCTTCTCTATTTTTTTATCCACTGCTTGTATAATGTGAAAAATACAGGGACAATCCTGGTGTACTAAAAATGTCACTCAGGAACCTTTCTGCTGTATACACTGTACTCAGACCTAACAAGAACAGGTTATTTCTGGTTATTTCATTTTCATGTTTCTCAGAACTAAAATGAAAGCTCTGCCCAGTGAGTGTTTCTGAGGTTTGAAATATTCAGTGAAATCAGTAAACCAGCAACCAAGCTAAAAGCTCACTTTTAATTAGTGACATAAACCACCTATCCTATCCTATCCTATGGGATCTATGTATCTAATCTATTTTTGCGTTCCTATTTGATACATAACCATGATGCTTATGCTTATGTTAGTTTTTTTAACCTGAACAAAATAATGTTTAATTAGGATGTTTTGGATTTAGATGTACAGGATAATAACGTGATTTTTTTTTTGCTAAAAAGCAGTGCACTCAGAACACAAAACAAAAAATGCGGACATCACAGAGAGGATAATGGCAATTTGTGTCTTTCGTGGATTAAAAAGGTACTGTTCTTTTGGAACTGTTGATGAATAGCCATATTTCAGGAATGGTAATGCACTGAGCAGCCGTCATCATCTGTGTCTTCTGACATAATCTGGAAACATGAATCAGTATACTGTATTAATCCTTTTTTCAAATGAATCTTGCCAAACTACTGCCTCCTATTGCTGTCTCTTGCACAGGCAAAAGAGGATGATGGGTATGACACCCAACGAGGCTGAGCTCATTGACGTGGAGAACCACTATCCCACCGACCGCGTCCCGATGGAGATGAAGGAGAAGTCTGTAGCCGAGAACCTGCTGGACAAGATGTCAGAGACACAGTGAGCGTTTCTTTCTTCCACTGCAACACTGAAAAGAAGCATTAAAATGTGCCTATTAGGAATAGTTGTTGGAAGTATTATTGCCTCCTACTATGAAATGGCAATAAGGAAGGAGTTTAGATTGGATAGGCAACTTACCTAGTCAAATCATCAGTTCAAAAAATTAGCAACCGCTAACTATAGGGCTGCCTGATTAAACAGTTGTACAGGCATGTGTACATAACCCCATGAGGAGAGTGGTCAACTGCGACTTCCAAGGAGCACTTTGGTGCTAACAGAGATTTAAAACTAAAGATTATTATTATTATTATCATCCTTTTATTGACACCCTGATAATACATTCAGCAGTTTAAATCGATTCACATTTGGCTTCAATGTTGGTCAGTTTTTGATGACTGTAGCAAATAAGATACCTTTATCTGTTCTTACTTGCAATGAGGAAGTATTTTACATTTGATTTGCAACTCCAACTGGCTTCTCGCACAGCAGCCAAGGATTATGGGTATCATAGTATTTACTGCAATTTGTCACACAAACTTGACAGAAAAAGCATGATTATTTAGAAATTAAGTTGAAAATAAATACATAAACATGAAGCATTGTTTGATTATTCAGGAGACTCTTTTAGATCAAAAATCTCCTGGAACTATGGAACCAGATGAACTAAACTAGATGAAACAATAACTAGTTCTAAACTAAACTACTAACCTTTTATAGTAATTGGACAATGAGGAAAATACTTGTGTCCTCTCCATTCCCTGCTGCTCTATTTCCTTTAAGCTGAGAGAATGATTGTTCTTTCAGATGGAAAAGCAGCCTTTTCTGTTATGTTCCCTATAAAGTTGGCACTACACTTTCTGTAAAGCCCAGTAGAAGGTCTATTTAACATTAGCTGTGCACACATCCAATCTAGTGCAAAGCACACAGAGACAAATCCAGCAGGAGATGGACAAAATCAAGCGCAATCGACTAGAGAGCTGGAGAGGGAACAGTGATTGGAAGAGAGCACAATAGAGTAAGAAGGAAATGAAGAGGCAGAGAGGAAAAGATGTAGTCAGCAGTGCCACGCTGGCAGGAAGGTTCCCGTGGCATTTTGCCAACTGGAGGGAGGGGTGGCAGTGTTGGGTTGGGGGGTTTACACAGTGGAAGAAGGAAGGGGAGAGAAAAGGCCAGAGGGTTATCGATGCTGGATAGCTCCTGCCCTGGACACGTTTAAAGAAAGAAAGCAAGAGATCTGGGGGAAAGTTAATCTATCCTTGACCCCGTGGCCAACTACAATGTGTTATCCTCTACAAGAAGCAAGTCAGACCGAGAGGGAGAGGAGGCCAGCGAGAGGGCAGGAGACTGTCTAACTTCATTTTGTCAGAACAGAGAAAAAAAGATGAACAACATAAATGAAAAGAGATTCATTGTGTGCGTGCAACACCCGTCTTGTGGATATGACCACGCTGTCAGTGGAAGAGACACAAAAAGCAGTCTGTATCAAAGACATGATAATTCAGCTTTTGACTCACTCAGTTACTAACACACAGTTAGATATCTATCTCCAATGCACAAAAGATTCATTCAGTTACACTCTATTCATTCCTCACAATCATCTCTCTATTACCCTCGCTCTTCTCCCACACTGTTGCACCCACTGCCCCCCCCCATTCGACCACAACACAGTGACCTCGCCCCAGCTGTTTCTCATAGGTCTTTCTGATGATGAGAATGAGGAAACCAGACAATTTAATTGGATTATGCAGGGAAATCACAGGGAAACTCCACCCACCCTTTATGTTCATAGCAAAACATGAGTATCCAATTTCCACAGTCTTGCCTGCGTGTTGCATCAGACAAAAACACGGTTAAATAGACATTTCCGCTGTGCTGGATCATTTCAGACGTTGGATTCCCTTTGCAGACAGCTCACTGGAGAGACAAACGAGAGTGGATAAAGTTTTAGACAGCCTGAAGACAATAGTTTGAATTATTTACAGATCTTTAAGAGTACAAGTTGATTTTTAGGCTGTTTGAGTGGACAGAGGTGCAGCTTTGGATGCATCTGTTACTTTTTTGAACTTTATTTTTTACTTTTTTTCTGTTTTTGTGTGCACATTTTTAGAATATGTTCAATAGCTTTTACACTGAACACAATCACACAACAATCAGCTTTGAGTTGGATCAGGAAAAGCTTTGTCACTTCAGATTCCACCGACCCAAAACACACTTAATAATCAGTCGAGCAAGAGAAAGGAAAAATGCTACTTAAAAGGAAGAGGTGAGCTTGATGCTACAAGATGAGTGGGTCTGTTTTTGTAACATCACTGACACCTGTCTCTTTTCTTTTAGACCTACAATTGTCTCGGACGAGGAAAAATGGTGAGTTTTTTTTTTTTTTTAAATGAAGTTTAAAAAATTAACTTGAACGTTCTGTTAAAGTGGGTATCTGTGGGGTGTGGTCAACCCACAAGACTTTTGCATACTGGCTCAAGTGCACCAAATATTCATTAAAATGTATTTCAGTTGAGTTTTGTATAGAAACTGTCCTTTTGCACATGCAAACCTTATGTACATATGTATAGTATGTGTTGCACGTACAGTAAATTCTTCTGTCATGCACTTCTTAGGTTTTTTTTTTTTCTCAGATCCTTTGTGATGAAAGTTATGTTGCACTCCGTGTATTCAGACAGCATGCTCTGTAAAACAAAGACACTTGTGCTTTTGTTGCATGCACATCCCCTAACCCTTAGTCTTTTTTTCTGTCCCATCTCCTCTAATTTCTCTTAACTCCTCCTTTGTCTTTTTGTGTCACCTTTTTCTCTCCTCCCCACTCTCGTCAACTCCTCCTCCCTTTCTGGACATCTTCAACTCTCCACCTCCCTCTTCCCACCTCCCTGCATCTGCCCATCCTCATTTTCATCCTTACAATCTTTCTTCATTTGCACTGTCGATTCTGTGTAAAGTCTCTCACCATTAGTGACACCAGCGGCTATGCAAATATACTTTATTGCAGCCTTTACAGTTAAATATACTAAGGACAGATGCGTCTATAAGAATTGCATTACCAATCATTTAATTATATTCAAATACAATTCCTGCAAAAAAAAATATAAGCTACATTTTTACAAAACACAGTAGTAGATATTATTACTTAATCCCTTCTCTAACTTCTTCTGTAGCCAATCCATCTTTTCAGCAGTGGCCTTCTTTATGAAACACCTTGGAGTTAAAACCAGGGCAGTTGACAGTAAGAAGTCCAGAGGAGGCTTCTTCAGGAGACAGCTGGTAAAGGTAAGCTATCATCAACTATGTAGAAGGATAACATCCCTCTCCTATTAACAAATAAATGAGTAATTAGACAGGTCAATACATTCACTGCAATGCCCTCATAAAACCGTTGTTTTGCTCAGATTTCACTTGCTTTGACTTGTCTTGGCTTATCTTGCTTCCTATCTGTTTTATCTTTTCAGAATAAGAAGGATGAATCCACAAAGGCCTTATCTTTTCAGATAAAGAAGGATGACTCGACAAAAGCCAAGCCCAGAGGGGTGTTTCCTGGCATCCCCAGCTGGATTGCAGGCAACAGTACGTATTTGCTTTGTGTCTTAGCAAACATCACACATGAGCCCCATTATACTGTTATTTTTCTTGTATCTAGTATTTCATTTCTGACCGTTTGTAAATGATATTTGAAAGTATATACAATCTCTAAATGTACACATGATATACATTTTACATGTATGTAAATGAAATGGCATTTAAAAGAACTATATGTAGTATATGGATGTCTATTAATGCTCCGGATATGAGAACATGTTGTCCTGCCCTTCTTTCCTGCTACAGCTGACGTCAAACCTAAAACGGAGGCTGAAGGTACTAGACGTCCAGAGTTCCCGACCCCTCCTTTTTCTGTAGAATGGTCACATCCCTACTAATCAATCCATAAGTCTCCATAAGCATGTCTGCATGTCCCAAATCAAACTGGGAGGGGATGTGGGTAGAGCATTGTGTCCTGGGTTTCAGGGGGGTTGTTTGATGAATTAGTTGTACTGTATATTTTGTAATCACCAGAAAACCTCACACATCTCGTCCTCGGGTTGTGGGTGTTCTTTTGCACAAAACTAACCCTCTCATTAACTACAGAGGCCCTGATTGCACCATACTCATCCTGTCTCTCTGTCTGTCCGTCTGCCTGTCTCACAAAGTCTCTATCCCCTTTTCAATGACTGAAGTGCTCTTGGGTCATGCTTTTCTGCATCAGCTGTATCTATAGTTCAGCTCTGTTAAACTTGTTGTATTCCTCCCCGTCTTTAGCGGAAAAGGAGAAAGTGAATCAGGAGCGTAAGTGTCCAGCTCCCGGCAGAGGATCCTTGACCGATTCTGCAGCCCCTTCCCTCCCCAGCAAGAAGTCTTGTCCCGCCGGAAACCCCTCCTCTGTGCCTGGGTTGGAAGTCAGTGATGGGTCAGGCAACAACATCAGCATCGGCAACAGCCCCGAGTGTTCACACATGGACGGTAAGCCTCCCCATCAACTAGACTGTGTCATATGGAGTCTGGAGGTAATGACTTTATCAGTGTTTAATTATAATCACTTGAAAATTTGATGAATAAAACATGACTACAGCCACCAGAATGACTCTGTGAGGCTGGATTTATAGTAGGCAATGGTGCTTTGAGACAAATGTCAATGCTAATGTGCAGATATAATGTTTATCATCTTCACCATCTTGTTAGCATGCTTTAAATGCATAATGTAATGTGATTTTAAATAATCAATAATAGCTGATTTTTTTAAATGTATTTAGTTTATTAATTGCTTACAAATGCTGAAAAAGTCTTGATTAGTCCTGTGGCACACTCAAGACTCAATAAGATAGCTGTTCAACTAATGTAACAAACCCTTAATAAACATGATATTTGGGCATTTAAACAGTAACAGATTGTATGAAACCAGCGTTCAAAGCGAAAATGTGCCCTTTTTTTGTTGTGTAAAAGATATAAATCTAAATAGACTTTATTTCTACATTATTGTTGCAGAGATATACATTTGTTCATTTACTGGATGAAAGCACCAACTAATTATCTTTCAGCAGAAAAAGAATTGCAAAACATAACCCCTCATTATTTCTCGCGCTCCCCTTCTCTAATCTTCCAGGCCTCTCAAGCAATCGCTTAGAGCCTTCAAGCCTGTCAGACGGGGGCGAAGTGTCCCCTGTCGGGCTGGGAGTAGGGCTGACCGTCGGGGAGCCTCTCTTACCCTTGGACAATCCTACAGAGGAAAACGTGGAGAAAGACAGGTGAGGAGGGTGGAGATGTAGTAATAAAATTAGTAGCATACAGCGAGTGAGATTATAACTGCAGTATAGTGACTCAACAAGCAATTATAAGAAATAACTGAGATTGTAATCAGAATATAATTAGACTGTATGGGAGGTATAGAGACTGTATATATCTAATTACCAGGGGGAAATGGATACATGTCTGAAGTGCTCAGGCTGAGGGAGCGTGGTAAAACTCCCCCAGCAGTCTGTCCCTGCTGTGTGCAAGCTTTTGTCATGCTGCCTGTTGCTCGCTAGCTAACAGAGCCTGCAGATTTGAAAAAAACCCATCATCAGGTGAACTCGGACCCAATCTTCCCTTCCAGCCCGTTGCCTTCCTCTCCCTCATGCCCTCTCTTCTTTTTCCTTCTCACAATGGCACGCATGCTCTCTTCCTAATATTATTCTGTCCTATTTGTTCTTTTGTGTGCATCGTATTGTGCATCTCATAATGTTTACGTTCTGACTTGTTTTATTGGATTCAGGTACTCGTTCGTCAATACAGTTGTTATTTCTTGTAGACTGAGACATTTGTGATTGTTATGGTTGTATTGCACTGATTAAAGATGAGGCTTTCTATGTTGCAACTTTCTACCCAGTAAACAGGTTTGGCATTGAGGTCAGACATTTAACACACAGAAATGGTGATATTTTGTCTCAAGTTTGTCTTAAGCTTTAAAAAAAAGAAGAAAAAAAACAAAATGGAGATTGGCTACTCTACAGCAAGGTTTTAGACAAAGTAATTCATCTTCACACTGTGCTGTTATATAGTTAATACTCAAAAGTGGGCAATAAGTTTCATTTTATATTTTAGTTTTTGTTGCTCGCCCCGTGTGCTTTTCAAGGTGTCTGCGTCTATTGTGGCCAGAGCCCTTCCTATGTCCTGCTTGTCTCCACAGTGTGTGCGGTTACATGTTGTGCCAGGGGCTTTGGCATCTTATTTGGCATGCTACACTGACTGATTAAAACTAGTTTAGTATATCATGTTGGAGGGGTGTATTTGCATGTTATAGTTGCTACTGTGGCTAATAGTTGTTTAAAGGCAGGTGTGTAATGATGTCGTGTCCCGTGTTTTTACAGACGGAAGACAAGGTGGGTGTCAGCGCCTTGACAGACAGACAGACAGACAGACAGACATGGACATGCTTCAGGCCTACGTACACAACATACAAACTAAACAAACAATGCTTACATGCATACACACCTTACATTGAGCCCTGCCCTTCTGACACACGATAAAAACACACTACATGGCTAAGTATGATATTCCTGCTGCGTGTGAAACAATTGGAACAAGATTAATTATTTAGACCTTTTTTTTAAATGGATGTGAATGCACGTTGTGTAGAGTTGGAGAACTGTTGACATAAATGACCAGTAAAGTTGCCTAACTGAAAACTGGTACAGACATTATGTAGAAGCAATGCATTGCTACTTTTTTAACATACTGTTGTACATTGGCTCCCAATAACTCAATGTAGAAAGTGTTGGTAATCAAGTCCTACAATGTCTACAGTTTGCAAAGCCTACTCTATAATTTATAGTCTAACCAGTATGCATGTCATATATCGTACATATTCACTAATTTTCTCTATTTCTTATCTTTTATTGATATGATCTTTTTCCTTTGTAAACAACTCTTTTTTTTGTGTAACTCCTCTGTACCTTAAATCATTTATTCTCCTCTTTCCCCTCACAATTAACACACAATTAACTTTCTATTCTACTGTCCTTCCCTTCAAAAACATTTCTGTTGTTATTTCCACTGCTTTTTGGTATCTCCTCTTTTCATTCTCTTTGTTTCCTCCATCCATTCTTTTGTTCTTGTTTTCTCCTTCCTGTGGCCTCTTTTCCTTTTTTTCTTATCCATCTGTCCTCTCTTGCGTTTGTTCCCACCTTTTATCCCAATTCCTCCTTCCTTCTATTCTGTCCCTATTTTTCCACATCCCGTCCTCATCCTTTCCCACCTTCCCTCCCTACAGTAAGAAAGTGACTCGTAGTGAGAGTGCCCGCGTGGACCGGCACTCCTCTCGGCGCCGTGGCTCTTCCCGGGCCAAACAGTCCCGCTCTCGTAGTGATGTGGACCTCCAGCCGCCTTCTACCTTGACAGCAACACCTACCCCGCTCATCCCCCAGCACCTCCATCCGTAAGATGGAAAAAAAACTCTAAAAGCCTCTCTGATTGGAGAGGTGCACAGCAGGGACCGACAGGCTGTCAAACACTGTCAGCAGTTCTGAAATAATCAGAAAGCAGTTAAACAAAATAGTTGGTAATTATGAGAATATTGATGGCTCAAATTCACCTTGCTCATTCAGAACTATTAGGTAGATCACTTTGAAGCAATATTTAAAGTAAATGATTTTTAAAGGGCAAATGTCCATTGCTTCCTGTAGACACAAACTAAATGAATCACCCTGACTGACAGGTTTTATGACTAATTATTCACTGTCAGATGGATCCATTGACTGGTGCTGTGACCGACTGGGAGTGAGTAACAGTTACACAGCACTCTTATTTTTACTGAAAAGTCAATGTGAGGTCAATGGTGACCACTGGGTGTTTATTAGGTGCCAGCCCTTTATTAACAGTTAGTTTACTTGCTGTTAGTTGACTGTAAATCCACAACACAGTCAGTTGTGCTTTGTCAGGACATATTGAAGCATTAAAACATCCTGAGTAAGCCAACCAAGGTCAAGCTCAGTCAAATTCAGTTCACTTCCTTGTATATTTTTTATTCTTGAGTAATCCTTAACAATGACAGCTGTTGTCATCATGGAGGTCAAGTGGAAAGCAGCTTTGGGCATTTGGTGGTGGTTTAACAACAAGACCAGAAGAAGAGGACAAAATAAACACTTCAAAGTGTAAAGTTAATGAATTAATATATTAATAAGCCTGTCACATGATTGTTACTGTGCAAGAGAAAACCGCCTTACTTTTGTACTTAATAAGTAATAAGTAAATATAATATATTTTTTCTCTTAAGCACTATAAGTTTTATTCCACCTAAACATTTTAATTATTTCCTGTTATCAGGACATTGATACATGCATAGCTTATCTGCTATATACTCTGGCTAGCCATTAAAACACCCTTGCATTATCTAATATTAAAACTTCTCTGGTGTGCATTTAGAAATGCAACAAGCTGTTTACAGCTACTCTTGTTGCACAGCCAACAACCTCCGCTAGTGTGTGTGTGTGAGTGTGTTAGTCACATCACTTGATAGCCACCTGGGTCATACTTGAATTACGTTGTGCAGTAGTAACCAGTCTAAATCAATCGCACAACAAAAATTCTCAGCTTTCACCTGCCTTCCTTTCTTGCTTAGTTTCGAGGGACCACTTTCAGTTTTTGAAGGGGCCGGCCACTCCCCCACCAGCCCCTCCCCACAGCTGGAGGAGATGGAGCCCCGCCTCCTGGAGTTTGAGCATGACCCACCCAACTGGAGGGAGCTGGCTCCCCCTGAAGCCCTGTCCAGTCTCGGCAAGAAGGAGACCAAGAGGCAGGAGGTCATCAATGGTGAGGAGACGTGAGATTAAGCAGCACATGATGAGAAAGAAACAGATGTGCAGATAAAATACAGTTTCAGTATAGGCAATCTGTAGATGTAGCAATTTGAAGATTTTCTTATACCGTGTCTACTCCCTCTCCCCCCTCAGAGTTGTTTGCAACTGAGCATGCCCATGTGCGGATGTTAAGTGTCCTTCAGATGATCTTCTCCAAGCCTTTGGAGAGAGAGGGGCTTCTGGCCTCCCCTGAGCTGGCTGCCATCTTCCCCAACCTTGATGAGATAATTGAAATGCATTGTGAGTGATGTTGCAACGAGGCCTTTTCTAACTTGTTTCATTGCTCCTAGTGTCAGACACATGAACTGGGAAGCTAGTGCTCTCCTTCCATAAAACAGGCAAACCATTATACATTGAATCTAAATTTGTATTCTAAATGTGAAGCTGCTTGTGTGTCGTTGTTGCCAGTGATAAAGTGACCAATCTACTTCAACAGTATATACTGTACGTGGGTGCACAATCAAGGATCAGGAACAATTGCATCACTCACAAAAAATGCTTGTTTTCTGTTGTACAAGAAGTGCTCACTGTGTTTTATATGTACATTTTGTATTTGTTTGCCTGTCGCTGCACATCCAGATAACTTCTACGAGAACCTGAAGAAACTGCGTTTAGATGACAACTTCATAGTCAAATCTATCAGCACCACAGTGCTCAACAGAGTGAGTCATCATTCTCTTTATATTGTCCTATCTCTCTTTTCTCTCAGTATGTGTGCTGCTTTTGGGAAAACCCCAACAGATATGTGCTGACAATTTTATTGTCTTGCCAATAGTTTTGCCAAAATCTGATTTAGTTGGTTTATCAAGTCAGAAAGCTATCTATGAAAGTAAAATATTGACTATAACAGCTACAGTTATATTAGTTGCCAGTCTTTACTCTGTACAATTTCCAGCTCTTTCCCCATCTATTCATTTACTTTTGGCTATCACAACACTCTGTCTGTCTGTGTCTTTGTCTGTGTCTGTCTGTCTGTGTCTGTGCGTGCGCGTGTGCGTGTGTGTGTGCGCGCGTGTGCATTCACGTGTGTTCGTTTGTTCATTCCAGTTTGGAGGTACAGAAGGGGAGTGGTTCCAGAAATTGACAGCTCGGTTCTGCAGTCACCAGTCATGGGCCTTGGACCAGATCAAAAGCAGACAGAAGAAAGAGCCACGCTTCAACTCTTTCATACTGGTATACACACATAGACCACACACACATTGTGTTATTGTTGTTTTTACCTTGTAAAGCACTTCGGTCAACCCAGTTGTTTTTAAACGTGCTATATAAATAAATTGTCTTGACATTGACAACACACACAGAGACATACAGAGACTATTAAAGTTTTAACAGAAAGACACACATGGATGCACTCACAGATGCATGGACACGCAAGAGGTCACATAGGTGATCATGTGTGTGTGTGTGTGTGCTTTAATCCCAGGAGGCAGAGAGTAAGCCCCAGTGCCGCAGGCTGCAGCTCAAGGACATCATTCCCATAGAGATGCAGAGACTGACCAAATACCCGTTGCTGCTGGAGAATATTGCCAAGAACACAGGTGTGTGTGTGTGTGTGTGTGTGTGTGTGTGTGTGTGTGTGTGTGTGTGTGTGTGTGTGTGTGTGTGTGTGTGTGTGCGCTACTGTCATAATTGTAAACATATTTATGAGACCATATGTTTTTAACACAACTATGCTAAGTATTAAAATGGCAAAAGGTGTGAACAGAGTTGTCTATCACATTATATTTAATTTTATATCACAATATCCACTTTCTGTATATTGTGACATTTTATTTGGATATTCTATAAGTTTATTGTTAATATATCTGTTATTTTTGCAAATTAAATACCAGATGAAGACATGTCTGGTGTTCATGTAGAATTTGAAGCTGATACATGTGCTTGTGTTTTCCATGACAGCCCAATGATGTGATGTGGACATTATGAGTAAATTACATATTTGTAGGTTTATTTGTAGATTATTATGCCAATTTAGTGAACCTCATGCCAATCTGCATCAAAGCACAGGATAAATATAGACTAATTTAAGAAACACCAGCAAAACATTTAAACAGTGGATTACTGTCCGTCCCATATTTTTTGGTACGCTCATGATTTATTGTTTTTGTTTGGCTTCTGCTGTGAAAGCTGTATTTTCCTCATCTCTGAGTTTTTGGTCTCTCCACAGATAACTCAACAGAGAAGGATAGGATCCAGCAGAGCGCAGAGTGCTGCAGAAAAATCCTCAACCATGTCAATGAGGAGGTCAAAGTGATGGAGAACCTATTGGTGAGAAACACACAATCCATCACTCAACACACTGCCATGTAGTGATTGAGCACCAATTGGAGTCTTGTAAATTCATTTTAAGACCTCTAAGGGTCTCTGCTTGTTAGACTACTTCTTCATGTGTGTTGTCTGTCCTCTGTCTAACACTTTAACCTTTCACTCTGTTCCCAGACTCTGAAGGACTACCAGCGAAGACTGGACACATCAGGGCTCAAACCCAGTAATGAGCTTTATACTGAATATAAGGTAAGGTTCTTTTACCAAAGTTTGATTGCAAACACTGTTGCACTTTACAGATTTAAGTTTCTTTGATTTTTTTAAATGTTTTCATTATTTCCCCACTGTCTTTTCTAGAACATTGACCTGACTCAGAAAAAGATGCTTTATGAAGGCTCTGTGACCTGGAGAGTCACAAAGGAGAAGGCAATTGGTAAAGATGTTTGTGTGTACACATAATGCATTTAAACTGCCTGGGATTATCTGCTGCAGAAACAAGAACAAACATTTTACACACATTTAAAAATGTGCGCATTATTTGTTATTAATTTAAATTTTAAAATATGTAGGCTCATCTATAATAATTTAAATTAGGACAACTCTCTTAGATTGCCCTTTCATCTGTTTCCGAAAGACAAAAAATCCACAATGGTTTATTTTGAAATATTGAAAAAAAAAAATAGGATCAGATATTTCTGTTTTCATTTCCCTTTTTCAAATTTGTAGATTAAAGTTTGCTATAAAAGGAAACCCAGCTGCAGTGTTGGTCTTTTTTTTCCCCCTTCTAAATCACATTGGCTTCCCGCTTGACTTCATTTTTTAAATATCCAGTTCAATTCAATAACCTAACCTCAATCAACAATCAAGGCCATACGCTATTGGTAATAAATACATTAAAGAATAAATATACATATCTAAAAAGAGCAATCTGAAGTAATGAAGCCATACACATAAAAAATGGCCTATGAGTGATTGAGAAAACACATAGTCCTTATCTTTTCCCCTTCACCATCCTATTCTTGCTCCTTCTTGTCTCTCAGAGGTGCAATGTGTGTTGCTTGGGGACCTGCTGGTGCTCCTACAGAGGCAGGACGACAAGATGGTCCTCAAATGCCAGAGCAAGAGTAACATTGCTGTGCAGGAGGGTAAGCAGATGCTGAGCCCCATCATCAAGCTGGACTCTGTCTTCCTACGTGAGGTGGCCACAGGTAAGCCGCACACAACAGTACATGGACTGTTCTTATAGTACAGTAGAGTACAGTAGTTTCACAGACAAATACGGTCTTTCATTGTCAGATCAATAGCATTCAACCTTCAATGCTGTTGTTTTTTTTTCTTATTCTGTCAGATCGGAAGGCCTTTTATGTGATATTTACCTGGGACAGTGGTGCTCAGATTTATGAACTGGTGGCTCAGTCTATTGGGGAGAGGAAAATGTAAGTCTTAGAGAGAAATAAACACATTTGTTTCAGAAGGTAAATCATAGCATGAACTGTACTCTGATTTGTTGTGTGTGTGTGTGTGTGTGTGTGTGTGTGTGTGTGTTACAGCTGGACTGATGTCATAAAGTCAGCAGTGGATGATCTGAAGAAGAGTGGAGCACCCACGAGGTTGACACTGCCTCCTGGAAGTGGAGGAGCTTCTTTCAGTCCCTCTACGTATGTGTCTGTGTGTGTGTGTGTGTGTGTGTGTGTGTGTGTGTGGGGCACATGCGTACACATTTGTTGAAAGAGCAAAGCATATTCAGCCCCTGCCAAAGTTCACCCATCTGAAAATATCTCATTTCTTCTGTCATTTTCTCTCTGTCAGACTGACTGCCCCTTTGAGCCCGACTGAGAATGGGGGTTTGAAAAGCAGCAGTGGTGAGACCGCAGCGCTTTATGTGCTGAACACTTAATAAACAGTCCAAATTTGTTATCATTACACATTACTGAAAGCTAGAGCCAAAGTTAAGCCTTAAGTCTGTCTGTAGATCGAGATAAGGACAGCAAGTGGACGGATGACAAGTCTTCAGACCCCAGACACAGGCTGATTGATTTCCTGTCAGACAAAGGCTTCGACTTGATAGGCCACTCCAACAGCGATCAAGAGAAGGTGGCCAACAGTGCTTTGGATGAAGGTGAATGAGGGTGCTTCTATAGATGTTTGTTTATATAACTGTTTTTCCTTTCTTTCACAGTAGCTTGCCTGTCCTAATAAATGTGTCTCCTGTGTTAGTCATGTTGCTGAAAAGGCTGTTGGTCGGCAGCATCAGTCTGTCAGTAGACTCACAGCCTGATGAAGAAAATGGAGAGGAGCAATCAGAGAGGCCCAGTCAAGAAATGGATAGCTGTCAGTCAACAGGTAGGCATTTGTGTTTTTTAAAGACATAGTCTGAAATTTTGGAAATAAATCTTATTCCCTTTCAAGTAAAAATTGCAAGTTGCTGTGTTACAGGTAGTATGCCAGACCTGTTGGCTGTGAGCAGTGACTTCCTGAAATCATTGCTGTGAAGTTAAAACACCAGGCACTGCTTACAACCATGAAGTGTCATTTTTCCTCTTTGTTTTTTGGACGGGTAAAATAAGCAAGATATAATGTGTTAAGTAGTGACCTTCCGAGGTGCTCGTAGGCTTTGGATGGAACCAGGCTATCAGTTACCGCCAGTTTCTGTCTTTTTTTAGTCTTTATGCTAAGCTAAACTAAGTGCGTGCTGGCTTTAGCTTTATATTCAGCTTATAGATATGGGACTAGTATCAATAGTCTCATCAATCCTCTTCAGATAAGCAAATGCATTTACCAAAACGTCAAACTATTACTTTAAACTTCATGTTCCGTTTTGGTTGTACAACTTCTTAATTGGGGTAAATGTCCTAATATTGTTTTGGCTTTAAATTTTTCACACAAAAAAATCATCTAAATTGAGGATTTCCCTCCACAGAAGAAAGCCAGGACACAGACAGGGGAGCAGAGGAGGAGAGCAATAACTCTTGTGAAAAAGAAGGTGTGGGGACAAAAGAGAGGAGGAGAGGAGCATCAGTGCGCCCCTGGTGTTGTCCCAGGAGAGGAGTGAGGAAGTGTGCAGGAGGCTCCGCAGTCTGGAGGAACAACTAAAGAGACTAAAGGTGAGGGGAGGTGAACAGAGCGAGAGAGATGAGAATATAGAGTTAAGCAACAAGCAGGTAGTATGACAGGGGCAGATAAAGATGAGAGACATAACAAAAGGTGGGAGCCGACTGGAAAGAGACACGCAGTTGGACATCTAGGATTTCACTGAGGATAACTTAAGTAAGGAGTGAGCTGTGGTATACTTTGGACAAATGGGGCCAAAATGGCACAAAAGAGAAACTAGAGAACAGAAAACCATTTAACCACTGCTGTTATTGCTTGGCTGAAAATTGCTTTGTGAAATTGGACTTCTCTGAAAATGGCTATTATGCCCAGTGCTTGCAATGGGATGTGTCAGAGAAGCAGTGAGGGAGACGAAGAGGATGTTAGCAGGAGGAGGGGGAGGGGGAGGGTGTGTGTGCGCGTGTGCGTGCGTGTGCATGTCTGTCCTCAGTTCCTACGGTGATATTGATTTTGTGTGTGGCAGACTGTAGAAGAGGAGCACCACAAGCTGCAGGAGGCCCTTTCCAAGTTCTCACTGGAGGGGGGCAACTTCCAATGAGACACCATCATGCCACCTGCTGGCCACAAGGTGAGGACACTGAACTGTTTAAAGGATATTATATATATTTAATGTGATGCTCAAGAAAAGTATTGAATTAAGTATCATCAATAATTATCAAGGGCATAGGATAGGTTTTATGAAGTGAAGAGACACCAGATACTTAAAAAAAAAAATTATTGTGTGCCATTTCCTGCAGCATTTCCTTATTTTCTTTTTTTTTTTAAGATTATTTTTTGGGACTTTTCTCTTTATTATATAGTGACAGTGAATAGACAAGAAAAGGGGGAGAGAGATGGGGGATGACATGCAGCAAAGGGCAGCAGGTTGGATTCAAACCTGTGCCACTGCAGGACTCAGACTACATGGGGCGCACGCTCTTACTGGGTGAGCTAGAGGCCGCCCCTATAATAATAATAGCATAACAATAAACTTTATTTCTAAAGCCCTTTTCAAAACAGAGACAGAGTGTTTTACATGGGAAAATCAAGTTACTTAAAATTAGATCAAATCTAGACCACTAGAGAATGAAATGGAATACAAATAGAACAAATAGAAGGTATTAGAACTAAAATACAAAACATAAACAATAACAAATAAATAATATTTGTAATGCTATGTACAGTAAACTTCTGTATTATTAAAGAGCTGAACTGAATTGTACTCTGATTTGTAGTGTGTGTTTGTGTGTGTGTGTGAGAGAGTGTTAGAACGAGAATACGGTAAATCTTAAAAGTGGCAGTTTTGTCCTAATTACATGTTAAAACAAAAGTTTGACTGGGGTCCATTCACAAAAACACCCTAGGTTGCATTTTGCCGAGAGTTACCCTTTAAAGTCATGTTTACTAGACTTGACGGTGTCTATTAGCATCTTTTTAAAAGAATATCATTAAAAATAGGATTTTGAAAAGTCCCTATCCCATCCCCAGTTGAGACAATGCTCATCATCAAGCTCATTAACTTGTTATGTCTTTTCTTCTGTTTAGATTTTTACTGGTGCTGGTTTTTGGAGTGCAAGAGTGACTTTCAGAGGCTACCCTGGAAATTCCTAAACCTGCCTGGACCCTTTGCTGCATTAAGGGGCTTTATGCTGTGTACATGTGTATGTGTGTCTGTTTGCGTGCATGCTTGGTAGAGAGGTATACAAAGAAAAAAAAGAAAACAACAGGACATCCTACTTTTGAGTGGGAGGTTGTTTTTTCAGATGTGCCAAAAAAATGAAGCAATAATTTGCTGTGAGAAAGATGCTGCCTTACAAAATGTTGTGATTGCGATCTGCTGTAACACACATATGCACACCAGAAACATGCACGCTAGAAAATAATGTACATAATTGCCAATAGCAGATGTGCAGTAAAGGAAAAATTCAATGTTTTCTCACCAGGTTGGCTATAAGCACGTGGAAGCCTAAAGGGGGCAATGTAGCGTTTGAAGATGTATTGAAATACTACTGCTGATATATAGTGTTATTTCTAGTCTATGCCAAAGTACCACAGAGATGCACTTTTTTATCAAACCAAGTTTAACCATCATTGTTTTTGTAAAATGTATTTACTCTCTATTCAGTACAGTTTTTAAACAGTGTGGCTTCATGTACGTAGCCCTGATTATTGAAAAGATTGAATGCAAGGAAGTGTGTGTATGTGTGTTACAAAGTTTTTAATTAAGGATGTGCTTGTTTGGCGAGTTCTTACTGTTATAACTTCACATAGAAACATTTATAAATAGTGGCACTATAGATAATCATGCTGTTAATAATGGAGACTTGTTTGTATTTACCGCTTTTATTTATTCCTCTGAGTTCTGTTTGTTGTTGGGTCAGGGAGTTGCATTGCCTGAGTGAAAGTGTTACAGCACTGGGCCAAAAAAAAGATAGAGCAATGTGTTTTGAGAGAAGAAAAAAACATTTGAAGGCAAATCTAGAATGTGTAATGAAGATCAAGGTAGAGAGTGAAGAAGGGAGTAGGGATGGGGAGTGTGTTTGGAGGTCGTTTTGGTTCATTTGAAGCTAGCTTGAACCTGATGGTCATGAAAGGATGTGTCGAAACAGGAGATTAGGATTTGCTCACACTGTACTAGAGAAAAACACACACCCATATACAGCTACAAACACTGAAGGCCCAGTGCTACAGCAGTGTTCACAAAGGTCGTTTAGTGCCAGCCTCATTTCTAGAGTGTCACCTTTCCCCCAGATTCAGAGCTCCTGATCCAAAACACAGACTTAAGACAGGGTTATAAATTGTATTATATGACGTTAGATTCACATGTTATTAGCAAAAGGTTCTATTCTTCTCTGATAGCAATATTTGTATCAAAACTGAGCTTGTGTCTTTGTATTTTATTCAGCAGTTGATTGTAATTATAATTATGATGATATAATTTCTAGTAGTGGCAGAACTGTGGCCGTGCACACAGGACCAAAAACATAACAAAGCACCGTTAGATCCTCACATAAGCTGTAATTCTCTTAATGACTTGCTTCACCTGTGTAGCAACATGTGTCACTTACAGTAATGTAATGTTGATGCCGGAGTGATGGCTCACTTGCTTAGCCTGCAGCTGCTTTCCCCTCTCCCCAAACTCCAACATGTTGCAACTTAAGTGAAAGGATTTTAAAAGTACATAGAAGAAGGAAGTATTGGTTTTCATAGAAAAATCAGAGATACCAAGATGAAGAATGTTAGACTGCCCTAGCCTTATGACCAAACCCAAAAAGAATCTATGATTTATTGCATACACTTTTGACTTTTGTCCACAAAAAAAAGGTCTGTTTGGGTCAGTAAGTGTGAGTAAAAGCCAGTTTAACTGCCAAAAGCTGTACTGTTCTGACCTGGATAGTGGACTGTTATTGAACACATGGGACCTGCTCCAGCAGTAAAGAAAAAGAACAAGACAGTGAGGATACAAAGGAAACATTGAAGCTTTTGAGAAAGGAAAACTGCAGTCTCAATCCAGCGTCACTCTTACCAGCACTATCATGATCACTTCTGATATATGCATTCTCACTGTTGTTGCCACAACAACAAAGGCCCCTTTGGCCCTCTGAACCTCAGTGTGATCATGTGCAAATGTTGCCATTATTCACAATATGCTGTAAGTTTGTGTTTGAACATTACTACCATCTCTCCCCATGTTTTCCTTATGTAAAATGTACATGGTTGTTAGCTTGAAGATTTTTTTTTTTTTTTTTTTTAGAGAAAGCATAAATTAGCCCCCCTCATTTTGATTGTTAAGCTTATTAGCTACATACACCTCTTGAAAATACCCTCACTTGTGATAGGATGGTCACCTTTTTCTACCGCACAGTTTTACAATATGTTGTGTATTTCATTTGATTTACTTAAACGGGTCAGGGGAGGTTTTGTTACTGTTTTTTAAACAAGCTTTTGTAATTATGTACAGTGCATTTGGCCATAATGGTGAGAGACGAGACTTGTCTGTAACTTGTCTATGCATGAATGAATTGAACAAATATGCAAATATTGTAACCACAACATATGTTTTTGTTGTGCATGTTAAAGCGCAAACCCGCTCTGCACTGTGGCTATCCAGCTTAATGCTGGGATACATTTAAACAGATCATCTCAACCAGGGATTTTTTCAACTGTCAAACTGCCGTGGTCAGCAGGTTTGAAACCCAATTAACACCAGCTTACAGCGATACCTTCACTGACTGGCTGAACGACTGCTACAGACACTTCTAGCTCTCCCTCTTCCTGATGCTTTTCCTCATACATTCTATATACAAAACACCTAGATGAATAGAAAATGTATTTATAGAGTGGTGCCTTGTTCCAACGATCAAGTAGTTTTCTTCTTAAAGGGCTCTTAAATCTACAAACACAGTCACTGTTGTAAAACTGTAAAATAGACCTCAGAGTGAGAGACGATGACAAATGACTAACGATTAAGAGATCATCCCAGGATTGTTTTTTTTTTCTTTCAATTACAGCAATAGGTGTTGAGCCCTCCACCAACTCAGCCAGTGCCCTGTATATAAAACACACTGCTTCTTGTGATACAGGCATCTGCCATCATGTCTATCTATAAACAATGAATATGCAAGAACTATACTGTGTATTTGGGTTTTGATTTTATCGTGTAAAAGGCTCTATAATGATGTATACTTGGGAAGACATTTGTGGTACGTTTTGTTTTTTTAATTCTTACTTTTTTTTAATAAATTGGGGAAATAAATTCCTGTTTTGTCATTTTATATAGTCATGAGCTAATACCTATGTTAAAATAACTGCAGAGTAAATTTCGGGTTCAATGTTAGTTTTGTTTTACTTTTTATAACTACAGGGTTTAGATATGGATTATATGAGGATCATGTTGACTTCATAAACTATATCTTGTATCTGTATATTCCGTTTAAAATATACAGTGTATGTACATAAAGGGGAATTGTTGGCCTTTATCAAAGTATTCTTCTTGAAGAAATTAACCTATAATCCATTTTCTAAATGCATGCAGATATAGCTTTTATGCAAATGTGGGACAGTCCAAATTCAGTCAAGCGTAAATCCTTACTGAGAAAAACAAGACACCAGTGCGTTTGTATAATAGCAGTTAAGACTGGGTTCAGTGTTGTATAAAGACTGATCTGCGTTATTTCAGAACGTTTTTTAATCTCTGGATCAAACATTTAACGCAATGGGGACAGTCACAAACATTCTCCTCTGCAGCGTTGTTGGTGAGTCAGATCAATTTATTTTAATACACAATATTGTTTGAAATATTCAAAGAGAATATATTAAATAGCTTATATATGTGTAGATGCAATTATGTTTTGTGGAAGATAGGTATGCCTGTATATTAAAGCTAGTATACTGTAAGTAGCCTATATGTATGTCCTCTAACTTTTTTCACATTTAGCTTTTTGCGTTCTGCTTCAATGAACCACATCTCCTGTCAAAACAGATGGCTGTGCTATCCGGTTGCTCTATTAGTTTTGGTTATTTGTTGCTGTACATTTAAAATTTATTTTTGTTATTCAACTTTTAAGACCTTAACAGGTCCATGTTTAATACAGATTATGTTAGTATGATAGATGCAATCATAATACATGATTTGACAAATGTTTTAAAAAAAAATTAAGAATGTATAACAAATGCACAAAACAACATAACTGCTGCTTCCTCCACAGTGGTCATTGCTCAGAATGAGGTGACTTTAGAGCCGGACAGGCCCTTTTTGAGGATACAGGTCTTCCAGAGAGCTGTCTTAGAGTGCTGCTACAGTACCATTGGGAAGTCAGTGAAATTCACTTGGATCAAACAGGCTCTGAACAAAACCCTGGCTCCACATGCTGTGGAGCTTTCAGACACTGTGGCTAAAGACAGCAAAATAGACAAATCCTGTGGCACCCTAACCTTCGACCGAGTTCAGCTGAGTGACTCTGGACTGTACCAGTGTTGGCTGAACAGCAGCAGCGGCGGTCTCCTCTCACATGGCACCTACCTGCAGGTCTACAGTGAGTATTCATGTGTGTGATGGACTGAGAAGGAGTCAGGCGAACTATAAGCATGGCTAACACCTCATAAGCCATAAATCCTGTTAACGTTAGTCTATCCAAGAGCTGGGTGAGTGGCAGCATCCTGGCATATCGCAGTTTGGTTAATCTATACATCATCAGGATGGTCTCATTACCAGTCTGCTGCCCAATCATTTACTTTAAATAGCACCAAGATTGGATCAAGTTGCAGTCAAGCTAATAGCTTTTGTCACACTGAAATGCCATTTTGCATCATAATCTCAGACACAGATGGCAGATGCGGAAATGTAAAACAACCACTAATCTCTGGGGATTATGCACATTAGTTCATGAGAAAAGAATCAATTGTTTATTGCTTCATTACATATATAGGCCTATATCAGACTGGACTGTGTTATTTATGCACACCCATATATAAATATAGTACAGTTATATAACAAAGCAATAGATCTCATAATAAATTGATAATTGATTAATTCTGTTAAGTAAATATTAGGTTACCCTCATTAACCGGACCTCAGCTTCTTTTAAGTGTGCACTCTCACTACAAAAACATGCCAATACTTGTTTCACCTCTGAACCCTGTCTATATGCCTAGAACCAATGGAGAAAACCATAAACCTCAGTGAAAGCACCAAAAACAAGATCCTGACAGCTGAGGGAGTCCTACTGCTACTGTGTGTGCTTGTGCCTTCTGTCACCCTTCTCTTCAAGGTCAGAAGTTACTTTATTATGACTGACTGTACATTACCATACAATGATCTGTCAACGCCCCAACTCATAGCATTGATGTTGCAGCAATTTACAAAAATGTCTTAAAATGGCATATCATTCATGTCAACACACTAGAAGTTATTGCAATCTGTAAGACAGCTGTGCTTTGACTCCACAGCAATACGTTTCTCAAATGGATATTTTTATATAATTTTTCTTGCCTTCCCTCCATGAGAAGTTGCACCATTTCACAGCTTTACCAACGTCTGCTTCCCCCACACAGTCAAAGAGACTCAATGAACTGGAGAAAAAGAAAGCAAAGAAGGAAGAGGAAAACATATATCAGGTAAATGAGTCACATCCTCTCTGAGTCAAACATGTCATGGCAGGCTTGTTCAAAATAGCCTAAAAGATATGAGTGAACGTTATCTTGTACTAATCAATTTAACATGAAAATGTTTCAATGATTTTTCTATCTCCCTTACCTCATACTCCAGGGGCTAAATCTGGACGATTGTTGGTCCACATATGATCAGATTGAACGCTCCCAGGCACGTGGCCCATACCAGGATGTGGGCAACATTAAAGAGGAGGAGGAGGAGGAGATTCAACTGGAGAAACCCTGAAGGAAAGGGGAAGATAGAAAAAGGGGGAATATTGAGTACATTTTGAAAGTTTAACTGTGTGATATCTAAATTTAAGGACAGTCTTCAACAAGCATATTTGAAATGTTGTACATAAGCTGCAGTTACAGTTTTAGCATCTGATAACCCATTGTTTAATCAGCTTGTTTAATTTGAGATGCAACATTCATTATTGAACTTGGAAACAGCATTTGACAAAACAGCCTCACAAGGGTCCACTCAGTTAGGGCCATTCAGCTGATCTCGACAGACCTTCATTGCTCTGCTCCTCCACGTAGGGAAGTCAAACACCGTTCATGTAAACACACTGTCCACACAAAGATGACACTGGTTTAAATTTGGCATAGTATCCTTTTAACAGAGGACACGCCCTCTATAACTGCAGCCCTGCACACTTGTGTGATGCGATCACAGCTTCTGAGTGGACCTATTGGTGATCTTGTTTTGTTGTCAGCTTCTTTAATGTTAATTTAAAAAAATCTATGTTGAATTTCATGTATTTTACTGAATGGCTTTATGATGTGTGTCAATGTATCTACTTTCTGCCATTTCTATGAGTACTCAACGAATAAAAATTCCTACACATTTTTCTATACATTGTCTACAGTAATAATTCCCCTGCTGAATGTACCATGTCCTCACTTTTCTTTTAAAAGTTGTATAACAAAGCCAACGGGGTGAAGCGTTGTTGATTTCAGAGCCTCATGATTGGCTGCTGGACTGCGGGACAGTAGTTCACTGGCTTTTATTTTTACGTGGGCGGGGCCTCGGCGCTTACAGTTGCAGGCAGGTATGTAGGCGAGATGTGAGAGGCGGTACGTAAACAGAGTGGGTGAAGATGGCGTCGAACAAGAAAAGTGGTGGGAGTAGCAGATTTGAGAAAGGTGTCAATGGAAGACGCTTGTCCAAACACAAAGAAGGTCCAGTAGGTGAGTTTTTCTGTAACCGTACCGACTTCGTCACAGCCCCCCCTGTCTCTTTCTCCCTTCATTACGTCCCCCATTTTTGACGCTCTCTGCCGTCACCTCCCGCTAGCGTCCGTTAGCACTGTCAAGCACCACACATTAGCTGGCCTCGGGTAGTCGAAATGAAGAACTAGGACTAAAGCTGCTTGCTCTGTCTCAGCTGTTTAAGTTCTTTCATTGCTTCGGCAGTGGCATTGATGGAATCTGTGTGTAGACTGTTTAAAAGCGTTACTGTAAAACGTGCTTCGCTGGCATGTCCACAGTTAACAAGCATCCCCCGTTTATAGCTACATAAGTGCTGTACCGTTAGCTTAGTTGTAGCAGTGGTAGTAATGTTGTCGCTATAGAATCCTTTAACAACAATTATATCACTATACTGCATTTATATTCACCTTTCACGTTCTGTGCCCCTAGTTTCAGCTGCTGACACTGACAGGACCCACCCAAAGAGGTACTCCAAACAGAAAGGGTTTTAATTTAATTTAAGATTTAATTTGTTTTTTTAATCCCCAGAGGGGTGGGGGGGATGTGGTGGTACGGTGCCTTGCTCAAGAGCACCTGGCAGTGCCCAGGAGGTGAAGTGGCATCACTCCAGCCACCAATCCACACTCTGTATTTTTTTGGTCCATATGGGGACTTGAACCATGACCCTCCGGTTCCCAACCCAACTCCCTACAGACTGAGCTACTGCTACTGGTTGGAGTGTAACTGAAGTCCCTAGTGTGGTAACGTCACACGGAAGTATGTGCATATATCGATTAAACGAATTGATGGGGTCATCAGCTTTGCCTATGTGACATGAGAGCAGGGAAACGTATGGGGACGAATGGGCAGCCAGAAGGTAGCAGACTTGATTTCCTATGGGGATGACAGTGCGTCATTTGTACGCTCAGAGTTCAAATTATTTAAAGTGTTGATATTATGCTAATTTTCAGATTCATAATTGTATTTAGAGGTTATATTAGAATAGGGTTACATGGTTTCATTGTCAAAAAACACCATATTTTTTGTTACACTGCACATTGCTGCAGCTCTTCTTTTCACCCTCTGTGTTGAGCTCTCTGTTTTAGCTACAGAGTGAGGCATCTCATTTCAATTCCGTCTTTGTCTGGGAATTGCACATGCGCAGTACCTAGGTAAGGATTAGTATGAGGGCATGCCATGCTAGCAGCTAAGCAAGTGTTACAAAATGCTGCACGTTCATCACGGAAGGAAAGGCTGGACTACAATAGAGCTGTTTCTGAACAGTGTTTTCTGTTGAAAATTGTAATTGTAGGGGTGGACTTTGGGATTTTTTACTTTGTAAACCTATAACGTGCACAAAACAGATATATAACACAACAAAGGAAAGAGAAAAAAACAGCCGTGGCCTCTTGCCTGGTTAGCCGTTAGCGAGGACCAGTTGGGATCACTTTACTGCCAGTGTCTCAATTGTTTTTGTGAGTAACCAATTTGGGTACTCTAGCTCTATAATTCATTTTGAGTACACACATTTTGTAATATCATAAAATGCCTGTCCCTTGTAGCTGTGATAAATTAGCCTGAAGCTAATGCTTAGGTACCTGTTCAGGAGGAAATTAGCCAACACAGCGTCCTTTTGGGCTCTACGGCTCTACTCCATCTTTCAAATACATCTCTGATATTTACCCGTGGTTTGTAACATCTCTGGTCACGCAACTGTTAGAAACTCTGTTGTTTTTGCACAGTAGCTTTTGAAAAGATGCCTGCAAGTCTGGAATGTGTTTGGGGACACTAGTGGTTGCATTATGACCATTAAATGCATTTATTATGTTGTTCTATGCTCTATTGCAGATGTTTCGTATGTCATTTTATGACATTTTGCTTTTTTTCAAATATTTTAATAAGGAAGTTCATGTGTCAAGTTAAAGTACATGGAATCTTAGAAAATAATTTTTATTACCGTGGTATCGAAAATGGCATCGAGAATCTTATTTTACTGGTATTGGCACCATCTACCGCCACCCTTGATGACGAATACCTGTGATGTGCTTTTCTCTCTGCGCTTTGCTCTGCGCCCTACCTAGTGGTGTGCAGAGAGCAAATTGCTTATGATGTGTAGGCGGCTTAAGGCTTTAGCAAATCTAGCTGTCACGAGAGACTTTGGCCACTCACAGGCCACATCTGAGTGTTTTCCAATTAGCTGTTATGCCCATTCCCCTGCACAGGAAGAGGTCTCACTCTACTTTAAATTTGAGTGTTTTTTTGTGTTATATCCACTGCAGCTTTAAATGCATTGTATTATACAACTGAAGGGAAGCCTTATGCATCCCCTTTGGAGGGGGTGTGGAGGCTTATTGTTGCTAGTTTCCTGTTGTTCAGTTTGGCCTTATGTGTTTGAAGGTGCTCTGTCTGGGAGAAGGGTCAAAGCCTCCTAAACGCAACACTACAGTGCTCCTGCTGTTGACCCTTCCTGTCGCACGTGGACTGCTCAAAGTTAGCTATTTTTAAAGCTTGCTTCCTGTAGACATAGCATTTTGTTGAGTATCAGATATCTGGCCGAGTCCAAAAGACTGACCAGTTACCATATCTTGTAGAAGAAAGAAACAAACAGTGGAGTTTTACCTTTTTAACACTGTGGTCTCAACAAATGACAATTGTTGAGACTTTTTTTTACTTGCATAGATGAGGACACTGTATTATGGTGTATGTACGATGAGTTCCACTCCATGGATCAGTCACTGTGTTTTCATATCCTTGGGCTTTCATTGACCTAGATTTTACATGTACCACATCTTGAATGTGTCTATTTAGACTTGATAAAGAGAAACTATGAGAGAAAACCATCAAGAGAGCCGTGAGTTGGAAACGTTCTAGACAAGACCAGTACAGTTATGGCGTTATTCCACTGCATGGTATCTACTCGACTCGCCTCGACTCTACTCGCCTTCTTTGGTTTTCCATTACAAAAAAAAAGTCCCTGGGACCTGCTACCAGGTACTTTTTTTAGTACTACCTCAGTCAAGGTTCCAAGCGAGCTGAGGCGATACCAAAAGGTGACGTGAAACCTGCAGACTACTAGTTGGTCGGAGGACCGTAATTTATGACTGAATTTTTAGCAAACAAGGGTGTGTTTGTGGATCTGTTTTTCTGTACTGGGTGAGGGGTCATGTCTTAGTTCTTTGAATAATGGGACTGTCATCTGTGATATCAGCCAAGAAGTCTAAACTAAGTGCATATTTCCCCCCGGAATAGATTCTCTGAATTACATGTTATTCCTCTATTTTGGTTGTGCACACGTTGTCCATGTTCTGCGTTCATTGCCAAACATTCATATTTCTTCATTTGGCACATAAAGCACGTTTCTGCTGCATACACAAATGACAAATATGTTTTGGAGATGCTACATAAACATTATTCAATACACAAAAGTCTACCACAGATGCCACCAAAAAATAATAGCAGGGCTCGTACCTATGTGGGTTTAAAGAAATAATGTTAACCTAGTGATTCACGAGGAAATGATTAGTTGATTAATCAAAACGGTTGATTGTCACAAGTTTTCATTTCTAATAATTGTCTAATAATGCTGTGCTGTTTTTCCTTTAACATTTATTTATAAGGACAATGCATATTAGTCAACTTTATTATAATGTGCTGGTGTTAGCCAGCTTGCTAATTTTCCACCATAGTCCTTTGGCGAGATGTTTTGAGACTAGAGCAACAGGAAACAGCAAGACAGCCTTATGTATGTCAGGACATTCTTCCTTTTCTTTGTTTGTTATTGTCATTTGTACAACTTTTTATTTTTTTTTACTGCAAAATAAGTAATTTTATGACATGGTGTGCTCTGGTAAATAGTGTACTCAGTATTTTTAAATTTCAAAGTCAAAATGATCATTTTTAAGGAATACATTGATATTTATTGATTTTGCTATTATTTGTTTGCATTTGATATGTGACTTTATTTAATATGAAACCAAGCACTGGATTTGCAATACACACACATCTATGCACATGTACAGTATGTCTTTAGGGTTTAAGGTGTACACATATAGACCTGGCTGTCTTTGTGAAACAGGTGCAACACGTGTTTGCTTATAAAGTGCTATATAAATGAAATAATCTTGGAACTTAAAATGAAGAAGCCACATGTAAACAATTGTATGATCTCATGGTTGTCATTGTCTTTGCCAATGTCTCTCTGTACGGGATCTGCCAATTAGGTTGAAGGTCACAGGGGGTTGCAAGCTGAACAGCCAATGGCAGTAGTCCAAGGAGAAAGTTAACTGGGACGAGGTTGTCTGAATCTTCCCTACCCCTTTTTAAAAGAGGAATGGGAGGGACAAGGGAGAGACAACACATTGCTTCTGAGTAGAATTGGTTGTGACAGTCTGACATACAGAGGTTGACAGAAGAAGAGCTACATCATAAATAGACAGACGGTGAGAGGGAGAACAAAAGCAGTCGGAAAACTTTATCTCCTTCCTCTCTTTCTTTCATTCTTTTTTTCCCATGCTCTCAACGCTATTGTGGAAGAGAGGAGACAGACAAGGACAGAGCCTTGAACTCAGACACTGGTAAACACTTTAACTTTTTTCTCTTCCAGCTTTTCAATAGTTAGCCCATAGCATGTATGCAGAAACAGCCTGTGGCTAATTCTATATAAACCCTCTTAATTCACACTGTATGTGGGCCCACAGGAGTCTGTAATGTCACTGGTGTAGGTTGTTGTACATTACTTATTAATGGCCACTATTTATCAATCTTTAATGTTATGAAACCAGGTGCAATTCAGTGGTTGCAGTGGGATTACAATGACCACTTTTGTCAGTAACACAGTAAGGGATGATGCTGAAACATATTGCTCGGTACAGACATAGAAAGACAGATATGTGGAGTGTTTGCTGATGCACAAAAGGCAGTTGTGATATTGCAAGCAGGTGAGTCATGTATTTGTGTAGTGAGTGACAGCTAAATAGTTTTTCTGTTTGAGGTATTAACCTTGTCAAACAAAGGTGAAGTCTTCACTGGGCCATGGCATGTTTGAACTTGATTAGATTGCACTGCTTCGCATAACTGTGTTCATTTGTATTGTATTTGCTTATCATATCCTCCCTGTAGTTAGTAGACAGGGGTGTAATGTCCGCTGGCTTCATTGTCATTACGCACGTTTTACAGCTTATGCTAATCCAGGGGTTCATAAAGTTCCCACCTAGCATACTCTAGCAACCTGGGGACTATTGGTTTGCCCAGTTAAGAGAGTTGTACCACCAGCTCTAATTAAGCAATGTAATTTTGGCTGCTTGCCCAAACTGGTTTGACTGCTATAGCTGGTCCTGAAGCATGGCATTTGGCTGATTGCTTGACCAATTGTGTTCCCCAAAGCCACACTGCTGATTGTGTTCATGCAGACAGTTGAATGTTCATTTGTAGATGTTCTTTGTTTGTGTCTCTTAGTGTTTCCAGTTGTATGCTGAAATAAGGAGTTTTTGCACATTAGGTAACTGTTTCCTGTGTTGTCAGCTTCAAAACCTTTCCAAATAGTACGTAATCCACTAGTTCTTGACCAATACCTGAGATGGAGCAACAATCCCAGGATTGTGTGTTTGTCCTTATCTGCTGAATTGTTTTGGCATGATATAAGACGCAACAAGAAATCATTCCTACCACAAGCTATACAACTTTTTAACAACTCATCACTGGGTGCTAGATAAGACTCTGAGACATCACAATACTGCACTATTGTGCAATTGCAACTTGCACAATAGGTTTATCTACATATTTATCATTACTAGTTAAGCAGTTCCAAATTTTTTATTCCCAACTTGTATATATTTTAAATATTTGTTCTTGTATTTTATCCTATTTCATGAATATTGTATCCTATCATTTTATGTATATTGTATCCTTGTATTTCAATTGTATATATTTTCTGTGCTGTGTGACTATTTTGCTGCTGTGACTCTATAATTTCCCATTTTTTGGAATCAATAAATATCTATCTCTGTCTGTCTATGCAAGTACTGTAGGCTTCCTTCATTGATCTCCATGATGGATTTGTAGGATTGATGTTTGCATAATGTATTGGCAAAAAAAAAAAATCCAATTTACTAATGTGTGCCTCCTCGAGCCATTTCTCCTGCTACAACTGCAGTATTTGAGACGATGTAATTTCACATTTTCTTATTCTTGTAC